>CM061152.1:5422381-5644881 GCA_030710495.1 Labroides dimidiatus | reverse complement strand
GTCAATGTGGTCGTGTGTGTGTGTATGGGTATGTGTGTCTGTGTGTCTGTGTGAGAGAGTGTGTCTAAATACTCCTTTCCATGAAACTGAAGTGCTCTCTTGGTCAGTGAGATGAGGGAGGATGAGCAGCGGCAGCAGGAGGAGAAAAGTCATCTGGTGAGAAACCAAATCACTGTTCATTAAAAAAAAAAAAAAAAAAAAAAACTTTCATTCTGTTCTTCTCAGAATAAATCTGCTCTAGCCAAAGTTTTGATTTACATGTTGGATGGATTTAAAGATTAAATAAATATGATAAAAGTTATTTATGATACGGAATTGTTTGTTAGTTGGACAATAGGTGCACGCAGGCCTCTTTGAAAATCAGCTGATGGATGCTGTAACTGTATCCTGTGTTATATAAGACCTGAAGAGTCAGTCAGCTTTGTCCTGTTGGTTGTCTCTATACTTACTTTTGGCTTTGTCCTTCATTCATTGCATTATTTCAGCCTTTATTTAAAACATCTGCTGCTCAGATTAATTGTTTAACCACAAGAAGTAAATACAGCAGAGGGAAAAACACAGAGAGGAACAAGCTCATTCATCCTGCTACCGAGAACACCTTCACCTTTTTCCGTTTTCTTCTACCTGAAGGACAGATATGGTTCTCGTCAGGCAGTAAATTCAGTGTTGAATTTTCAGTCTGTGTCAGACTGTTTGGACGCTGTATGTGCGCTCTTCATGCTGACCTTTTTGCAAAAGCAATGACTCTGTCTCTTTCTGAACAGATTATGCACTTCAGGTTTCACTTCTCTAAACCCGCTGAACTGAGAGGTGAATCATTGTGAAGCAGACTTTTATCTTCTTCATCGGTTCTTGTTTTCTTGCAGACATGATATATGAAAGATTCATTCATTTCCATGCAGCTATGACAGATTCAGTGATGGTCTGTGCAGAGTGTCAGAGGGATGAGCTGTAGTGGAATTTTTCAGCATGTATTTAAGTTTTATCCTCCTCACATTAAACATGTGGAGCGTTTACAGTAAACCTCACTGATCCCACCCAGTGTCACATCCAGTCTGAGTCAACCAAGCTTTGTTTAGTTTCACATTTTTCTTTAGTTTTTATTTTTATTTCATTTTGACTTTTTATTTTCAATTTCATTTTAGCTGAAAATATTTTTAAGGCAGGTTTTCTAGTTCACTTGTGGTTTTATTTATTTATTTTTTTTTGAAAATGCTTGGTTTTAGTTTAGTTTTTGTTAGTTTTAGTCTTTTTGCTATTAAGTGTAATAGTTGTCAAAAGTGATATTCAAATATGTCACAAAAACATTTTCAATAAGTCAATCAGTCATTCAATCAGTCAATCAACCAATCAATCAGTCAGTCAATCAATAAATTAATCAATTAATCAATCAGTCAATCAGTCTTTATTTATATAGCGCCAATTCATAACAAACGTTATCTCAAGACACTTTCCAAAAGGGTTAACAGATCTAGACCTGTAAACAATAAAAAATGTTATCAACAGACCCAACATCAAGACAAGATAAGAAGTCTGATCTCATCTTAACCCACCATGAGTACAGACCGTTGCAATATTTAGCAAGTTACAATGGAGAGGAAAAACTTCCCTTTAACGGGCAGAAACCCTGGACAGAACCAGACTCATGTTAGACAGACATCTGAGAGAGAGACTGTGATGGGGTTAGAGAGAGAGAGAGGTGGCGGGGGCGACAACTTTTTTTCTAACAAGTGACAAATCTAGTGTCTTCAGGAGTTTGAGGAGTGAAAACATCCACTCAGTGCTTCTCAACGTGCAGCGTGTGCTAAGCCCCTCCCCCACCCAAACACTCACAGGCAGACTCCTCCACTAACAGCAGTCCCTTCAAGCTGCAGTCAGAGCAGACGACTGCATGGAAAGCTGGATAAAGGAGGAGGGTTGATATTTAACAAAAAAAAAACAATAATCAACAGGAGACGGGCATCAGAGAGGTTGTGGTTTTTTATACACACGGCACACTTTTAGCCATTTAAATCACAAATCACAGCCTTTTTTGGGATCACAAAATTGCGATTTTCTTAAATTGCGATTGCAATTTCATTAATTGTGCAGCACTACTCATAAACATAGAGAGATAGGTGCAGGACAAACTTTGCATCTCTCAACTTTGGCTGTCATTAACGCTCTGCCTGTGTCCAAAGTGTGGACACGTGTGTACTTGTGTTGATGTGCCAACTGGTGTGAAACTGGCAGAAAACAAAAGCATTTCATATCCACCCTATAATAGTGACTTTATGTATGAGATTGACTGACAGATACAAAGACTTTTTTTTTTTTGATTATTTATTTTATAAGTCTCGTTTTTATTTTTTATTTCAGTAAAATGAAAATGTCTTTTCACCTCTCGTTTTAGTTTTTTTTGGTCTTTTTTTTAACTACAGACACCTTGGTATGTACAACACTTATCAGCATCCCCTTTCACATTTATACTCTGCTCAGGAAGTCTTTGCAAAGTCAGCTGAGCACAGAGGTGAGTTAGCAGCCTGTCAGCTGCAGCTTGACAGGCTGATGGTTTCAAACCTGTGAGCTGATCATCACTGAAGAAGTCTGGATCTCTTCTTCACTTTGCTGCTCTTTGCTGAAATGCTGCTCTTTTGCTTTTTAACCCTGTGTTAACCGTTGGCATCCAAATCAACAACACTAACAGCCAACCTTTTGGATTGTGATGATTGATCAGAGCATTCAGTTTGGGTCACGCCTTCACATGAAGCTGTCAGATTCACACAGTGCTGAGTAATGCAGACGAGAGAGAGAGAGAGAGAGAGAGAGAGAGAGAGAGAGAGAGAGAGAGAGAGAGAGAGAGAGAGAGAGAGAGAGAGAGAGAGAGAGAGAGAGAGAGAGAGAGAGTAGTTCCTGCTTGTGTTACATATGTCATACTGTTGTTTGTATTTTAAAGCCTCACATGGATTTTATAAAACTATAAAAGGTTAATACGAAGGCTGAAGATGGTCCTCTTTACTTTGTTAAACCTGGGATAGCAGCTGTTAACACAGCGGGGATCGCCTGCAGGGGGCAGTCTCCTTGCTGTGTTGTGCCCTTGGTTTCTACACTCATGCACACATCTGCCAGAGCCCAGACAAAGTTGGGATGATCCCTCCATGGTCTTGATTGATTGCTTTCACCCCTCTGCCCAAACTGTGGTTTTATATTCTTGCTGTATTATTTTCCTCTTTAGTTTGGATGGACTGCTTTCACTAAAGAGTCAGTGTGGAATAAAATATCCTCGCATCATCAGCTGTTTATGAAAATCTCTTCTTAATATTAAGTTCACGTTGCTTTTCTTCGGCTTGGGTGTTTTTTCCAATTTGGGGAACAGCGATATGCAATATTAGCTTTTTTCTTTCCGCTCACCTGAGGTCTGTACCATGAAGCTGGATTTTCTCTTAGTGAGGTAACTTCTGGTTTAACCCTGGATTTTCCATCCTATGATGTTGGTTGACTTCTTTCTGGACAAGAGATCAACGAGCAGAAAAGCACCACCTCCTGACCAATCAGCTTTCTCAGAAAATGACCTGCCCATTTTTAGAAGATCCTGTCGATGTTAGTGTGCAGATCATGAGAGGAGAGAGAGTTTTTAGGGAGAGATGTAATCCTTTTGATGTCCACGATGGGGCCCAACCAATCTATTGGCCAGCTGATTTAATTGGCTAATTACAGCCTTTTTTCTAAATAATCATATCCAGCAGGGTATAATCAATTATTGGCCGATTATAACCCTTTTTAATGCTTTTCTGCATGATTATATACTTAGAAAAAATCTCTCTGTTGTAAAGTCGAACAAATACTAAAGAACAAAGTATGTAAAACGGTAAAATGTTCTGCCTGTAATTTATATCTTTGTTTTTGTCAGCATTAGGAGACAGAACAAGAAGTTTTTTTTTATCCATTTCATATTTTAAAATGAATCATCTGATAAATCGGTTATCATATTTTTTTCTGTCAAATATTGGATTCGGCATCTGCTTAAAAAAAAATCTGTATCGGTTGGGCCATAGTCCACGATGTCATCCTGTACAAGAGATTCAGATTTTCATCAAATAGACTGAACTTCATTTGTCAGCTGATGGATCCATAAATAAATAAATTCAGTTGATTTCATCCAAACATCAGAGACAGAGTGAAGAAATAAAGCCTCACTGACCGCTTTGAAGGAGGTTTTTGTAGTTGTTCACCAAGTTCCACTGTTTGCATCTGAAATAATGATGTTAATAATATTGGTCACACATGGCAGAACTGCAGAAACAGGAATTTATGGGACGCACAACTAGGTGGGAGTTGAGGAATTAATATTAATTTCATTTAATATCACAACACAAAACGCGCTCACACAGAGGGCGGAGCCTGAAAACTCAAGGGAAAATCTAAACCAAAGAAAGTACACTGAGGAAGAGCTCTGCTCCAAACGTTTGTAAAGTCTGAGTGATCAGAGAGCTGTCTGTTTACATTGTCCCATTAATTGATACTGTTTAATATCATGAATTTACACATTAACAGAGTCACAGTTTTCTGCCAGTAACAGTGTTGCTTTTGGCCTGGATGATGTGATGAATTCTTGAATTCTTGGTCTGTTTGAAGAATTACTGTCTTCTCCTTCATGGTGAAGTAGGCTGCTCTGCAGGCTTTCTCCTTTTCTCCATGTTTATGATTGGTCAGTCGCTGCAGACTCCACCCCTTTGAAAACCACACTGATCCAGACTGGAAAACCCAGGGTTCACTGAGCGAGATGTTATCCAGCTTCATAGTTCAGGATTGAGAATGTTTCGCTAAATCCACCCAGGGAGCTGAGAGAGATCCTGGATGTGTTAATCCAGCTTCGTAGCACAGGCCTCTAGAGAGGCAAAGGCAACACACGCTCTGTGTTTCAGATGCCACATTATCTCACATTTGTAGGTAGTAACACGTTAAAACACAGCATGGGACCATTAAGATTAGAGTGGAAGCAGTATTTGTTAAAGCGAGGAAACTTCCAGAATGACAGAGTCCTCTTTCCTCAGAGATTCTTCAGTGAAATGAACATCTTGCTCTTAAAAGGTTTCTTTTTTTAAAAGCAGATGTAATTTGTCTAAAGCTGTGACAGCAAAGTCAAAGCTGTGACTGGAGAGAGACCTTGAGAAGAAAGCAAAGTTGCAAACTAGATAGAAGGAGAGATGGGAGGATGATGGGAGGATGATGGGAGGAGGGGGTGCATGTGTGGTCTTATGTAAAGCCCAGATGGTCCCAGAGAAGCACATGATGGAGAGATGGAGGGATGGAGAGAGAGGAGTGTCAGTCTGTCTGCCTGCCTGACCGGGGGGGCTTCTGGGAGCCAGCACCACAGGCTACAGCACCTGGGTGGAGAAAAGCAGCCATGGAGGTCCTTCAAGGGAACGAGGAATGTCAGGAAAGACTCCAAGTTAGAGGAAAGTTTAGCCCAGAGGCTCCAGCTGATACACTGTGTTTGATCCCACTCTGATGTCGTATTTTAAGGGCTGACAGTGATACATATATTTATCTGTTTGTTTACTTCTCTCTGACCTCATTTCCCATAAATTGTCTAGAATGTGAACTTACAGGTCATACTCTACCAATAGGATGATGGGGAAGAACTACTATTGAAACACCAAAAGCTTCTGACCTGTGGTTGCTGTTTTGCATTGTTGTCTGCTTTTCAGAAATTTGTTTGTTGATTTTATTTAGTGGTGGAAACAGATACCTCCAGTCTCAAGAATAAGAACAATCACAAACACTTTGTGGTGAGGAGACTGCTTTTTCTTCTAGTCTCACCTTTCAAAGAGCTTTGACACATTAATATTGACGCTTTCATCTTTAGTATTACCCATCAGAAATACCCATCTATTCCACTTCCTATACTTCCTGATGACATTTACCAAAAACACTGCATGGCAGCATTTTGGTCCAATCCATATACTATAAAAAACGGTGTTAGCCTGTTTCAGTTTTTGGTGTCAAAAACTGTCTCTGTTCATTCCAGATGGGCTGTGGGAAATTTTTAAAATTTAATACACATCATAGAAATGTTTCTCTCATCCATATGCTGCTGTGGTGATATGAAGATATTATTAGGCTGCGTTGTGTTCAAGTCCTCTTTTTTTCTGAAGTTTTTTTCATGAGTTATTTGACAATGAAAACAGTGTTTTATAGCTCGTTTAAGGATGATTGACAGCTGCTGTTCCTCTCTAGTTTTATCAGGAATAGTTAAATACATCAGGAAGAAGAGCTAAGAAGAGTTTTGACCCTTGAAAGAAAAAAAATATCTATTTTTGTCACCCGGCTCCACTCAGATTCTCTACTGCACAAACTCTGGCTGCACTATGGTGGCACCTGTGACGAGGGTATTTTGGCTTTTAAACAATGGTTAAAGGCGGAGCCACGCTGTCCATTCTATATACAGTCAATGGTCCAATCACAGTGAAGCTGTTTGTGGCACTGACTTCCATCTTGTTTGTATCTCTGCTTGTGTTGTTCTCACTCTTAGTTTTGTATTGCTTTGCACAAAAGCGACTGCTAAATGGAGCTGTGATGTTGACTCAGTCCCTCCAGGAAGTTGCAATGTTGCGATTGCAACAATTAACATGAATTCGATCAATCCCTGTGAATTCTGGCAACTAATGAACTAACTTCTTTTTTATTCACTAAAAAAACATTTGTCCACTTGCTGATCTCTTTCATCCACTCATGAACTCGTTTTTTTTTTTTTTACTAACCTGGGCGTCGCTTACCATCCGTCAAAGTGATGATGGTGATGATAAATCGACTGCAACACGATGGAACACTTCCATTTCCTAAATGTGTTTACAGTTTCATGAAGGTGTTTTCTTAATTTACTATAGTTTTTTTTTCTTTTTGCATGTTTTTTCTTACGTTTCAGTGCTGTAAGCTGTCAGGGCTACCATAGTTTACTCCTTCACTTCACTTGACAAACCATTAAGAGCTGAAAAGACGGCGCGAGGGAGCAGGCTGTTAAAATGATATCATCTGTCCGCACGAAACTGCGTGGACCTTGCGGGCGTGTCAAACATAAACAGGCTTTATACCTCACAGTCCTTCTTGGTCAAGTTGTGAGTGCATCTGCCCTGTTGATAAAAAATACTCCCTCTGTATCGTGCAGTCCATGCTTTGTCCAAATTACTACCCCAACTATGAGCTGTAATGTTGCTGTTTTTTCCCCCCAAAATTATTAAAACTTAGAACAGTCACTGATTGATTCTTCAAACAGCTGGAAAATAAATTGTCATCACTTAACCAATCACTTAACCCACACACACACACACACACACACACACACACACACTTCTGGTCAGCAATTGGAAGCAGAAGGTCATTCCGCTGTAAAGTTTGTGGACCAGTTTGGACAACATTTTAAAAGACGTAAAAACATTATTTACGTTATTAAATCTAGAATAAGTGTTTGATCTGCAGGTGAATTTGAGCTTTTCATTGAAAAATGATGTACGCAAAAATGATGTGGAGCAACATTTTAGTTGCACAAGTGACCGACAGTTGATCCCTCTTTTCAATCCTGGTACAGAAGCAGGGATGAGGTGAGCTGAGCAGAGACTTGAGGATGATCTTTAACTGCTAAATCTTCTTTTTTTTGTCTCTGTAAAACGCCATGCTCCGTTTCTTTCTTTCTTTCTTTTGCGTCCCCTTACTTCACCGCCAAGCTCAAACACACAGTGGACAGTATACGCCGTCTCCAACATGTCAGTCTGAGGTTTGAGGAGTGAATGTCAGAGATTCAGGGGTTGTTGCCCTCCACACTTTTCTCTCTCTCTGTTTGTCAGGTGATAGACCCGAGCTGAGCTGTCACCCTGCATGTCTGTGCTTGTGTGTGTGTGTGCCTACAGAAAGATGCACACCTGGTTCCTGATAGTGAAGTCAGATGTACAAGATGTACAGCCAACAAGAACTCTCTCTCTCTCTTTCTCTCTCTCTCTTACAAACACACACACACACACACACACAGCTGCACTCTGCCTCTGTGTCTGTCGCTCCCTCTTCCTTCCAAAGTCAACTCCACACATAGTCGCTGCTATGTGGGACCAGCTGTGATTGGCGAGCTCTCCGTTGGGGGTTTCTCCTCACACACCGCTGCGATCGTGGCTTCACTCTGAGCATCTTTCCACCAACAACATGTGTGTGTTTTTCTGATCTTCCTGTGTGTCCCACCTGCAGCCTCCACTCCTCCTCACAAAGGTCAGGGA
This sequence comes from Labroides dimidiatus, assembly GCA_030710495.1. Taxonomy (NCBI): domain Eukaryota; kingdom Metazoa; phylum Chordata; class Actinopteri; order Labriformes; family Labridae; genus Labroides; species Labroides dimidiatus. The sequence goes on along the minus strand of CM061152.1, from coordinate 5,636,638 downwards.
TGCTGGAGAAATGCTCTTTGTTTTGCCCTCCTGACATGCAAGCACAGCCAGACTCAAAGACAAACTGTAGCTTTTGGGGAAATATAGTTTGTTTGTTTTCTGTGTTTGTTGCTGTTTTGCTGTTCGATATTTTCTTCTCCTATTAGTCACGCTCGGCGATGCCTCAGAGCTGAACTACAGCGCCATGGGGCCAAAATGTGGACGTTGTTTTGGTTATTTCTGCTGATGAACAAGATTGCGATCTTACTCTGTGTTTAAAGGAGCACGTTCATCTGGGTGGGTTGGGGGTGTTCCACTCCTCAGTGTGTGTGCTCAAGTCTAAACAAGCCACATTCCCAGGGACCTGGTGTCCTGCTGTCATCTCAGAAAATAACAACAAAATATTATCACTAACATCAAAATCTGCTGCAAATAGTTTTTCATTTAAAAGTTACAAACAGTAAATAAAGCACTTAACAGGCATAAATAAGATCCGACGTAGAAAGTTTGAGGTTTTTTTTTTTTTTGTTTTTTGATGTAAAGAGTGTTGAGCACAGATTTTCCTGTCTAATAATTCATGACCACATTGGTTATTTTGGTCCAACGGGAAGCCTCTCTAATTGAAAACGTAAGGCTATTCAATCACTGAGCCTCTGAACACCGGGCTCTGCAACACACAGATAACACACTCAGCATGAATGAACCAGTGAAGTTTTTCATTACTGAGCCATGCATTCAGCTGTGTTTAATAAGCACAGATTTACAAGACACCATGGGGTCTTTAAGGACAGAACCAGAGTGCTGGCTACATAGTCAGACAGGAAGCAGGCCAAAGATACAAAAAACAGGTTTTGTTTTTTTTTTTTTTCAAAACAGAAACCATCAATCTATGGTGACACTTTCATGTGTTACTCAAATAAAAGTCTCAGTAAAAGTCTATCTGAATGATTATTTTGATGTCTAACACTTGAAAACAAAAGACACTTTTCCTCTCCCTTAGCTCAAAAAAAAAAAAAAATAAATAAAAAAAATGAAACAGTTACCAGACGTTCAGCCTCATGCTATATAAGCAGGACTAGAGAATGATTTTGGGAAAGACTTTTTTTGTCTCTGATTTAAAGACCCTTTATGGTTAAAGCTTTAGAGCGCTGCTCTTTGGTCAGTACCATGGAGAGCGATTGCAGGCAGATTCGTTGGGTTCACAAAAATGTAAAAAATAAAAATACAATCCATTATAAAAGCAGCAAAAGCAACCAAATCCACTTTAAACCCACACATTGTAACAGAAGAACATCAGTCATTTTTTGTAAGTTAAATCGAGATCTACTAACTTTTGTGATTTAAGGCCCAGCCAAAATGTGTTTGGCCCATCCAAAACTGATATCCTGGCTCAATCCCTGATATAATGCAGATTTATTTGTTACTTTTTAGGGATGCACAATATTATCGGCACATTGTTGGTTAACTGTTAAAATCATGGGCTGCTGCTTACTTGATTATTTTTTGTTGTTGCCCATCACCTCTCTACTAAACATCATTTGTGGCTCATATAACTGTGTCATGTAGACGGAGCCCACCTGTTTATTTATGTTCTGACCGGGGACTGAAGCTGCATACATTTTTTTAGTGCTGTGAGATTTATCGAATCGCAGTCATGATTTGAGAACTTGCAGTTATGTTATTTCACTAAAGGCTGAGATTTGTGCGCTGTGATGTGACAAACATCTCAACCTCTCTAACTGTGAGCGTGCAGCGTGGCTATGAAAATCAAAGTAAACTAACGAAACAACAAACTATGATGTCAGAAAAATGTTCCTGTGCCTCTCTGACACTGAGCACCCTGACGGACACACGTTCCTTATGGTATCAACGGCACAAAGAGTTAAAGTAGATCGATCAGTATAAATACCTTTCCTTCAATATTCTGTTTTCTATCTGACACTTTAGAGAAGTTATTATTATTATTATTAGTAATAATAATAATAGGAATTATTATTATTATTATTATTATTATTATTATTATTATTATTATTATTATTACTATGTATTTATTTATTTATTTGAAGTACATATTTCACAACTACTAATAATCTGTTTATGTTCCTTTATAACAAAGTATGTTGTTTTTTTGTGATTTTTTTTTTTTTTGCACAGTGCAGAATGAGTCGTCATATATTTGGCTTTTATTTTAAGTTGAACTCGAATTCAAGCAGCAGTCTGTATGGAACATGTCGCTGACTAGTTTAGGCATATTAATTACCAAAGAGTTAACCTTTTCATGTATTTTGGGTTTAATTGCTGTACAGCTGCATCTCTCACATGTTCCCTGTGAACAGAGGTTATTTTTACTTATTATGTCAACTGTGAAATTGTCCAAATTTGCCCTGGTTGTGGGTATTTTTTATGATTGTCTCAAGGGCCGCATCACGTTTTAAGGAGGATGGACATTTTTTCTATCATTTTGTTGAAAAGCTGCTGTCATAAATAAATGTGCGGTTTTTAAGATATATTTACTTATTTTTTTTTATTTTGCACAAGAAATGAAGATTGCATATTAAATGTGATAAGAATATGCATCATGATACTGATGCTACTTCTATTACAGAAGCGTGTTAATGATTTCTGCAGTTAGCACAGAAAAAAAATTACCAGTAACGGTAGTGTACTTGGTTAAATAAGTTGTAAAATATTGGCAAAAAATCCAATATTGCGCATCCCTTTTTTAGGTTTATTTGTTGCATTTCCAAGCTGCTCAGTAAGTCTCTAAAGACTCAATAACTGGAGCTCTTTTGCCGGTAAAGAGTTGTAGGTTTACCTCTGGATTTGTGTATGTACTAACCTTGCTCTCATTTTTCTCTTGTCAAACTGCCAGAGTGAAGAAAATAGCAGAGATCAATACTCCATTAGAGTTAGTTAATAATTATAAGAAAAGCCGTGAGTCAGGTTGTCAATATTTTTCCCTGTTTTCTGTTTACAAAATAAGTGTCCAAAGATCAGAGTGAGCAGTTTTTATGTTTCTGTCCGATCACGAGTGTGCTCATGTGCGCCCATAAAAACACGGACAGACACAGAGACGGGCCCAGCTGAGGTTACGGAGGAGGTCAGGAGAGAGGGACCATCTGATGCCAGCAGATGGAGTGATGGAGGGAGGGGAGCAGAGGAGAGGAGAAGCTCCAAATCAGGACGACAAGACCAAATGCTTATGGGCTGCTCTTAAGGCGCTGATTTCACTTTACATCCCGTCTGCTCCAGCGCTCCCACCTTATGCTACACTTGATGGTAGAGAAGATTGTAATTAACAGGAAATATTCAATATCTGTGACTGTGAGTGTGGGGTATAAGTAATCCTCCTCATTATTTACAGTCCTAACAGGACACACTGAAAAGAGTGCTTCATAAACACCTGGATTCAGAATCTGTTTTGGCCAAACAGCACAAACAGCCTCTAGAATGCTCGTCTCTTTTACAGCCTGCAACGTGTGTGGTTGAAAGGAGTGTTTCAATGTACCAAGTGCAGCCGTTGGACCTGCTGCAGCAGCATTATCTCAAAGACACATTTGCTTTCCTGTCACCTGGACTCACCTCTGCCTCTCTCTCTCTCTCTCTCTCTCTCTCTCTCTCCCCTGTCTCTGTTGTAGAACGGAGCAGTTCCAGGCGAGCCAGTGAAGAAGGATGAAAACTCCCGGAGAGGGAACTGGGGTAACCAGATTGAGTTTGTCCTCACCAGCGTGGGCTATGCTGTGGGCCTGGGAAACGTCTGGAGGTTTCCCTACCTCTGCTACAGAAATGGAGGAGGTAAACATCCTGATGAGGAGACGAGGTTCCTTTACACTGACTCACTTTAGGACTCGTTCAGTGCTGGTAGACGACACAGGATGCATAAAGGGAACAGAGCGCAGAGAGTTAAATATAAACAAACAAATATGCATTCAATATTCTGTTTTCTATCTGGCACTTTTAAGGCGTTTGCTTAAGATCTTTCACTGAAACATTTATGAAGCTGAAGCAGCTCTTTGATCACCTGCAGATTATTAAAAGTGTGATTGACACACGTGTTAAACATGCTGCTCGTCTAAAATAATACTCTGATCATTTTTAGATTAAGACAGTGAGTGAAGAAATATACATCAGTTTTTCTTACTCTCTGTTTGCTACATGGCGTGTGTGTGTGCGTGTGTGTTCATATATATCTGTGTGCATCGGGGCGGAACTCTGCCGTGCTCGATACAGAGAGCAGAGGAGCTGTGAACGCGTGACCATCCCGTCATACAGTTGTCATGACCAGGATAATTTCTCGTGCGCGCAGTACACGCTTTATAGGGACCTTTAACAACAAATACACCTGCACGTCAACAGACAGCATCAGATAACAGACAATTTTTTTCTGTTTATACACTGAAGATAAACTGACGCATTGAACTGCTGGTAATGTGTTAGTTGTGGCAACTTTGTGAATTTGAGAGACAAAAACACTTCTGAATCCAGAATCCAGATCTTGAAGTTTCTTTACACACTGTTTTGGATTTTACAGTGGAGGATTTCTGCCGTATCACATTAGGGTATTTTTCTTGTGTAAAACTGACAAGAGAGTACATACATGAGAGTTTAATTATGTATTCACCTCAGGAGCAGCTCTCTCACTCTCACACACACACACTCCAGATACAAATACATAAAAAGGATAAAACTGATATTTGGTGGTAAGAGTTTCACAGCAGTGTTTCTGACATGTCCATGGATTGGTTCACTGGCAAATTAAGTCCCAACGGGGCTCACAAAACCTCATGTATAAAAAATGAGCTCAAAGAGTGAAGAACACAGCCTGCAGGAACGAGCTCACTAAAAATGAGCAACGGCAGCATTTAACACATGTGCAGCTCAAAAAACTGGAATATTTTGTTAAAGTTCAATAATTTTCATTAATTATCCAGGAAAATGAAAAAAAATGTATTGGGGACTAAATTAGCTTTGCATAAACTAAATTAACTCAAGCAATTCTCAATTTTAATTTGATAATTATGTAAGAAAATCATTGACATCCTCCACAAATAGAGTAATTCTTTAAGGGTCATTGCTGGAAAGAGTGCAGATTTACATAATATATTTGTATTCGCAGAAGCATGAGTTGACTGGAAGAGAAAGTGAGGTAAAAAAAAGGGTGCTCAAGCAACCGAGATTACTACAGGCTCAATATGATTGTTTAAGAAAGTTGATTCACAAGAGAGAGAGAGAGAGAGAGAGAGAGCATCAAGAGGCACAGAGGTCTTCTGGAAAGCCGCTCACTCAGTATGGAGCCACTCCTGAACCAGAGACAACATCAGAAGAGTCCAGCATAAAGTTTCCACAGTCGCTGATGGCACCTGCCTACCCTGCCAAAACTACCACACAATGCTTTAGTGACAGTGGAATCCCTTTGCTTGTTGACCAGCAGTTTGTCAAAACCTGGTCCAAAAGTTCAGATAAGCTAGAGGATAAAATTTAAACAAAAGATTTGGAACATTTCTCATTATATGAAATGAATATAGAATATTTATAGGTTTACCTCGTCTTTCATCTTCTGTATACCTACAGTGCATCCAGAAAGTTTTCACAGCGCTTCACTTTTTCCACATTTTGTTATGTTACAGCCTCATTAAAAAATGGAATAAATTCATCTTTCAGTTTTCCTCAAGAGTCTACACACAGCATTTTTTTCTATGTTTTTTTTAGTTTATTTTGCAGATTTATGTAAGTTTTATTTAACATAATAAACTCAGACATCAGATGTCCATAAGTATTTCCAGCCTTCGTCATGAAGCTCAGCATGTAGCTCAGGTTGATCCTGGTTCCTCTGATCCTCCTTGAGATGTTTCTCCAGCTTCACTGGAGTCCACCTGTGGTAGATTCAGCTGATTGGACCTGATTTGGAAAGGCTCACACCTGTCTATATGAGGTCCCACAGGTGACAGAGCATGTCAGAGGAGAACCTTCCAGAAGGACAACCATCTCTGCAGCAATCCACCAATCAGGCCTGTATGGTAGAGGGTCCAGACTGAAGCCACTCCTTAGTAAAAGGCTCATGGCAGCCCGCCTGGAGTTTGACTAAAGGCCCCTGAAGGACTCTGAGACCAGGAGAAAGAAAACTCTCTGCTCCGATGAGACAAAGTTTGAACTCTTTGGCGTGAATGCCAGGCGTCATGTTTGGAGGAAACCAGGCACCGCTCATCACCTGGACAACACCATCCCTACAGTGAAGCATGGTGGTGGCAGCATCATGCTGTGGGGATGTTTTTCAGCAGCAGGAACTGGGAGACCAGTCAGGATTGAGGGAAAGATGAATGCAGCAACGTACAGAGACATCCTGGATGAAAACCTGCTCCAGAGCACTTTAGACCTCAGACTGGAGCCACGGTTCATCTTTCAGCAGGACAACGACCTGAAGACCACAGCCAAGATATCAAAGGAGGGGCTTCAGGACCACTCTGTGAAGGTCCTTGAGGGGCCCAGCCAGAGCCCAGACCTGAATCTGATCCAACATCTTTGGAGAGATCTGAACATGTCTGAGCACCAACGCTCCCCATCCAACCTGATGGAGGTTGAGAGGAGCTGCAAAGAGGAACGAACCAAACTGACCAAAGAGAGGTGAGCCAAGCTTGAGGCATCATATTCAAACAGACTTGAGGCTGAAACTGCTGCCAAAGGTGCAGCAACAAAGGACTGAACAAAGGCTGTGAAGACTGATGGACATGTGATGTCTTAGTTTTTTATTTTTAATAAATTTGTAAAAAAAAAAATGTCACTGTGGGGTGTTGTGTGAATAATTTTGAGGAAAAAAATGAATGTATTATTTTTTTTACTGAGGCTGTAACATAACAAAATGTGAAAAAGTGAAGTGCTGTGAAAACTTTCTGGATTCTCTGTACAAACTGTTGCTGTTCTGAAATATAAGAAACATCTCAGCCAAAAAAAAGACCCTGCTAATCAGTGAAACAGTTGCTTGGCAACAGCTATGTACTGGAGATCAGAGCTAAAGATGAAGCTTTATATTTATTTATATCATTGGTCAGAGCAGAAACAGAAGCTGGAATTTAAATTTCACGCTCATGAGGGGAACCAAACATTAAAAAAAAAGAGTCCAGATGTACTTAAGTCTGAACGGTTCCATGATCATGTCAGTCAACGAAAGAAAGAAACAGATCTTCACTCATTGGTTCTTTTCTCTTCGGTTAACTTAGCGAACGATGAGGTCATCCACATTAGAGTTCACTCTCACTGTCAGAAAGCATCAACAACAGGAAGTCCTTTAACCTTTGATTCCAGGTCCGTCCCTAAAGCAGTGTCCCTGAAACACTTTAACAGCATCTGTTTCTCAACCATCACTTTATTCTGTTTTATTCATCCTCATCATTTAAACCTGCTTTTGATTTCTTACTCATGTCAAGTCCTGGACTTTAGACCTTTGGTAAGAACCAAAAGAAAGGGATGAGTGTGTGTTGCTTTTAAAGGATCTTGGAACCTGTGACTTTCTCGTCAGGGATTTTTATTGGAGTTTAATAATAATTTAATCCACTGAAACCTGACATTTCACAGGTTGTTCGCTCTGACTTTCCTGGTATGAAAGTTTCAAGTGTTTGCTGTTTCTCTGGTGAAGAGGTTTTAATTCTCCACAGCTGTTCACCTCAGGTCGCTCTGAATGAACAGCTCACACTTCATTAGCATCTTTGTGAGGATCAAATCTCTTTTATTTTGCACATCAGTGCCCATGAAGGTGTGAATGCTGTCATCACAGGAGCACAACACACATCCAGCTGCTCCCTCTGTTGTGTCTGTGTTACTTCTGTATTCAGAGCTCATTATCGTGACAGACCTTAAAGCGCTCTAGTTTAATATTACGTCAGTAGTTTTACTGAAAGTGCTTGAACTGTAGAAAGGAACGGACTTAGTTTGGTCAAGGTCCGATGGTTTAGTGACTTACATTTTTCCAGGCATGTGTCCTACTTTTGTACGTTTACATTGCAAATATTTGTGTTTGTGTTAAGCATGTGGAGGACCTACAGGTCCATAGAGGGGCTCTGTAAATGTGAACCATATGTTACCTCAGACACAGGAGAGCTGAGCTTCACCAGCAGCTCGCTCACTGTGATAAGGTTTAGGTATTATACAGTATCAGCTGGTCGCACAGGCCTCATTCACATGCCAATGCTCACACACACACACACACACACACACCTCACACACACACACAGACGCTCCCCATAGAGTTCTGTCTGGTTTCTGGTCCAGTCTGAACCACCTGAGAGTTGCTGCTCTGTTGAACGGACTCAGCTGCACATGCAGTGACCTCTCTGCTCACTCAGGGGAGGAGGGGAGGGTACCAGAGCAGATGAGGTTTATGTTTGTGGTTTCTGTTTTTTTTTTTTTTTTCTTTGTTTTTCTGATTTAATATCCTGTGAGAGATTAAATTTAACTCAAATCACACAACACATACACACCTGATCAAAATTTTAAAAGCGGTGGAAAAATTGCAAGGATTTAAATTTTGCATTGTTGGATCTTAAAAAGGTTCAAAGTAAAGTTTCAAAATGCACAAAGAAGAAATGGGAGTGAGACAAACAAATATGAATAAGCATTTCTTTCTGCTGACTCTGATGAGACCGCACTGCAACAGACACTTCATGGTGATGTAGGCGGGCCATGTGTGTACGTAAGATTGGTTCATATTGGAGTAGTGTGACTGGCAGGGGGTGGGGGCAATCGTGCCTGAGTATGGCACAGTTTGGATGGCTAAATGAGCTGGGTCCTAGAGCTTCTGATTCATTCGACCCCTGAGGACAAAGAGGAGAAGGGTCAGATTAAGTGCCGAAGTGTTCCCTGAACAGGTGAGTCTTCAAACGTCTCTTAAAAGTAAAAAGGGACTCTGTGGATCATATAGAGTGGGGTAAATAAATCATTCCACCATTTGGAAGCAACAGAGAAGAAGAGTCTGGTTAAAGATTTAGAGCCATGCTGGGCTGGGAGCACCAGGCGTCTCTCACAGGCAGAGCGTAGGAGGAGGAGAGGGAGGGAGCGTAGACCTGGATGAGGGACTCCAGGTAGGAAGGAGCCAGAAGAAGAGCTTTGAATTTGATTGGAGCTGCCACTGGAAGCCAGTGAAGAGAGATTAACAGCAGATTAACACGTTCATCATCTTTGTCAGACAGCAGAACATCTTTGTTCACACCTTCAAGGTTTCTCTGTGATTCTGGAGTAACACAAAAGTCCCTTTGAATGAATGGAATAATAAATAAGACAGTCACACAAACTGAAAGTGTTTCTGAATTTCTTGACTCAGTCTGATTGTTGTTCATTTTTACACAGTGTTTCTCTAAAAAGAGATAAAGTGATGATTTCTGTTCTGCTGTCTCTTCCCTCCAGGTGCCTTCATGTTACCCTACTTCATCATGCTGGTGTTCTGTGGCATCCCCCTCTTCTTCCTCGAGCTGTCCTTTGGTCAGTTTGCCAGCCAGGGGTGTTTGGGAGTGTGGAAGATCAGCCCCATGTTCAAAGGTCAGTGTCAGTGAGCTGGTGTGCTCACACAGATCACGAACCAAGACTGCTTTCTCAGGTGATAAGCTCTTAACATCACAGGGCCTCTAAAGCGGGGCACACACATAATGATTCTCTAAATGTGAAGAGATGTTTTATCTGTCAGAGAGCTCACACATGAAGATCAAAAATCAGACATTGATCGGTTCTGATCGTTCTGTGTGTGGTGTGCTCAGATACACAGCTCACCACACACAGAACCATACTGATCTAGAATCAAATCCACTAAAACAGAAATCTACCTGACCAAATATGATCAAACAAAAACAGAAGAGGAAACATAGCAAGACAAAGAAACAACCGGCTAACACCAAACACAACATGGAAGAGAACATAGAAGAAGGAATGAGGGTGTTCCTGGTACTATTTTTAACAGAAAATTCATGAGCCAAAAAAAAAAACACTGAAGAAAAAATCCTGGAGACGGCAGGAACACAGACTTTCCTCACAAACTTTCCATGTCAGATCAGCCATGCTTGATTTGTTTACGTCTGCTTCCTTGTTCCTCAGTCAGCTCGCCTCCTGATTGGCTACATTCCATTCTACGTCACAACTCACAGAGTCATGACTTCGGGAGTATCCCCACACACATGAAGATTTTTGGTTCTAAATATTGAACAAGTTTAATATTTATGATTGTTGGCCCTGACCTATTTCCAAGCCGATTATCAGGACCACTTCACTCTTAACACACCTCAGACCACAGGATAATCTGATGAAATAATCTGATAAAACAGAAGATCATCAGGTTTTTGCCGCCTTTGGTTGGGAAGGAGGAAAGTCGGTACAAAAACAGCCTGAAAATCTTTATGTGTGTACCCTGCATTATTCAAGGAGTTAGTTTTGGGTGATAGGGTTTGTGTTTCATTCTTGCTTTTGGGATTTTCTTGTTACTAATGAGTTCAACAGAAGTAGCACAACACAGACACTACACAAACACTCAACAAAGAGTCTAAAACATGAATCAGTCGTAACCTCTGTTCTTCAGGATGCATTCTCCATCCTCTCTCCTCTGTCTTCTCCTCAGGCGTGGGCTATGGCATGATGGTGGTGTCCACCTACATTGGGATCTATTACAACGTGGTCATCTGCATCGCCTTCTATTACTTCTTCATGTCCATGACAAACCTGCTGCCGTGGACGTACTGCAACAACCCGTGGAACACACCGGACTGCAGCGGGGTTCTGGAAACCTCAAAGCTCAACGCGAGCCTGGCTAATGCCACCACAAGCCTGGTAGCAGGCGTGACTGAGGTGGTGAACCGCACCAAGAGGACCAGCCCCAGTGAAGAGTACTGGAAGTAAGTCACTGATGGACTTTTTATGTACCCTTAGCCACCATAAGAACAGGAGTACTTTTCAGGATGCACAAACAAAGTATTTCCCTTATCTGAAGAATCTGAAGAATCTGATTCTAATTCTGATTCTGATCATATGTGAATTCAGTGGGGATCTCTCTGATAGAGCACCATCTACTCCAGAATCAGTAACCTCTTCCGGGGGTCATACTTAGATCTGAACACATCTGACACCCACCTCTAAGAAAATCTCGTGTTCCACATGCGTTGTGTTTGTGGGAAATTTTGAAACATTTCAGCTCGATTTGACCCCAGAGTGCAGCAGCATTCAGGCACTGTGTGAGAGAGAGGGGCTCCAGTAATTACATGTGAAAGGTTTTCCTTTTTTGATGGTTTCATTTGAGACAATAATGAGTTGCTTTTTTATTGTACAATTGTAAAACAGTAAAAAATAAATCGATGTGTTCATAGTCGCTCAGGATGATTCCAAGTGAATGTGCTACAAATAGATTCTAATTACATGACGCACAACACCCAAGACCCATCAAGCCTCTTAGCTTGGTGGCCAAATGTCTTTCTGTTGTTAGAGAGTTAAGTTTGCAACTTTTCCTTAGCTCTTCGACATAAGGAAAGAAAAACTAAGACAATCATAGAACAATTATGTTCAATATATATTTTCTTAATGTAAATCTTCCAAAAAAATGTACTTCTTTCTGTTGGTGAGGTTGAAGGTCAGTTAGAGTAGTATCCTGAGATGTTTACACAAATCAATTTTTTTGGTTTTCTGTCTTTTTTTTGTTACCTTTGAAAAAGTTTCAAACAAAACAAAATATCAGGACCATTTGTTTCCTAAACTTACCTCATCTCATCTCTCCCTCTCTGCTGTAGCCGTTGGAGAGCCAGATATCACTTGCATGCTACAACAAGAGACGGGGTGTTTGTGGAGTTTTAATAACTGCTTCCAGAGTTTGGATTCAACTGTGTGGCTACAGCAGATAACCTGAATGTGATATAAAGCAGCTTCAGAGTAACTTCTTGTGTCTTGAGGCAAAATGATGAAAGTATGAATGAGCTGCAATGTTCAAATAATCGTTTAGTAATTTAAAATCAAATAGAATCAAATAAATTATCATCTGTAATCATGACTGTGTTAGCCTGATATCCCACAAGTGACATGAAACCAGTGACGTCCTTCTTTCATTGTTATATTTAGGTCCATAAATCAGACTATTTATAGCCTATTTATTGTTGACATAGGGGTACGTAGAGTCTCCTTCCATCTCATGTCTGTCCAAAGTGTTTTTAAAAACTTTGTTTAGAATGACCGACGCTGCCTGAATCATTTTTGAGCAGGAAATGATCAGAAAAAGCTGCAGAGACCATCTTAAAAACACAGAGATGCTGATTCAGACTGGATTAGTATTATCAGAGGACTTCTGTGTGTCTGAATGATGGTCGCTGATTTGCCCTGAAAATATAACTTTATAAATTACAGACATGATCGATTAGCACAGGATTAAAAACACAGACGTCCTCCACACTGTTACAAATTATCAGAGGAGGTCCTCAGGTGAAACTGATCCTGTGCAAACAGGACTTCAGGTGATTGTGGATGTTACTCATCCTCTCTGTTAGCTACACATCTGGATGTTGATAGATGGTCAGCTGGGTGAAGGATGGTTAAGTTTCAGGTCACACACGCCTAATTCTGGCTCCACCGAGTGCAACGTTATATTCAGATATTCAACATGTATCTGTTCTGCTGTTTACACAGTTTAATTAACTGTACATGAAGGACAGGATACAGTGACGCAGCAGTGGCTATTATTCCAGATTGAATAATTATCTTCAGCTCAGTGCAAACAGCTCTGCTAATAACATTTGCATAAAACCCATATTTATTATCTCAATGGGTTCTGTGTATGGAGAGTGTTTAATTAAACTCTGTCATCAGTTTTACATTCAGAGCTTTAGCATATTTGTGTCAAGTAGTCACTTCGCTCACTGGCGGTATTAGGGGTCCACGTATATTGGTTTTTCAGGACAGACTGATACAGATGCAGATACCAGTACCAGGTATGAGTAGTTCAGGAGACCGTCACTCAAGTGTTCAGATTCTTCACTTAAAAGGCAGTGTAGTCGCTGGTGGGAAAGATGTGAGACAGTGAGGTGAGTGACAGACACCTGCAGCAGAGCAGAGCAGATAATCAGCCCTGATAACCGAGAAACCCCCAGAAGAAATCAGCCGAACATCAGCCTGACAAACAGATAAAACCCTGCACATCAAACCCTGAAGGAATGAGGAAACTTCTATCAGTGACAGGACGTGACTGATGTCATTACACTGATCCTACTGGAACCATCTTACAGTAAGAGCACATTCTTACAATGTCAGCTGTTGCTTCAAAATAATTCCAGATGAGGCACAAGTGATTATTCTAAAGGTTTTTTTTGGATGGGGTGAGGGGATGGGGCATTTTCAGACAGGTGTTTGTTTCTCTACTTCTGGCCAACAGCTCTTTGTGCAGCCTCGGGTATTTATTGCAGAGAGGATGCTCAGAGATCCTCTCCTGTAATCCTGATTCAAGCAAACCCTTAAAAGCCAGCAGAGCTACAACAATAGGCCACATTGTTGGAGCAGCATCCATTCATCCTCCGTCATCTCATCATCCTGAAAACGCTCTAACCATCCGTAGAGAAACTCTGCTGAGGCAGATGAGCTGATCCCAGATTGTAAAACTACATGACGATAATATTTACAACCCTGATAACATGTCGTTTAATTACCACAACAAAATGAGCTTTAAATGGAAAAGCGGAGCAAACAAGGCAGTAATTTCCCACGTATTGTCTCTCATCTCTGTGGATCTGATTCCTTTGCTGCTACACACTTCTCATCAGTTAATGATGGAGCAAAATGAGCCAGGGTGGAAACACTACAGGATTCTGTATAAGACACTTCTTCAGTGCTGACAGAGAGATGATTAAGAAGCACTACAGAAGGTATAGTTTGCAGAGCAGAGTAAAAAATCAGTTTTTCCATGTCTCTGTTTCCAAAAGAAAATGAAACGATAAGAGGGCCCTCACCGATGTGCACCGGTTGGGCCATGTTGTAGCTGATGCATGTGCAGCTAGATCTGCACATGCACACGTGTAAATGAGTCCAGAGCAGAACAGTGATTTTTAATCATGCAATAAAACACATGACTTCCTGTTGACAGAAGGGGGCGCTGTAGTTTGAGATGACAAAAACATATAGATGCACTCTGCAGGCTATGACACTGTACATGTGTGTACATTTTGGTCCAGATTCATTATTGCACATGAGAGCTATTCAGATTTGTATTCGCAGAAAGAATTGTCAAATTTGGCCCTTGTGTTTGTGGTCACACCCAGTGAGTTACAAAAATCCTTTAATAACTTTTAATTGTAAGTGTGTCTAGTATACACCTTAAATAGTTGAAGATGATTGGAAAAAAACTCTGGGACTAGTTTGATCAAATATGAGACTATAAAATGTCAGAATCAGACCTTTATCTCCTATTTCCGAACTTCCTGTTTGGAATTTACTGCGGTCACACTAAAAATCAGGCCCGTAGCTCAAAGTAGCCTGAGAAGGCTGCAGATTTTCTCACCTAGGGGGCGCTGTGGAGCACATATCTGCATGAAAAGACTGGATTCATGAATTTTTCGCCATGGCTGAATTTTGTGCAAAGTTTATTGAGTTTTTGTGCATGGTGAAGGAACACAATCTGGGGTTAAAGTGGCCTGAAAAAGGAAAAGAAGAATCCTAAAGGTTTCAAGAAGAACTTGCAGGTTAAACGGCGCTGCCTGGTACTGCAGAGTTCAGTTTTTGTCGCAGGTCATGATGAAACAATTTAGGGACACATTTTCTCCTCCTAACCAGAAGTCTGAAATTCATTCTGTCTCTTTTTCAGACACTACGTGTTAAACATCTCTGATGATATCGGGAACTTCGGAGAGGTCCGTCTCCCCATCCTGGGCTGCCTGGCTGTGTCCTGGGTCGTCGTCTTCCTCTGTCTCATCCGGGGCGTTAAATCCTCTGGAAAGGTCAGCTTCAGATGAGACACACACACACACACACACACACACACACACACACACACACACACACACACACACACACACACACACACACACACACACACACAGCACATTCAGAAACATCGTCTTCAGGCTCAACATGTCACACAGAAACAAACAAACACTCAGTGTTACTCTGGCTACATCACCTGGTTATTATTGTCTTCAGGTGGTGTACTTCACAGCCACCTTCCCTTATGTGGTTCTGACCATCTTGTTCATCCGTGGCATCACCCTGGACGGAGCAATAAACGGAATCATGTACTACCTGACTCCACAGTGGCAGAAGGTCCTCGATGCAAAGGTATTAAACCACATAAACAGGCTGTTGGATCAAGAGGAAACGTTTCTCTGTCCTTCGTCTCTGTTCTGCCTCTGACTGCACGTATGTGTGTTTCTAAGGTGTGGGGAGATGCAGCCTCACAGATCTTCTACTCTCTGGGCTGTGCCTGGGGCGGACTCATCACTATGGCTTCATATAACAAGTTTCACAACAACTGCTTCAGGTTAGTCCTTTAGGCCAGGTTTGGCTTTGGAAGGCACAGCTTTGCATTCTGGGATATACAGCATGTTTTATGGTCTTTCCTGCAGACAAAGTCCATCCAGAAAGTTTTAACAGAGCTTCACTTTGTTTTCCACACTTTATGTTACAGCCTTATGCCAAAAATGGAATAAAATATTTTTTTTCTTTAAAATTCATCATACAACACCCCACAACACAAAAAAGATTTTGTTGAAATTTTGCAAATTTCTTAAAGATTAAAACTAAGTCATCACATGTAGGTAAGTCTTCACAGCCATTGTTCAGTCCTTTGTTGCTGCACTGATGTTGGATCAGATTCAGGTCTGGTCTCTGGCTGGGCCCCTCAAGGACCTTCACAGAGTGGTCCTGAAGCCCCTCCTTTGATATCTTGGCTGTGGTCCTCAGGTCGTTGTCCTGCTGAAAGATGACAAAGGCTGTGAATACTTATGGACATGTGATGACTGAATTTATTATTTTACATAAATTTGCAAAAATTAAAAACAATCTTTTTTCATGTTGTCATTATGAGGTGCTGTGTGTAGAATTTTGAGGACATAAAAAGAATTTATTCTGTTTTGTAATGAGGCTGTGACATAACACAATGTGGAAAAAGTGAAGCACTGTAAATACTTTCAGGATGCTCTGTCTTTACAGATCAGTTCCACTCTCATATCTATTCAGTAAATGTGAAGCCAGAGGAGATCAACATTATCTCATCTATAGCTGTCTATCGATTCAAAGTTCACAAGTTCTCTGGAAGTTTCTGAACTTTCAGGAATGCAAGTTTGGGAGTTTGTTCCAGAGTTTGGACTTCAGAGGTTTGGGAGTCAGCAGAAAAATGTACTGTGATTGGAACAGCAGCAGACTTTGCTAGCATCCTCTTCTACGTACCAACACGTCACATCTGGTTGCACTGCCAGCTTTCTGTTGATGCATAATTTTACCCAACTCGTTCAGCGTTTCTGAGTTTCAGACAAAACTCTGTCACAAATAAGTATCATGTTCATATTTTTACACAACAGCCATAGATATTTACAGCTGTGCTTTTTCTTCACTGTTTGAGTTTCTTGCAAATTGCTTTGTGGTGAAGGGGGTGGGGCGAGTCCACATCCAGGTACTCTGACCAAACTTGTTTTGATGCAGACTTTGAATTAGAACAGAACTTCAGGTTTGATTGATGACGTATCACATATTGTATATTGAGAAACAGATTATTACTATAATGTCCCACAGTTGAAAAAACCCACCCAAACTTCTACAGCTCACTAGCGAAACTGTTGTATCAGTTTTACATTCAGTACTTACATATTAAGCCGTGTTTATTTAGGGTTATGTGCTGATTCTGTCTTCTTGGACTCTTGCTGTCACTTTGGGGTTTCCAGGCAATTAGCTGAAACTTTAGGAAGAGAAAATAAACCCGAGCCTGTCATTCTAACGCTACTTTTCTTCCACTAATTGTGTGAAACTGCTCCAAAGGTTGCAGGCTAAAGGTTATAATTATCAGGCATCCAACTCTGCGAGGTGCATGAGGTTTTTCTTAAATAAATGAAGTATAATTTCTCCAAGAGATCAGCTGAAACACTCAAAATAAGGAGAAGAACTGTTTCTAGACTACAGATTTTTTCAAGCAAAAAATGTTTTTTTTTTTTGTCTAAAAACTTGAAAAACCCAGTAACACTGGAGTCTTAACGTGTGCTTCGTTAGCTTATTTATATAAAATTAGATTAAATTATGTGTCATTCCAGTCGTCAGTACATCACTCTAAAAAGTATGCCCGTGATAAGCTCATTTAGACGTTTCATTGTGCTGAAAAGCTTTTTGATACTCTTTTGCTTGAGTTTTCTTTCACTAATATCTCAGGAGAAGCCGTCCCAGCTCCAAACTGTTTTTTTTTTTTCAAGTATTAAGATTGCATCAGTCTGAGGTTTTTGAGAGTAGCCTAAAATTATCGCTGTGCTGCAGCATGTACAGTCTGTTCCTGCCTGTGTGAGAGGAGCAGTTGCGAGGCAAAAATAGTGACAAAAAAAGGAGATGCAGAAATACAAAGAGGAGACAAAGAGAAAAAAAAAAAGAGTCCTCGAAAACTGAGGCACGAGACAGCCTATGAGAGGAAGTGGGTTCAGCTTGTGTGGTCTAAAAGGTCCCCCCCTTAAAACATAGGGCCAATGGAGGGAAAAAAAGAGGAGGCAGGGGCGTAAGTCAGGAGCAACTTTAAGGCGTTAGGTCCACAAAGAGGGGAAAGAAGTGATGATAAGGTGGGACAGAGAAGAAGCTGAGGAGAAGGTTACAATAAAGGAAAGGAGACAGGGGAGGAGATAAGGATAGGAGAAGATGTCATTTACTCTGCTGAGCTTGTCCACATATGCTGACAGAGGGAGTTGGTGAAGAGGTGGAGGGGGCGAGGAAGAAGGTTGAAGATATAATTTGTTCCTCTGCTAAGAGCTTGAGGTTGTGCTATCTGTGCTCGCAGCTGCACGGCAGCCTAATCAGCTTGTGTTCTGCAGCTCGGTCCCCGTGGAGCGGCACTCTGCTCTCCTGTAACACCACCAGTCGGTGCGCACGTAGAAGTGCAGAGAGAGGAGGACCGAGCAGAGCAGGCACCTGATTGTTTTTGTGCTTGAGCTAAGAAGCAGACTGAAATCAAAGTCATCAAAGACATCCTCTGTGATAAGGCAGGAAACAGGAAATGTGAGGAAACAAAGCATCGTGCAACCACACATCTCCCCCGGGGAAACTGAGTCAAAGCTTAAGACTGAGTCCGAGAGAGGGAAGATGAAAGGTGAGGTGCTGAAACAGGTGCTGCTCAGAGCGAGGACAACAAGCTTCAAGGGAAAGAAGCTCAGTGCTCTGCTGTCCACCCTTAAAGAGAGCAAACGGAGTTTTCATTCTTCATCTGTGTCATCTTTACTTAAACACAGCTCAGATCTGCTGGAAGCTTTTCACTTAAAATCATGTTTTTCTCTTATCTCTATGCAACTGGAAATAAATGTGTTCATGAACAGATGTCCCAAATACACAATCAACTTTTCTATGTTTGATGAATTAAGGCTCATTACAGGGTGTGCACTTCTTTACAGCACAAACTGTCAGTGCCCTGTACTTCTAAACCTGCACTGAGGAGTTGAGCATTGTGGAGAAATACAGACTCATTTTTATATGAAAAAACGTTTTGAAGAGTATTATCTCATTATTTAATGTAGATGTGGACCGTCACTTATGGGCGGTGGCTGGAAAAGTGAGTTTGAACCATTTCAAATTGAGTTCAATCGGTGATGTAAAGATGTTAGTGTCAACAGTTAGTCATGTTAAAGTTCTGTGTATTGTTCACATTTATAACTCTTTATAAAATATTCAGCATTTTCCAATTTTTTTGGCCAATTTAAATGAATGGAGATGATCAGTCACCATGGAAACCACACACAGCTGATGATGCCATAAGAGGTACAAGGTTAGGGTTCCAAACAGAGGTTCTAAATGGGACTGGCTCGAGAGTTTAGCTCTGCTCCCTGTCACCATGGAAACCACACATCTGATGATGCCATGAGGGGTTCCAAGGTTCTAAATAGGTCAGGGCTCATTAATAACTATATCCAATTATTATGTATTGGGTTCCCAGTGATGCATTTTTCTTCAGCTAAACAGTTTGTTTCAAATCTGTGCCAGATATGTAAATAAAGAAGTTACATCTAAAAGCAGAAGGAACAAAGAGCACAAATGAGTAAACAAACATCAGAGGATGAGATAAGAGAGATAAAACCACAGAAACTCTGTCAACTTTCATTCTTGCAGCTATCAGTTCAATAAAGATCTCAAACTATTAGAGATGTTTATGGGGTTATGTTTGTTAGTTTAACCACAAAATGTTTCTCCTCTCTCTCTCCTCCATGCAGAGACAGCATCATCATCAGCATAACCAACTGTGCGACTAGCGTGTACGCAGGGTTTGTCATCTTCTCCATCCTGGGCTTCATGGCACACAACCTGAACGTCCCCGTGTCAGAGGTGGCTGACCACGGCCCGGGCCTGGCCTTTGTGGCTTACCCAGAAGCCCTCACTCTGCTCCCCATCTCACCGCTCTGGTCACTACTCTTCTTCTTTATGCTCATCCTGCTGGGACTGGGAACTCAGGTGAGGATGGAGAATCAAATCGAAAATCGAAAAATGATCATTTACCAGCTTGAATATAAATCAGTGGTATTACTACGAGATTACTTCAAGTAAATACGTCTGGGGTGTAACAAATGTGATCACTTTGTCTCTCTCAATATGAATGTCATGGCCTAGTCATTAACTGTGGAGTGACTTTGGTAACCTGCTAGCGGTGGTGAAGCTTTGCTGTTGTCATAATGCATCAGTCTGCACATGCTGATATTCATATAGACTTCTGTGGTATATATATGTTATATATCCTCATCTCATCATTTGAGGATTATTTATCTCTCTTCTTATAAAATCCATCCAACCTTCTGTCCTTGCTCTCGTAGTTCTGCCTGCTGGAGACTCTGGTGACGGCCATCGTCGACGAGATCGGCACAGACTGGATCATGAGGAACAAGACTGTTGTCACGCTGTCTGTGGCTATTGTAGGATTCTTACTGGGAGTCCCACTAACAACACAGGTAAGTCTCAAACACATGACAGCATGTCTCTAAAATGGAAAACACAACTTAGATGAATGAATGAATGATACACAGATTCAAAGCTCCTTTTCCTCTTTTTGTTCTTTGTATTGACGTGAATTTGGTTGGAAAAATTCTGTATGTTATTTCATGACTCCTAAAATGGGAAAAGAAAGTCACTCCTGTTGGAGAAACTGTGGGAGTGATGGAGCAGATCAACACCATAATCTTAGGAACTTCCCAAAATTACTGCAGTTCTGGTGAAGTATTATGAATATTATGAAACAAAGTCTGGGATTGATAATTCCATCAACTCTGTTTTTCTTTATTTAAATGACCTGTTAGATGACACAACGTGAAACACCAAATATCTCTTAAAATGTTTATTATCACTGCTTAAAAAAAATAGCAATCACCTGCAGTTGGTTACAGACAGATGCACCAACAGAGCAAAACTGGTTTGAAATCATGAAAGAAATTCATGAGTCGGGAAAATTGATAGATTTGTAAAATAAGATTTGTATAAAAAATGGACTCTTTACTTTTTGTAACAGAGGATGTGAGTGGTGGCTGCTCCCCATACATCTGATCAAAACATTACTAACATACATTTTACTTCAAACATAAAGTTTACAAACATACTGTAACAAAAAACATGACTGGGCAACTCTTCTGGAGCTCCAGAGCCGGGCTGTCATGTTTGTGTTTTGTGTTTTTTTTTTTTTTTGTGTTCTCTGTCTGCAGCTTGTTTCCTGTAGATGAGATGCAGATTTGTTAACTCGCTCTGTTTTCTTTTGTTCCCAGGCTGGGATCTACTGGTTGCTGCTGATGGACAACTATGCTGCTAGTTTCTCTCTGGTTATCATCTCCTGCATCATGTGCATCTGTGTCATGTACATTTACGGTAAGAGCAACAGGCTGGATCAGAGGAAGTGTGGAGGGGTGTTAAATCCTGTCAGGCTCCTGTTTCTTTCAAAACAACAACAAAACAACAAAAAAAAAAAACATTAAAAAAAGAATTTGGACTATTTGATGCTCGACTGTCTTTAATCTGAAGATTATCTGAAGGCCTAAGTAACACATCCTAGCTTCATTTAAAGAGACAGTTACAGATGACGTCATCAGAGGATTCAAAGTTGATTCCAGTGTGTTTTGGGAAAATTTAAGACATGTACAAAGAAGAGAGCTGGACACCTTCCCTGTTAGTCATTTCCTGAGATTGCAGTTATTATTATTTTTGTTGTATCTGATGAATTTTATATGACTCCATTACAAAATGTGCCTTTATGTGACCACATTTATACAGTAAAACACATAAAACTCTCATTTTGAAAGAAGCAGGGATACTGTAGTGAACAGTTCTACTCACAGAGCCTGCAGACATTTTTTTTTTCCATTATGAGCTTGTGACAAACTTTTGTGCAGACTCAGCAGATTGAAGCAGCTGCAGGGCTGGATTAACATAGTTTTGCTCCTGAGGCGACACATTTCGACACTGCTGAAACGTGAAACAACACTAATGTGTGCAAAATTCAGCATGAATAGACAGAAGACAGGTTTTTAAATATTTAAGCGATTCATTTGAAAATGATAAACTCTGTAAAAACATGTTTTTCTTTACTTTTGGGTTAAAAATAATGACACAGCTGACAAATCGAATGACATTCAAACCGCTCATCGCTTTGTGGCTTCAGTGTGCCGCTGACTGACAGTGAAGGCATACTGGGTTTTTACTCATGGTCAGTTTGTTTCCTTGAGGACGAAGGATCCAAAATAGAAGATAAGAGGTGATAAGATCACTGACTGCAGGCAATTAAAGCAAAAACAAACAACAGTTGTAGATGAGAATAATCCGTGGATCTTTATGATCTTCTCTGTTTTGAGTCATATTTTGGGCATTATAAGAATTTGTGCTCATGTACGGTTTTTATCCCGTGTATGTCAAAGTTCTTTTTTCTTATTTCATGTATCAGTTATCGGCCAATATGTCACATATCTTTTTTCTTTTCAAAAAAATCAGTCGAGCTCTAGTTAAAATCCATTCTTAGTGAATTTTATTTTCAGTGTTCGATATTTCTGTCCATCATAATGAAATGTACCTCATATTATAAAGGTGACCATGGGGGGCCTGTCCATGTGGGGCTCCTCTGCTTCAGCTGAAGTCACCAAATTTATTATCAAAAGACAAGAAAGGAGAAAAAAAAGTCAGTAGAGCGTCCACAGCCTGATGTGTTTATTTAAGTGTTGTGTGTGTTTTCGTTGCAGGCCACAGGAACTACTTTAAAGACGTCGAGATGATGCTGGGCTTCCCTCCTCCTCTCTTCTTCAAAGTGTGCTGGAGATTCATCTCCCCTGTCATTATCTCTGTAAGTGAGCGCGCACTCACTCAAACACAGCTGCATATGTAGGACAGCAGTCACAGTTATTAAACCTATAATCAAAATATAACCGAGCTGCTCCTGTCTGCGGGTAAATCAACATGCTCTGAGATTTGATTGCTGCTGGAAACAAAGCGCACGTTGATTGATGAGGCTCCAAATTTTCCTGTGCTGACACTTTGCTGGAAACATGACCTACATTTGAGCGGCAATCAGCGCTAATCTGTTTGGCTAGTTAGTTAGTTTTTCAGCACAAAACTCTAAAAACAAATCTTTCTGTCTGGGAAATGGACACATGCAGCTGCTATCAGTGGTATTTCCCAAGCAGGCGGGCAGCATTAGCACACTAAGCTGCTGAGCCAACCAAGAAATGCCTTGTTGTGGATTACTGCTCAGATTTCAGACACTTTTGTTTTCGCTTCATTTCACGAGACAGATTAATGCCTCACTCTGCGGGGCCTCTGCTGGAACTGTGACCCGGCTCGCTGTCAGGAGCACCCATGACTCAGAATCATAATTACCAGCAGTTTATAATATGAAACACACTGCTGTGTGCTGCAGTCTGCAGAGAGTTCAGTCCAGAGAGTCCACCTGCACTCACAGTCACTGGTTTGGTGCCTTTCTGTACAGTGTGTACAGCTCGGGAAGCTGTTATTAAGTTATTATGAGTTTCCATGGTCTCCCTTTGGTCCTGCAGATATTAGCAGTAGAAGCATTCACCACCTCTTCTGTGTCATTGCAGTTCATCCTGATCTTCACAGTGATCCAGTACAAGCCCATCACTTACAACGACTACGTGTACCCCGGCTGGTCTCTGGCTATCGGCTTCTCCATGGCTCTGTCCTCAGTGGTCTGCATACCCATCTATGCCCTGTACAAGATCTCCAGGTCCCCAGGAGCCACTTTCAGAGAGGTAACACACTGCTGCCTCTGCACTGAACTGCTGTTTTGAATCACTTCATCATCCATCACCACCTTAAGCACGGCTGCTTGCTGCATGCTTGTACACCTATTATGAATCAATGTGCCCATTCATATTAATGGAGCACCATATCATCATAAGGCATCTGGAGACACTTGACAGAGAGGGTATGTCTACAGGGGACGTTGACACAGGGTCAACATTAATCAATACACAAGCACAGACCAACAGGAAGACGTGACCAAGAGACAACAGATAAATAAATAAATAAATAAAAAAAAAAAAAAAATATATATATATATATATATATATATATATATATATATATATATATATATATATATATATATATATATATATATATATATATAGGGAGAGAGAGAGAGAGAGAGAGAGAGAGAGAGAGAGAGAGAGAGAGAGAGAGAGAGAGAGATGTATATACTATGGACAGGCATTTCAAGCAAAAATACAAATGGATAATCACCGCTAACTGTTGATGCATTATTCAAAGGGTTCCCAGCTCCCTCTACAGACATGAGGAGATACAAATCCATTTCATGGACTCTTTGGTGCTGAGAGGTCTCTGTTACCCCTTTTCCACCGGTGCTCATTCAGTGCTAGTGCCTAGTTTGTGCTAGGGGTGCTTAAAAAAAAAGTTGTTGTTTTTTTTGTCTGAGTTTCTTGTGTGGTTGTGTTTGTGTTTGTGTCTGTGAACACATCGAGGCGAAACTCTGCCGTGCCAATACAGAGAGCAGAGGAGAAACATGAACGCATGACCATGAGGCCGAAATGACATCTCATCATGTAAAGACGATAAATAACACAAAGTAAATTAGTCTGTTAAATAAAAGAACAAGGTATAGACCTGATCTATGAGAGAGGCAATGTTCTGCTGCTTCAGTTTCACCTCCATTACAAATTTTAAATGAGGAAACACCAACAAAAAAAACAGACGACTCACTGCAGATTCTTTTTTTAATTTATTATCATTAGCATTTTGAGAATAATAGTTTTTAACCAGTTTGTGATGAAATAAACATTTCCACAAAAGGGGAAAAAACACAAAATAGTTGCGTTAGTGTCTAATATTTACAATTGTAGTCTTGCACCATCTCGGAAGAGTTGCGTTCAGGGCCACCTCGGATTCAAATTCAATGAACTTTTGAAGCATGAATACAGGGTGTATGTCCATCATTCAGGGCGTGCTGAAAGCAGTACGAAGCGTACAATTATTGGTTTGTTACAAAATTTATCTGAAGCAAGCAATTTATTTTCTGCAAATATTTAAGGAAGACATAAAATGTTGATGATGTTGATGAAATTCTCCCATCTTTTCCAGCCTGCTGAGACGTGTTACTTTACTCACTTGTGATGTATCTTTGTGGTGCTCTGGGTCATGTCTGTTGACTTTTCTCAGTCTAGCTTGAAAACAGAATAAAAATTCCCAACAAATTCTGAAATTATTTTTGTATTACATCAAAAATCTTCTAAATGTCCCCAAGTCACCTGTTCAGAAACATCTATAAAACTGTGCTCATTTGTTGCATGGCTTCTGAGATGTGAAACATGGACGATGAATAAAACTTGTACATTGATCTGATTGATATGTCACCCCGTCTTTCTCTCTCCCAGCGGTTGAAGAACGCCTGCAAGTCACATCCAAAGTGGGGCCCCGCCCTGCAAGAGCACCGAACAGGCCGCTACGCCCCCATGGCCTCTGAAGACACAGTGGAGGCTCGTCCCCTCAAGGAGAAGGAGGAGCTGAAGGAAGAGCCGAAGGAGGACGAGAAGGAAAAGGAGAAGGAGAAAGACAAGGAGAAGAAGGACGAGATCAGCCTCACCATCCAGGGAAGCAACGGCTCCACAAACACACACAACAACCCCAACCCCAGCGCATAGACGGCACTCTGCTCCGTCAGCGCCACCATCTCCTTTTCACCCCCTCCCTTCTCCTCCATCCTCTCCCCACTTTCCCACAGTCCTCTGTGGGGGAGATCCCATTCGCTGGAGACCTTTACATATTGTAAGGGCTTATTATATCTATCCTAA
Source organism: Labroides dimidiatus (assembly GCA_030710495.1). Lineage (NCBI taxonomy): Eukaryota > Metazoa > Chordata > Actinopteri > Labriformes > Labridae > Labroides > Labroides dimidiatus. The sequence goes on along the minus strand of CM061152.1, from coordinate 5,611,202 downwards.
CCTCTTCTGTCTATCTGTGTGTTATCTCTCGATAAACGAAGAAAAAAAAATACGAAAGGAAGAAAAAATTGGTCATCATCCAAAAGATTTGTGTGCGTGTCAGTGTGTGTGTGTGTGGGTGGGTTGTTAATTTGTTACACATAATTTAATAATGCAGTTTGTTTTTCCTTTCCTTTTTTTGTAAACTTGTACATGTCATCTTCATATGCAGTTAGAGGTACAGTAGATTGTGACGCTGCACGTGTTTGTTTTATGCATGCAGCATCATAGAGACACACACTGTTCTCCGTTATTCTGTTGGCTGGGTGTGTGTGTGGAGTCGGTACATTTCTAGCAGCAGTGACTGACAGCTGGAGACTTGTGATGATGTGTGTTGCTGTTAAACTGCGCCTTTACTGGCCGTTTACAGCTCAGTTATGCTGTAAGATGGAATCAGGCCAGAGAAAGAGGCAGATAAACTCATTCACACTCATACACTCACAGTATTGTACATTTTACAGCACACAGTGACCTCAACCATAGTTGATCTCAGCTTAAGACTAAGCCTGTTGTCTCTTTTTATGCTGCTTCCTTCTTTAAATCGTTCGACAGAGCACAAATATTTAACAAACACCTGATATGGCGACTGACACTTAGGGGCCGATCGTCTGGGGAAACACTCATACATTTGTAATTTTCCTTCCACTGAAGCTGCTTAAATTTTGAAAACTCAACAGAGAAATGTCAGTTACGTGTACTGTACCATCTTCCTCTGCATTCACACATAAGCATGTGTTTGCTGTCCTCTTGACTGAAGAGATCCCGGTGCCCATTTCTCAGGGTCCAAGAGAAGTGAAACTGTGAGGTTTGATGTTGTTCCTTGCCTGTGGAAACCTTGTCTCAGCAGGTGGCCTGTTACAATTATAGGGACTGAAACCACCTAACCTTCTCTAAAACCTAGACACACACACACAGACACACAAAGCAGGCAGATGCATCTCTGCACATAGAAGTGCCAGCTCTTCTCAAGTCTTCCAGGCATTCTTTTGAGTGAAATGCATCTTGGGACGTGGCCTATGAAGGAAGGAAGTACGAGGTGAGGGGATCATCGGTGCGTCGTAGTCCGTGTCTCCTGTGGGTCGTAGCAATCTGCCCCAAAAAGGCATGTTACCAAAAACATTACCTGAGTTACCTGAGTCCTGCACATGTTTTTGGTAACATTTATACTGTTTATCTCAGACTGGTTTGGAGTCAGTCAGTGGAACCTTTAATGTATTTACAGGCATTTATTTCACGCTCTGAGCCGAGCTGCGCGGTGATGGATGGCGATACAGGAGGCAGAGAGATGCAGCTCGTCTCCAGAGGAAGAATTGATTTAAGTGAGTTATGTAGTTTAAATGTAGCTGTATAGTATTTGTTCTCTCAGTATAATTCTCCTTTTTACCTCTCATTATTGTAAAGTAACTTAGTAAATAATTACAAAGACAGCATATGTTTATTTTGTACAAAATATAAAAACTACAGAATCATGATTAACCATGTTTACCATTCCTCATCTGTGACTTGTTGCTGTTGTGTTCGAAGGTGTGACAGGACAGAGAGGGCTCTTTAGCATGCAGGGTTGGGTTTCCCACAAGTGTCTGACTGACTGGAGAGCATCCAGGACATTTGTAGTAGTGTTTTGGCAGTCTAAATACAGAACAAATACATGAAGAGAACTTTTTTTTTGTCACCTAGACAGCTGTGTGTGATCATGTTACTTTGTCTGCTCAGGTGGAAGAAAGATGCCGTTAGCTTCACAGACGGGAAGGATTTTTTTTTTTTTTTGGGGGGGGGATTACATCGGTTTCGGTTGCGATGTTTCTTCACTTCTTAGTTTAAGTATTTCTTTGTTTCTGAGCTGACAAAACATCAATGAAACAGAGATTCAGAGGGCTACAGAAACAGTATGAGCCAAGAACATATTCACAGGGTACATGAAATCACATCAACCAGACCGTAACTTTATCAGAGGAAAAAATAGTTGTCTAATGTTTTGGGGAGTATTCAGAATCGGTTCCTTGCAGAGAGTGTGGAAGGCTGTTATTGTTGTGTTAGGAGAATAAGAAGCTTGAGACAGCCCTTGGTTAGCTTACTTCAGAATAAACACCAGTTTGATGTGTCTCACTGTGAAAACATGCTAGCACCACTTTGCTAATCTCAGATGACTTTGGTGATGGAAGGTGGGCTGTTTTCATCATTTTCAAACTTTATGCTAAGCTAAGTTTACAAAGTGATGCAAGACTTACTGATTTAGAGTTGGATGACAGAGCCATGCTAGTTGATTTCCCCTGATACCAATCCTTATGCCTTGCTGAGCTACGCTATGCAGCTATGATAAGACAGAGTAAGGCTAGCTGACATCTCAGCTAAGCTAGCCAAGGTCTGGGTGTATGAATTGTTTTGGCAGAACCAGGCGAGTTTGTTTGTGCTACATGTGAAGCTAACCAGTTTGTGGCTCTGCTTCATGCTAGCTACAGAAAAAAGTCATCTTTTTCCAGTGTTTTATGAAGGCAAGCTAGCATATTTCCCAAAGTTTTGAAACGGTGATGGTTCCCTGCTGACAGGCTTGTAATACATAAATATTTTTAAAACTCCATATTTAAGCACAATTTTAGAAAAAATGTTACATTTGCTTGCCTTTCAAAACTTCTATTCCCCACCATCGTGTTTCTAGAAGAGGGCAGTGAATTTAACTATAAGGTGCAGTTGCTCCATTCTTCCACACGATGGGGTGATGCTGACACTCAGGGTAGTAAAGGCACAGTGGTGGTGTATCTGTGAAGTGAGTTACAAAAAGCCTGACAGAAAAATGGCGGTCTGCGGTTTCAGAGGTTAAACGTCAACAAACTGACCTGACTAAAGGCTAATACTAAGCACAGCAGCCGAAATGCAGTGAAATAGTCACAAGAAGCACATCGAGCAGTTTGAAACAAGCACACATTTTCTAAAGAGGTTTGAAACAAGATATATTTGATCAGATTTTAGATGTAGTATGCTAGCTTTTCAAACAGGTGGAGACTGAAGGGTTTGTTAGCTAGTCAGCGGTGTGACCTGCTCGTCTTGTTTTATTAACACCGCTCATGATAAATTTTGTAGTGGCATTTATTTTTGATGAAAGTACTGCAAAATCAGGTGCTTGATGAGTCAATACATGATTACACATTATACATCATCTACTAATCTAAAGGTATTGCGTTGCTTCCTGAAGGCAAAGTTTTAAAGTTTTTAAGGACCGGTTGTGTTTTCAAAATGAGGTTTCATTTCCTGAAAACAGTGGTTTTGAGCGTGTTATTCTCAGTTAATAGCTCAGATTGTTTTCTGTTTGTGGTGCCTGTCTCATGTGTTCATGCTGTAATAGGTGAAGCTCTGCCATCATGCTATCTCTCTGTACATCCCAACCCTCACCATCTCTGCTGGCCCTACAGCTCTTCCTCCCTTTGTACAGTAATGTAAAAATATATAATTGGACTGAGTGTTTGTGTGTGTTTACCTTTGCTTTTATTTTTCTGGGTGGGTTCATGTGTTTTTTGCGGGTTGAGGGAGGGTGGGTATTGTTTCGTTTTGTTTTTGATTTGTCATTTTTCTTGTAGTGTAATGTAGACAGACGTCAGGTGTATTGTGTACTCTGTGTGTAGTGGATTAGGTCTTACTGCTGAGCCTGCATGTAGCGCAGGAGTAGTGTCAGTATTGATGTCAGTGTACCTCTAATCTCTCAGAACTAGCCAAGTCCTATTCTGCTAATAATATACAGTCTATCTTTTAAGAAAAAAAAAAGAAACATTTTTTTACTAAAAGAAGAGAAAGAAAACTACATATTTTATCTTCAGATTTTAATCATTGTTTATCCATGTTCAATGACTACTTTCTTTGTTTATGGATGTGTATTCTTAGAAAAAAAAAATAAAGTCAGCTAATATTATAAACATTTCCAAACAAAAAGCTTTGGATCAAAAACTTGAACTGCAGAAGAATGGTTAGTTTTTACTGTGAGCTCTGGTGTAGATGGCGGCTACACAACAATGCTTTTTATCAAACACTATTTCATTAACTCATATCCCACACATTACATTCGTACATCACTGTTTACCTTTAATGTACTTGTGGCCCTTTACCTGAACAGTTTGGCTTCTTTTGTCAGCATGCTGATACCACCTGTTCAGAAAACAAACGAAAGGGAAACGCCAAAATTTTCTGCAAGCAAAACTGAGTTTGCATCAGGTTCTACCAACTCGTCCCTTCTGTTTAATGCAGCTCTAACGCATAACGTTGAAACATTACATTTTTGTGATCTAATATGTCATGATTCAGACATGGTCAACATTTTATTACTGATAAAGTTTGTCTGCAAAAATCTGGCTACGAACAGAGAAAATTGATCCTTTACGTGACATAAAAATAACCGTCATAGTGAACTTTGGACCCAGTACAATTCGGGCTCACTGTTATTGCACACATGTGTTTTGCAAGAAGTCATTAATGTTGAAAAGCTAAATGAAGACTCAGACCATTTCCTACAAAAATTCACAGCGTAGCTGCTCTACTGTACTTAAAAAAACAAAAACTGTGATTCATTGTGTTTCTGTGGCTTTTTTGTAAATTACCTCTCCATTCTCTTACTACTGCTCTTAGAAGCATAATCTCATGTTTCAGCACTTTAAAGAAATCATTTGTTTATTTTTACAGGAAATATAAGGAAAATGACAATTCTCGCTTCCATTTTGAAAAAGAAAAACATATATATATATATATATATATATAAATGTCCCAGTGTCAGTGGACAAATGCTGTGTTGTTATTATGCCAATGTAATCTGTTATCATGGGAGGAGAGGGGAGGAAAAGCACAAGTAAGAAAAGAGAAACACAGTTGTTTTGGTATTCATATCTATCTGTCTATCTATCTAACCATGTCTGTTCTTGTTCTTCAACCTTTAGGGCCAAAATCCATTGAAATGTCTTAGTCCTGTCCGCTGTATATCGTAAACTGTTGAATTACAAAATGGTAAATAAAATCTATTTTAAAGATCAGAGTGTTGCAGTGCTCTTCTTTTTGTATGATGGTGAAGCTTTCACACAACTCAAATTGTACAGTGTTTAACACTTAACAAGCGAGACAGCAGCCGTTGAAGACGATGAGCTTCAGGTCCTTGATGAGTATAAAGCATGGCCTGAATCGAAGCTACACTCAAAATTTCTTTGTACATTTTTGAATGGGACTCTTTCTTGGGGCGCTGAGGGGACATAAAGGAAAATGTCCAGGGTGTTGTGAGTACCTGAATCTTCTTTTATTTTTCACCATTCATGGTTTTTGTTGTCTTATGAAAGAAAAGTCCTACAGTTCTAAAAACTGATTAATGTCATTTCTAAAAGTTTTATCAGGAATATTTGCACGTTCGTTTACTTATAAGAAATATATATGCCTATATTCATGACACTGTTACGGTGGCCCTGAGATCTCACAGCACTGCAGCTTAAGGAAAAACAGTCACGTGATCACTGATTTAATCTTCTAAGTGCATTAATTGCAGACAGTGAAACCTTATTTTAAATGTGTTGGTATCTATGGGCTTCTACTGAGTATGTATTGTTTCAAACACTACTGTTTGTTTTATTATTGTTGTATATTTTAAACATCTTCCTGCTCAGGGACCACAGATGAAAATTAACTTTAAAGCTAACTCTGGCTTGAAAGTTTGTTTGGCATGGTCCCTGTCAAATAAACTTATAAATAATGTAATAAATAAATAAAACACATGCAAAAAGACAAAACACAAGCAAATTAAGAAAACTTCTTCATCAATTTGACAACACATGCACAGCATTTAGGAAACGTGCTGCAAAGACCACAACACAAAACATTATACCCTGATTACTGGTAACGTAGAGCAAACAAAAACAATGTGCTGAGGATCAGTTTGAGTCTGTGGTTTTAAATCAGTCACCAACATATGAACTTGAAATAGCGTCACTCGTGCATGTGAGCGGGGGATTTTGGAGAAGCTCCAAGTGTGTGGGGAGGGGTTAAACGGAGTACTGAGGAGATGCTACATTCAAATTCATGCTAGTTTTCTGTGACTACCAACCCTGCCTTTAATGTAAATTCCTGTTAATTTCAGAAAATTTTAATGTAGAGTTTCCAACTCTGAAAATTCCAAGATTTAGCAACTCCAGTGATGATGGAGGGAATGATATTCAAATGATTAATTAACCTATTGGCCTTTAAGATAGACATCGTAACCTCTGGAATGATTAATACTGAACACACAGAGTGGTCTGTTAGAATCGACTCTGCATTACACTACCCATCCATGTGTGTCGTTTGTCACTTCTCCTTGATTGAGCTACATAAACTATTTGAACTCAAGGCATCTGAGTCTCCTGAGCCTTCCTCTTCAAGTGGTCAAGCTTCCGGAAATTTTCTCTACGAATAATTTAACTAACCAGTGTGAGCTAGTTGTTGGATGTGTCTGTTGCACATTGCGTGGACTTGAGATAGTCTCTGTGATGTCACACGTCTGTTACTGAAGGAGAGTTTTGAAGCACGTCGTCCACATGTGCCATATTGAAAAAGCTGACTCAACTTTGTTTGAGTAATAAAGGAGGAGTTCAGCCAGGCCTTTAGCCTCCTTGCTATCAGCTACAGTGTGCCTGCTTGTCTGTTAAGTCAGTCATGGCCTTACTAAGGCAGAACTTACAAGATCCTTGATATAAAAAAAAAAATCAATTATAGAAAAAAGACAGTGTGTGCCCTTCGAGGACTGAGGTGCTCAGACTGAAAGCCATCTTTTGTCATATTTGCTGCTCTAGCCTGCTTACACTTTTTATGCTGTCTGGTTTTATTTTTATCACCACTGATGCTTGCTCTGGTATGTACCCAGGGGTCTTTGCTGCTGCTCCCCCTGCCTTGGCTTTACATATATGTGCATGAAAGAGAGAGGAGGTGTGCTCTTCCTGCTTTAGGTTTTGTACAAGTGTAAGGGCAGGGAGCTCCCAGCACCAAGAAACACAATTTATTTGATGTAAGTTATAATTGTCTTTTGCAAGAGTGGCCCTGATCAAACTATCAATTTGGTTACCATACAAACTGAACAGGAAGTAAACAAGCTGTTCCTGTTAACCTTTCACTTTCACTCAGCTATTTAAATGCCATGTATTGACTGAACTAAGGGAATCTAAGGGAAACAAATGAAAACTGCGTCACTGAAGTAATATCCTCTTCCAGCCTCAGCACCAACTGTTCAGTCATATGAGTCTGGCTTTTAAGTGCAGTTAATATTCAAGGCTGTCTTTGTCTTCACTGAAAAGTGTTAAAAGCTTATGCTAAAAAGAGGCAATGTAGGACAGAGCCAAGCAGACTGTCTAGACATATTCCAGTTCATACCAACAAAGGCAAAACAACAAAATTATACTCAAAATTATTTCAGAAGACTGGTTTGGAGGACATGACTCAGTCTCTGTATGACTTGACTTTTAAAGGAAAAGTCATAAGGATGAATTCATGAAGTGGAATCTACATGTGATATCTGGACTCAGACACAGACCTTTTCATTTCTCACAGCAGTGAACTTATCCGAAACATCACAAGATGAAGAGCCAAGACGTCACTTCAGATTTAAATGATATCGTCATCCATGATTTTCATTCGTTACACACTGTGTGTTTTGTCCTGCATACAGGAGAGAACTCCACTGAAAACCATTTCATAGTCTATTTAAATATAAATGTATCTTCTACTGTAGCGCAGCACCTGTAAGCCATAAACCATGTTTGAGTTTGTCAGTGGACTGTAAGCAGTCTCTGTGTCATATTAGGACTCTCCACCAGATGGGGCTGCAGAGTCAGAACTGATTGGAGACAATCATGTATGGCCTTGGAGTCCTCTGCCTCATGATCTAAAACAGGCCCCAAAGTCAGGCCCAGGGCCAATCATGGACTAAGGTCAATTTTCTTACAATGTATTAAAATTTTCACTTAAATAATTAATGTTCTAAATTATGTGTAGATTTACAAGTTTCAACTCCACAACTCTTACAGCTGACCTCCTTGAATGACTCTACGAATGTCCAGAGTTAAAAAAACAAAACAAAAAAACCCCAACACATTAGAGGACACAAGACTAGAATTAGTCAAGTGAAATGGGGAAGAAAAGTTGATGCGAAAAAGGTTCAAAATGCATGATCACAAATATTTGGTCCTGATCATTATTATTATTATTATTATTATTATTATTATTATTATTATTATTATTATTATTATTATTACTAAAACAATCCTGATAAAGTCTAGATCCTGATCCTGTGATAAAAAATTATGACATGTTTTCTCAGGTGAGGGTTTATCTCTTAGGTCTGTAATGATGGCACAAGCATATTTGACAAACTTTGAGACTGTTTTTTCATTCATTCATTCATTTTCTATACCGCTTCTCCTGTTCAGGGTAGCGGGTGGCTGGAGCCTATCCCAGCTGGCTAAGGGCGAGAGGCGGGGTACACCCTGGACTGGTCTCCAGTCAATCACAGGGCCGACACAGAGACACAGACAACCATTCACGCTCGCACTCACACGGGCAGTTTAGAATCTCCAGTTAACCTGATGAGCATGTTTTTGGACTGTGGGAGGAAGGCGGAGTACCCGGAGAGAACCCACGCATGCACGGGGAGAACATGCAAACTCCACACAGAAAGGCACACCGTGCCTTTCGAACCGGCGACCTTCTTGCTGTGAAGCAAGAGCACTAACAGCTGCGCTACCGTGCAGCCCCAAGACTGTTTTTTATTTTTATTTATTTATTTATTTTGTTACAGAAATCACTGAAACAAAAAGTTAGCAAACAGAGCATACGCTGTTACATTAGGTTTATATGTCAGTAAGAGATGTTGGACCTTGGTCATTTTCCCAGTATCCAATGCCCCCCCCCCCCCCCTCCGCCTTCTAAAGAGAAGAAGCTGAGCAGGAACATCTCCAGAGATCAATAAACATCAATGACCAAAATGTGTGACAATTATTTTTAATAAATTTTTTAAAGTATTTCGGAGGCTTTTAATGTCTTCATTGTGAGAGGTCAGGACAGTGGATAGAGTAGGAAACAGGATGAGAGTGGGGAGTGACGTGGGAATGTCATGGGTAGGGTACACCCTGGACTTTGTCACGGGGCTGACGACCTTTCATGCTCACACTCACATCTATGGGTGGTTTAGAATCACCAATTGACCTAGTGAACATGTTTTTGGACTGTGGGAGGAAGCCGGAGTACCTGGAGAGAAACCACACATGCATGGGGAGAACATGCAAACTGCACACAGAATGACACACCATGCCCACTGTGCAGTGGGCATGCAAAGACGCACAAGTTGAAAAGAAGAAAAGAGAAGACATAGATACAGGACATGATCAAAGGTGCAATATAAAGTGAAGTGCTGTCTGTGATAAGTGACTGACGTCAGAAAACACCAGTGGAATAATCACATTACTGCGTTGAAGCAGGAGAGGGCAGCATGGCTGCAGCTTTAAAAACTGCTTCAGCATCATGGCAATGAATCAAGGCAATGCTTGCATGAAGATTAGATTAAAGTTCAAACATGGCGACAATGAAGCGACTAAATCCTTTATCACAATAGACGCCCGACTGTTGGATTTACGAGCTTCTGTCAGTGTGAAGGACAATACTGTAATTGTTTTCAGAGTTCAAGGTTCATGGCTCAGCTTTATTGTAATACAGGATTGCACAATGAAATGTAACACACACACACACACACACACACAAACACACACACACACACACACACACACATGAAATTACAATATGATATAGAACACAGTAAAGCAATAAACCGGGACATAAGCAGAGAGAGGTGGAGCCACTAACGTAAATTTTATTTTGTTTTCAGAAACAGGAACATCGAACACGTACAGAGAAACGTTAACCTTAAATTACATGCACGGTTAATGAGATACAAGTATGAGGTCTTCCTGAGGTCCTGCACACATGATGATGTTTTAATAAGCATGAGAAGATCAACTTACCGAGCAATTTAATGTAAATAAGATGCAATCATCTCTCATCAGCCTCATCCATCATCAGCTGAGCTGAGGTTATTCCAAAGTTGTATCTAAACAAAAAGCTTTTTAATATCCAGACATCATGCAGGAAAACTTTGAGTCTAAAGCTCTCTTTGTTGCATCTCAGATAAAATGTTGATTTCAGTTTAACAGTGTGGGAGGGAGAGAGCGTGCTGAGGTTATTCTTAGAGCCTTCGGTGTCTGGTACATCTAAAGGACCTTTTTTTTTCTACAAAATGGAAAAATACAACTTACAGGAGCAGAATCTGAGATTAAGCTGTCAAAGTAAAAAGCTTTGCAGCATCACAAGTACATCTACTCTGAGCTGGGGAATTATGGGGCATATATTCATGGTACGTTTTGCACTGCGCTCTTTGGAACATCTAGATCGCTGCAAAGACACGAACATTTATTCTCCAGGATGTGAGATTTCATGAAGACGGTGCTTTCAGTGAAGCAGTATTTCAGACACCTGTCACAAACCAAAGAGGCGGTCAAGGAGAAATGTCAGCCTGACTGTGGTGATAGTCACTGACGGAGGGAAATGAATATTCATACTGCATTTCATGGCAGAAATAGACTGTATAGATCCTGATTTAGAGTTGAGTGATATCGGCAGACGGTAGCATGAACGTGAGTAGCCTTTATCCAGACCCCAGCTTGACCTTAGGGTCAGTGAGGAGATTATTATTAAGACCTGAGCCTGACTTTCAGGGATGGCAATCAGCTGTTGGAATATACAGGAATTACAGTTTTCTTTAACATGAAAAATTTGATCATGTAATGTACAATAACATAAACTTACAAACCTGTAGATTTCTGCATATCCAAAAGAAATGTACTTATTCAATCCCAACCACAAGGTAAGCTAACCATTTCAATAAAAGCTAACCCTCTATGACATGGTGTTGAGGCAACAAACCATTTTTCATGTTATTACACTGTCGCTTTGACTTCTTAAACATTTCTTTATTTGAAAAATAATGCCACAAGATGTTTCTCTAGCTAAAAGGTAAGAGGGATCCATGAGTGTCATATTTCACCTGGGGTTGGGCATCACTTGGAGACAAAACCGCACAGGACTCAGCCCCATGAATCGATGCGCTGAATAGTCTCTTTGTGGTGGGTTGTGTCTCGAGCTGAACAAATGATGATGAATTAAAAATGTCACATCAATTCTCCATGACAAAAATGATGATACTTTGTGGATTAAGCTAATCACACAACGTGCAGATACTCTTTAAACAGAGACATGGGATGAGCTGGTGGTCCGTAAATGACTTCAAGTACGATGTCCAAACTAACATCCGTTTGTAAACCAGGCACTCCAAATTCACATAGGGTTCTGTGATCATGTCAAAAGCTACATTGTCTGCTCTAAACATGCCAACACCACCATGCTGTTGGGCTTGTAAAGCTCTTAAAGCTGGCTGGTTCCTTGTGTAGGATACATACAGTACATACATGAGTGTGAGTGAAGTGTGACAATGTGGGGCATGTTTATTGTGGCCCATATTGTCACATCTAGCTTGCAGGCGTTGCTCCATTTTTCTCACTCTGTTATTAAACATGCAACACACACACATGTTCAAAATACACCCCCACAAACAGGACCATTTGAACATGCTGTGATAGAGAGATCTCACACCAAGGTGGCTACACACAGAGCAGCTACCTGAGCAGCTGGTGGTTCAGTGCCCTGCAGCTATACAGTCCAGTTCCCAAACCAGATCTTTACAGACTGAGATACTCTTACCCAGCGGAGCTCAGCTGTGGACTCCTCTGTCTCTATTTTCCGAACAGAATTTGTACCTTCAGCCTCAAGGCTGGCTTTTGCAGTTCTTTAAAGTTGCCAGTAGAGTGTGTGCACACACACTGTATTCATCACACTCAGTCTGCAGATAAGAAGAATAACTCCTTTTTTTACAAACAGCTTTTCATTCTAGGCTTTAAAAACTTTCAAAAATCTGTGCAGCTGTTGATTTTTATCCTTTTTTATAAATCCATTCTCCAAAGTATTTTTATGTTATAGGTAGTGAACCTGCTTGTGTAGCCTACTCAACCCCTTTTCTCTGCAGTATTTCTGCTGCCAAATTGGGCACACAGCTGTAACTGTTTACAAACAGAAATCTATTAGAGTAACCTTGGCCTTTTGAACCAGCCTCTAGTGGACACTTTGGGAGCTGCAGTTCTTCTCATTTTTAACCTTTTAACCCTTTGTTCAGGTCTTTGCTTGAAAATTGCATACCCATAATAAAACAGATGTATCTCTGCAACCACAAGGTTTATTTGAATAGTTTTGATTTCATAGTAAAGAGACAGATCCTGAGATTTGTTGGGATGTGTTGGTAATCAGATTTAGACAGACGTTTTGTTATTCTGGATAAAATGATTTTTATGTCCTGATGTCAATCAATACATGATGTGTTCTTAAAATAGAGTGAAAAATATCTGCGGTCTACAGCAGGAGTAAACCTGGAAAATACCAGCCAATCCTAGCGTTTGGCTGCCAGTTTGTTAGAAAAATCAAATCGATCAAATCCTGTTCTGCCCGCCTCCTGCACGTACATTTTGCCGGCGTGTACTAGCTCTGATTCAATGCTCATAACCAAGAGGGATCCAAGTACGCTGGAGAATGGCAGAAATAATCCAACATATGAACATTATATCAGCAAAGATTGACTCTGATAAAGTGAAGTAGAACAACATTAAAGAGGTTTTAGTACAGAGAGTTCAGGTGAGCTCTCTTTGGGCACTTTTTGGCTCCATCTACAAAACTATAGATTTCATTTTTATATCCCTAATATGTTTGCGGCATGTAAAAAAAGGTTTATTAAGTCATGTAGCCCGAGGTCTGCTGTGTAATTTGATGTGCAACATCACCATATTCTGTCATGGTTAGTGCATTATTTCACGCTGTGTTTGCAGAGTGACGTCAAAGTCCCCGAATTGGGGGACCCTCGGGTTCAAAGGGTTAAGTAGCTTAATGTCCTACTTCTATCTGAAGGAAGTTTTTTTTCAATGATTTTCTACCTAAAATGCTCGACATGCTTCAACAGAGAGGCAGACAGAAACTTTTGGTTATGTCCATACCTTTTCTGCAGTCCATATTCCTGCTGAGACATAGTATCCCCCAATCCATCATGGGTCCCACAAGGACACAGCTATACGTCAATGGCTTCTTGAAAAACTCAGACCCAATGCTAGTTTTCTCAGTGTCAAGTTGAAGTTTTCCCATTCACACAAGTCTGCTATCAGTTTAAGGATCACATCGGGCAGGACTGTCCTGACAGGACAGGAAGTCAGCTTCTTGAGTTGATTGGGTTCTGAATTATCGTGCTTGTCTAAGAGCAGCAGACAGTGTGGCTGTTAGTGTTGATGGTTATTCGAGTAAACAGTCCACGTTGCCCCAGTGGCGCAGCCTGTGTCAGGAGAGTCTGAAGGGCATTTCCTTAACAGGAGTTGCTTTTTTGACCGGAAGCAATTTTCCTGCTTGTGGCACCATTGTTGCATTTAGTTTGAAAGGTGACTCCAGTACTGTGAAACCCTTGCCCACTATGAAATACAAGCTCCTCTCAGGGTCACAGCCTGCAAGATGTCAAGCTTCCACTTCTGTCAGCGTTAATATACAACATTTCCACAGCATGAAAACACAGTTTTATACCTTCATTAATAAAACTGTGGTGAGAGTGAGAGCGGCTGTTGTTGTTATTCAGATCATCTGACACTAGCTGGAGATTAAACTAATCAATCCTTCATCCTAAACGTCAGCCTGCCATTGATCAATCTGTTCCCTCCATATGGCCATGCAAAATGCAAAGCAGTACAAGGCAAGCTGTGGTGTTAACACACTGTTTTAGAGCAGGTCAATAATTTAAGTTTAAGCTCAAGTGTTACTTCAGGGGGAGTTCAGGGTGCACTCCAACATTTCTTCATCGCAGTTCAATAAAGCTCTGCAACTGAAAGAGACAGGAATACTTTAAAGTAATTCTCTCAGTCCAAAACAAAACTTTGATTGACAGATTAATTAATTGGCAACACAGATTAACTGTTGAAGTCATTTATCAAAGTAAGGTAGCAAACACCGTCTGGTTCCAGCTGCTATAACTCATTTTCTATTCTGTGTCATAAATCCATCCATCATCAGCGACACCTGCCTACCACTGAAGGTCAACCAGGGGTCCAAACCAATCCCAGCTGACACTGGGGGGGACAGGGCACCAGTTTGACAGTCAATCACAGGGCTGAGACACAAAGACAGGAAAACTATTTGCACTCATTCCCACGCCTGGACAGCAGAGTCACCCTCTGACCGAGATTTCTAGAACAACAATACGTTATTGTTCAGGCTGAGGTGTAGTTCATTTGGAATAAGCTTGCAGGTTGTTGAGGCAGGATGGGCTGAGAGAGGGTCAAAAAAGGTCAAGGTAGCTGGAGCTGTCGGGAACCTGAGAGCGGGGGCTTGTTCCAATATGCTTGCTATTTCAGCATCCTCTCATCTCCAGCTCCTCTCGTTGTACAGCCTCGTATAAACACCCCACCAAATACAAGCAATCAGAAAGTTCTCACAGCACTTCTTTTTCTACATTTTGTTGTTACAGCCTTATTTCAAAGTGGAATAAATTCATTTTTTTCCTCAAAATTCTACACACAATACCCTATGATTCATTCATTCATTCATTCATTCAGGCCTGATTGGTGGATTGCTGCAGAGATGGTTGTCCTTCTGGAAGGTTCTCCTCTCTCCACAGAGGAATTCTGGAGCTCTGACAGAGTCACCATCAGGTTCTTGGTCCCCTCCCTGACTAAGGCCCTTCTCCCCTGATGGCTCAGTTTAGACAGGCGTCCAGCTCCAGAAGAGTCCTGTTGGTTCTGGACTTCTTCCATTTACAGATGATGGAGTCCACTGAGCTCATTGGGACCTTCAAAGCAGCAGAAATGTTTCTGGACCCTGGATCCAGATTTGTTCCTGGAGACAATCCTGTCTCTGAGGTCTACAGACAGTTCCTTTGACTTCATGCTTGGTTTGTGCTCTGACATGCTCTGTCACCTGTGGGACCTTATATAGACAGGTGTGAGCCTTTCCAAATCAGGTCCAATCAGCTGAATCTACCACAGGTGAACTCCAGTGAAGCTGGAGGAACATCTCAAGGAGGATCAGAGGAACCAGGATCAACCTGAGCTACATGCTGAGCTTCATGACAAAGACTGTCAATACTTATGGACATGTGATGTCTGAGTTTTTTATTTTAAATAAATTAGCAAGATTGTTATGTCATTATGGGGAGTTGTGTGTAGAATTTCGAGGAAAAAAAGAATTTATTCCATTTTGTAATGAGGCTGTAACATAACAAAATGTGGAAAAAGTGAAGCGAATACTTTCTACCATCTTGAGGTGTCTCCATACTCGTATAACTTCATAATCCACCTCTGCTCAAATTTTGAAACTTTTCCTGTGACAATTTTTACTCTCACTGGGGCTGCAGTGTTTGTGGAGTTAGGCTTTGTATATAATCAGCAGGGGAAGACAGAACCAACATAGATTAATATGTGTTTATATCAGTAAATAGAGAAGATGTGTATTATTCCTTCATCCATATGAATGAGATATTAGGAAAACTCTAATGCAGACTGGTGTCACATTGCTGCCAATGGCGTAATCTGAAGCACCCAAAAGATGATCACCCCTCTTTGTGCTGCAAACTGCAGGTCTTTGTCTTGTTTTCACTTGTTTTGCTCATCAAACAGAAGCCCGCAGCTCTGCTCCCTTCAATCACAAAAACTCAGAGCATGCAGGGTGGGGCAAACAAACAGATGGCCACCTCATACTGGCTTCAAGCAGAAGAAAGTGCTTCAGGATAGCATAACAACTTGGGATTTTACGTGTTGATGATAACTTGTCAATAAATACACAGATCACGTGGGGTAAGAATGTTTTAGGGATGATTTAAACAGATCACAGACCAGCTGTGACAAAACCTTGCTAATGCAACACAGCACTACATAAGCCCAATTCACCAACCATGCTATCAGTCAGGTGTTATACCTAAATTGAACAATCGCTAAGCCAAGCCCCCTCCACTCACTCGACAAATTATGAACATTCAGTGACCAAAGTCACAAAAAGGGTCTAAACTAAGCTAAGCTACAGAAGCTAACGTTGGTTTATCTAGAGCCCTTTGGACAACAGCTAACAATGATGGACGATCACCAAAGAACAAAAACTAGAACAAAACGAACTCCAGCAAACAAAAGGACATGATGAACAATGCAGCAAGGAGCTAACAGGCTAATGTTAGGCTAACGTTAAGCTAACTTTTGCCAACATTAGAGATCTTAAAGATAACTTTATATTTCTTTCCAGCAAAGTAAGAACATGTTTCCTCACAAACGATGTTGACTTAGTTTAGAACAGACGTAAACATCCTTGTTAACTCTGTTCACTTTGAACTGTCCAAAGAAAACACTTGACTTGGTTGAGATGTTTCTTAAGGAAAGGGTTGAAAACTCATTTTCCATCTGTGAACATGGCTGACTCATTCTGCATCTGATCAGTAAAAGCACTGGAGACATTTTTACCCCAAATTTTGGACTCGTGTTGTGTTGTTCATCTTTTTTTTTTTTTTTTTTTAAATCTCTTTGGTCCCTTCGTCGTGAAAACAGAAAGTAGACATAGAGGTTTGTGTGGGTGGATCTTGGGAAATGAGACAAAGAGGAGTAACCCTGACATTTAAACACACACATAATTGCTTCAGGAAGACACAGGGAGAGAGGATGTAATGAGCCGCGAGTGATTAAATTCTATGTTTCTGAACAATAACTTAAAATGTCATTAGGAGAAAAACCTATAGCAATCCATGCATGCTAGAAATGTAGGCGGGGGCATTGGCTACCCTTGTAATCTGATCACCCACTCCAAAATCCTTAATCTGACTGGCTTTTTGACGTGTCAGAGGTGAGACTGGTGTCAGAATGGATTTTTTTGGGCTTCGTGTCCTTGTCTCTGCATTTTAATGTGCATTTTCTGGTGGTAGCACTTTTTCTTTGTGTTTGCATTAAAAGTGTGTGTGATTTGTGGAGACTGAAGGGGGATATTAATGTTAATTATTTGCTTGTGTTTGCACATATTCTTCAAGATACTGTGACATAAATCACTGGTGAAAAATATCTAAATATACCTCTGGGACGGACACAGAGGAAGCATACAAACTCAACATAATATTCTCCTCACCAAGAATCCACCCTGCTAAATCACTTTGAATGTTTTTAATCCTTCACTTTAGTTCTGACTGAGCCAGTAATTTACAGTCATGACCCTGAGCTCTGGGACCTGGCCATGAACATATTGAACCATTCAAGCCACATGGCCCTTGGGATCGCAATATCTCAGCCTGTTGATTTTGGCCCTGCATGAAATATCACAAAAAACAGCGGACTGCATGGATTGCCCTGGATTTTTTTCTAGTGACCTTCACTGCACCCAGAGGATGAATCCTAATGAACAAACCACTATTGACACAAATTCCCACAAGCCCAGCCTGTCCTCCGGGTTTGCTAATTACCAAATGTTAGCATGCTAATGAATTTTCAGGGTACGCATGCCCATGAGAGTCTCTGCTGAGTGTCTGAAGGTATATGTGAGCTTAGGAAGGCAGAGAAGATGATTATATATTACAGATCCATACACAAGTGTTTGCCATCTACAGACTGGAATCCTTTTGTTTTTAATTAACAAAGAAGCACTTAATGTTCTAAAGACAATACAGCGTGTATGGAAAATCACTGCAGTAGTTTTTTTTTTTTTTTTAAACATCATGCTTTTTTGTAAAAAGCAAACATGTTCATAACATCTTGGTTTATGAATTAGAATGTATTTCTTTTCTCCCAAATGTATGAACCTTATTTTACGGTGGCCTTAAGAGGTCACAGCACTGCAACTTAAGAAAGCACATGCAAAAAGACAAAACACAAGCAAATTAAGAAAACATCTTCATCAATTTGACAACACGTGCACAGCATTTAGAAAACACACTGCAAAGACCACAACACAGATTTTGAGTCCTATTAAGGTCAATCTCTCTGTCAATAAAAAGATAAAAGTAAGTACTTTTGATTTATTTTAAAATTTTGAACACATGAGTCAGATATAAGCCAATTGGCTAACGTCAGATATGTGCATCACTTTTAAGTGTCCTCTATTGTGTTCTATTTACAGCTCGTTTTTCCTAATGTGTTGTTTTGGGGTTGTTGCAGAGCGTTTTCTAAATGCTGTGCACGTGTTGTCCAATTGAAGAAGATGTTTTCTTAATTTGCTTGTGCTTTGTGTTTTTGCATGTGTTTTCTTAAGTTGCAGTGCTCTCAGGGCCACAGCATGATTTACTTTTACAAATGATAATAAGGAGTATGGACGTATTTTCTGAGAGGGGGTGCAGGATTTTTCTACGGAGGTGTGGGGGAGAGACGCATTTATCAATGATTAAGGGCTTGATTTTAATTTGTTTTACAATAGCATAAGAGAACAAGAACGGATGAACACGGCATCTTTATTGTTAAGAAAATGAAACTTTGAAAAATAAATCAAGCTGTTTAAGGAGCATAACATCATTATAACATAACAGCATTGATAAAAAACGGAAATTGCACTCCTGAATCAGGGCTTTTATATTTTTTTTCCAAAAGTGGACTTTCTTGAAGTTGACCTACTGATAAATATTTCAAGATGGGTTGAAACATTGCATTTATCAGTAAGATCACTATGAGTGTTCATGGCCAAATGCATTAGTCTCTCCTCGCGTCATGTTGTGCTGCCAGGTATTCAATCTGTGCAAGGCTGAGGGAGAGCGCTCGGAAGCCGCGACAGATATGAACAGGGCCAGGAAGAGCTTCATGAGCTTCTCCACCTCTGACAGCATGGAGTGGGTTTGGGGCTGCAAGGTTTGCAGGATGGATGTAGTCAGGCAGGCTGTACATCACATCAAAAAATAAAATAAAAAATAGATCTTTGCATTAATTATATGGAAGAGATACATTTATGTATATGAAAGAGATACATAACTTTTTTTATTTTAAGCATAATGCTGTGAGGAGGGAGGCCTTTAATGATTTAAAGCTCAAAGAAATAAGTATTTTTCACTCACTGGTGTTTTAGGAAAACATTTATGTAAGCCTCTGTTGGAAACATTTTGTTTTGTCTGATGTCTCTTTAAGGCTCCCTGTTCTACAAACCCCCTTCACTCTGATTGGCCAGCCCTCTGTTCGGGCTGTTAGAGCCGTGGGCAGACCTCAGTGTTTGAGGCCCGCCCCTCTCACATGTCTTGTGAAGATCTAGTGAAGATCCCATGCTACTTTTAGAAGAAGCACTTTGACTGGTTTACAGACCGCTTCAGAAATTTCTACAACATGTAAATATTTAGAAGAAAAATCTGCACATTTAGTCTGAACATCAAGCATTGTAACTGCACAACCATCTTTAAAAAAATGGGGAAGCTGAAACACCTCTTTTTAAACAACATGGCATTGCCTTGGTGCCTTGGCACCAACTGATCAGTATTTTAAAGTTTGCTGTATTGAATTTTAATTGATTAGGAAACAAGCCTCGCACAAACAGCTGTGTATGCTAACATAAACTTTGAAGAAGTTCATGCAGGACACGGATGTAATCAGACGACAGCCTGCTGAGTGAATCATCATCGCAGAGTGAATCTGTAACATACCAATCACAGCACAATGAGGGAGTCCATTTAAATGTGACCCTCTTCTGAGTCGTCCATACTAAACAAATACTCAGATACTCCACTGCTGCTGGCAAAGCTCTGCCTCCATCACCCCCAGCTCTCTCCTTTCTGATCTGCTGTGTTTGCCTGAGGGGGTGTTTGCATTGTGCTCCCTGGAAAGCTGCAGCACGCTGCTTAGCTAACCCAGGACAAATCTTAGGAGCAGCCGTGTCCTGACTTGACGATGAAGGCTTAACTCTATAATGTGAGTGCCTCTGGTTGAAAGGACACCCTCACAGAGCTAATTAGTAAAACTTCGACTTTCTGTCCTTTTTAACTCTGGTAGTGTTTTTTTTTTTTTTTGATTTCTTGGACTAATGAACAATTAGTCGTAACAATTAACATTTGTTGAAACCTCAGTTAACTCCCCAAGCAACAAAAACCCTTTATTACACTCCGTCCTAGTGTTTTGCCAAAACCTCCCTGCTTACACTGAAAACAGTTTCAAAAATACATTTTGTCTAATTTTTCTTTACAAACTGGCACTCATTAAGTCCAAACTTACGCTTTGTCACCTCAACACTTTCTCAGACTTGTAAGAGTTCTTAAGAATCATCATTTTACTGATCATATATTTGAAAACAACAGCTAGTGAAGCCATTGAAGCCAGAACTCTCATAGCTTTCAATGATTCTCAGTAGCTTTGAAGGTCTTGAACTCGTCTCCTAACCTGTAATAGACAGAACAAACAGAAAATTTAAATGCATCCCTACCACATTAATCTGTGATGTTTAAGTGGTTGATTTTTTTTTTTAGAAAACTTGTTTTTTTCAAACAGTACTTTGGTGTAAAAGGATGACTGATTTAGAGCTCTGTTGACAAATGAGGGTTCTTGTATAGTCCAACACGAATTAGCACATGGAGTAGAAACACTGGGAAAAGCATCACAGAAATAGACACCAGACAAATTAAAGAATGTGTGTTGTGTTAGGCTTTATTATTCTGATCCTCTTATACATATTTCATCCATAGCTTTACATGATTTATGGCTCAAAGAAATCCTTACTCTCACTGTTTTTAGAAAACAATTTTCAGCCTGCTTCTTTTTAGCTGCTGTCTCTTTAAGGTGACACAGAACCCTCTTCCTTCTGATTGGCCAGCCCTCTGGAGGCATGTTGGGGGCAGAGCTATGGGCAGACCTTGGTGTTTGAGGCCTGCTCCTCCAACATGTCATGAGCCACTTAGAAGATCCTAATGTGAAGACCTCATCATTTCAGTAAGTTTTTTAGAAGATCTTTTTTTTTTTTTTTTATGAACAGAGTATTTTGATCAGTTTACAGACAGATTTGAGGATTCCTACAACATATGAATATTACAGGTCAAATTAACCCCCATTTCAATATGGGGAACATTTTAAATCAACAAAGTAATTTCATATGTGTAATACAATTACAATGGTGCAAATAAATGGTGCATTAAAATATTTATATTTATTTTGCTGCTTCACCAGCGTTTGATGTTCTACACTGCAGCAGAGCACAATCATTTTAGTGTTAATGGTGTTTTATTTTGACATTGTTGAATTTTTACGTTTGCACATTTTTGTTTTATACAATCAATAAAATGTTGAAAAATAGAACACCAATTTCAATGAAGTTCGGACATTGTGTAAAATGTAGATAAGAGAATAAAATGATACAAATGATACAATGATATAAATCCTGTTTGATCTACTGTATATTCAACTGACAACACTACAAAGACAAGATATTTATTGTTCAAACTGATAAACTTTATTGTTTTCTGCAAATATTCACTCATTTTGAATTTGATGGCTGCAACATGTTCCTAAAAAGCTGTGACAGGGTCAACAACAGACTGGGAAAGTTATGGAGTGCTTATAAAACACCTGTTTGGAACATTCCACAGGTGAACAGGTAAATTGGAAACAGGTGAGTGTCATGATTGGGTATAAAAGGAGCATCCCTGAAAGGCTCAGTCGTTCACAAGCAAGGATGGGGTGAGGTTCAATAATTTATAAACAACTGTGTGAGCAAATAGTCCAACAGATTAAGAACAATGTTTCTCAACATACAGTTTCAAAGAATTGATGGATTTGATCATCTACAGTCCATAATATCATCAAAAGATTCAGAGAATCTGGAGAAATCTCTGCACGTAAGCAGCAAGACTGAAAACCATCATTGAATCTCCGTGACCTTTGACCCCTCAGGCAGCACTGCAGTAAAAACCAACATCATTGTGTAAAGGATATTACCACGTGGGCTCAGGAACACTTCAGAAAACCATTGTCAGTTAACACAGTTCATCACTACATCTACAAGTGCAAGTTCAAACTCTACCATGCAAAGACAAAGACATATATCAACAACACCCAGAAACACCGCCGGCTTCTCTGGACCCGAGCTCATCTGAGATGGACTGACGCAAAGTGGAAAAGTCTGCTGTGGTCTGACGAGTCCACATTTCAAATTGTTTTTGGAAATCATGGACGTGGTGTCCTCCAGGCCAAAGAGGAAAAGGACAATCTGGATTGTTCTCAGGTCAAGTCTCAAAGCCAGCATGTGTCAAAAATGATGTGTCAAAACCCAACATAGTGGTCAACAGCAGGAGATGGAGCTGTGCTTTCCTTATTAATATACATAGTTACTCTACTGTGGTCTTTACTTTTCATGTTTCTGTGTTTTTAAGATGTCAGAAAAAATCTGAACTTTGCATGAGCTTCACACAACACTGGCTGTTAAACCTTCAGCTGTGAGCCTTTCAGGCAGTCCAGGAATTGTTTTGCCTCTCTGCATTTTTAGCCATATCACAAAGGAAAGTACAAAATGCCAGCTGTAAAACTGAATGGAAACAGTTATTGGAGTGATCTGAAAAGACTCACTTCATCGTGTTAAAATGGACTGTCTTTGTTTTGGTTTTACAACATGTCCATCTCTCTCAAAAATCAGCAAGCTAATTCCTTTTTCCTGAGCAGTGACTTTGCATTTATTGTTTGAATTATGGAGCGCTGGGTGTATTCGTCAGCTTATAAGCAAGAATAACAATCTTTACTGAGACATGTTTTCAGCTAGGGACTGTGTATCTTCCTTACTGCCAGAAACCAGTGAAAAGAAAGAGCCACTACAATTCTAGTCTTAGAAAGAGACAAAATTGTAGCAAATTGTGGTAGATAGATTTTACCCTCAGGGAGATAAAAGAGTAGTTCACATCCTTCAGCTTTTTGTTTGATTAATGAGTGTCGGTGTCTGGGCTGACGCCTGCTCAGGTTACTGACAGGGTGTTTCACAGGAGACGTCCAGCAGAGAGGAGTGAAGAGGTGTTCAGACTTTTCCCGGACAGAAACTCTTTTTACCCTTCACACTGCCTGGGTGTTGTGCTGTCATGCTCACATTGACTGATTTGGATCAGTGGTTCCTGAGAATTTGTCTTGACTCCAGAAGGTTGGGGAAACGGACCGTTCATCACCTTAATGGGGGAGTATTGATTGTGGTGCAGAAGCACGATACCCGTCTGCAATAGTAATGGACTTCCAGAGAAATCACAGATGAAAAGGCATCAAGGGATATCCAGGAGGAGGGAGAGAGACACCTCTGCCCCGATTGTTAGCAGCTTGTTATCTGTGGAGGAGTTTGTGTCTGCACTCTTTGTCCATAACTGTGTCCGGATAGAGAAGGAAAAGAACCAAACAGAACATCAGTTCACTTCACAAGAAAACGATTTTCTCACTCACACTGTTTATGGAGCCCACAAGCCATATCATTGCCAGCAAACTACAAACCAAAACATCAGACACATGATCACCTCATATCATTTCTAAAGCTGTTTTTCTCAGAGCTCTGCCAACTTGCACATCTGGCTGACACAGAGTTACACGAGCATGACATTTGAGAGCCACCTGTACAGTCTCTTTGAAACTGAGTGTGAAATAGTTTTCCATTTTTCTGGGCAATGAAAGCAGAACAGTCAACTGAAAAATGCTAAAACACTGCTAAGTCTGAGCAGAGACACAGCAGAGACCTACTTCCTAGTCACTGTGGCTTTCAGGGCTTCAGGCTTAGCGCCTGAGAGTGGTAGCTTATTACAGCAGGTCTCTTTTCATTGTTCTTTTTTCTCCATTGTTTTATCTTTTCAGTTATCTTCATGTTCTGAGATTGTCATAATTTTTATTACTTTTATTACTCATTTGTTGCCTTTAGACACCAAACTGGTTGTGTTTACAGTGGTGTTTTTACCTTTTCTGTTCCTGTTTGTTTTAGGATCTAACAAAAACAGCAGAACAGAGACATTATGACCACTTGTGTTAACAGATTGTCATCTTTACCTTTGACCAAGTGTTTTAAAGGTCTCAGTTCAAACCACACCTTTAACAAGCTAATTTGGGTCTTAACTCTGCACCTAGCTCATCCCTTAGAATAATAGCTCTGATTTTTCATTAACCTCTGAATGGGGACAACATGTGCAAAATACTGCAACATATGACAATGTGAATGGCTCACTCTGTGCTGAACCTGCAGAGAGTTATGACCTAAATCTGCAGCTCCCCTCAGTTTTATGGAGCTGAATGCTGAGTTTCAGCTCATTATTAAGCTGTCCAGTGCACAAATTTATTGATTTGGTTCTCTTTCATTTCTGGTAGCAGATATACAGTTTGCCACAGGCGAGAGTACAGAGCAGAGCATCAGCCGAGGAGTCTGACATTCTGCTTAATCACTGGTGCAGGCCAAAAAAAGAGCAAAAAAGAGTTTCAATAGGACTGTCAGGTGGTGAGAAACGGTATCATTATGTTGTAGGGTTACAAAATTCCAGGAATTTTCAAGGTTTGAAACTTTCCATGGGATTTTTCAGAATTTATATACCAACATAGCTAATGCAATATTTTAATTGACATTATAAATCAATTTTCAGTTTTTTTTTTCCCTAACCAAGTCTGTGGTGAGTAAGCAGATGGATGCTTCTTTATCCTGTTCAGGGTTGCTGGTGGATTCCAGCTGTTTTAGGGTGAGAGGCAGGATACACCCTGGACTGGTCGCCAGTCAATCACAGGACTGACACACACAGAGACAGACAACCATTCACACACACACCTACGGGCAATTTAGAATCACCAATTGGTCATGAGTAGCCAGCCTCTACACATTTTGATGTGCATTTGTTAATTTAACTGAGATATATCTGGTACTTAAAGTGAAACCATACCATTACCATTACAGGACTTTCAAGAAGACTAAGGGTGTATTCACACCTAGCTCGTTTGGGGCAGCTGTTCCAAAACAAGCCTAAAGTCCGGTTTGTTTGGTCAGAGCCGGCCCAAGGCATAAGCAACATAAGTGGCTGCTTAGGGCCCCATCGCCACCAGGGGGCCCCCCACGAGCGAGATGTGTCGTGTTCATAGGCGCTTAGCAGTACATTGAACAAACTGTTTTGGGATCAGCCACAGGGGATGGCTTTGTGCCTTGACGACTGATGACAGTGTGGGCATTTTTTTTTATGACTGGGCAAATTGCTGCCCCCCATGCCATGGTACACACCAATCACAGCAGAGATGGAGATTTTACAGGTGATTAGTAGCAGCATTGGCACAGTTGCAAAAGGTAACGTTCGTAAGACAACCTGAAAAATTATATCAGAAAAGAGGACATATCCCTCGGGGGTGGAGAAAAGAAAACAAAAAACATGAAATAAGAATGTGCAAAATAACAGAAACTTTACAGACATGACAGACAGAGACAAAAACAGCCTTTTTTCATCTTCGTAACAACATTCATTTACGTATCATCTTCGTAAAATCAGGCCTATCCTATCCCAGAGTGATGCTGAAAAGCTAGTCCATGCTTTTGTTACCTCTAGACTGGACTATTGTAATTCCCTGCTTTCTGGCTGTCCCAGCAAGTCGCTTAAGATGCTTCAAAATGCTGCAGCACGTGTACTGACTGGAAGTAGGAGAAGAGACCACATTACTCCTGTATTAGCTTCTCTGCATTGGCTTCCCATAAAATATAGAATAGAATTCAAGATTCTTCTCCTTACCTATAGAGCTCTCAGTGGACAAGCACCAGTCTATCTTAGACAGCTCGTAGTGCCATACAACCCCTCTAGAACATTGTGCTCCCAAAATGCTGGCCTGCTCATGGTACCGTCAATCTCCAAAGGTAGTATGGGAGGTAGAGCCTTCAGTTATCAGGCTCCCCTTCTCTGGAACCATTTACCAACCACAGTTCGGGATGCAGACTCCCTCTCTACCTTTAAGGTTAGACTTAAAACATTCCTCTTTGATAAAGCTTTCAGTTAGGGACCAGCTTATAGTCCATGAATTAGTTAATAAATTGGACCCATAGTTAAGATGCAATAGGTCTGGGCTGCCGACTGGGGGGATCTCTTTCTCAATCTCTCTCCACATCTGCCTTTGCCCTTCTTGTCTGCTCCTGTACTCGTCTCTGGCTCTTGTCTTGTAGGTGGCCTGGGATCCTTGGTGGAGACTGCCTGCTGCTGCAACTATAGACATGATGCATATTTGGCCATTTAGGAACATTCCATTCCCATTATCATTACAGCTGTTAATGTAGATATTGGCATGATGGATACATCTATAGTATCTATTTTCTAATAGACTTAGACTAGACTTAGACTTAGACTTCCTTTATTTGTCATTGCACAAAAAAACACAGCAGTGAAATCTTGGCAACGAAATGTCGATGCTTGGCTACAAGTTACAGCAGGGATGGAGTGATTCAGTGTAAACATTACAAAAAAATATAGTCTATATAACTTAAAGAAAATACAAGAGCTAAAAGAAAATAGTTTAAAAAAATAGCTATCAGTGCAATAAATGTAAACAACAGAATAAATAGTGCAAAAAAGAATGTCAGTAATAGACAGTAATAGACAGTGTGAACATAAAAACATCTTAGCAGCTCGGGTGGTATGTATTGCACAAAATTAGAGGTGATTAGTACCTCCGAAAGATATTGCACCAAGATATTATATAGATATATGTCCATGAAAGTGTGCATTAGGAACATTGGAATGCGTTGCTCCTCAGAGAGGTGTTCTAGTAATTGTCTTTGGGGGTGAGTGTGTGTATGTGGGTTGCGGGGGGGGGTTATTTGGCATTGAGCAGTCTGATGGCGAGGGGGAAGTAACTGTTTCTGAGTCTGGCTGTTCTACAGCGGAAGCTGCGGAACCTTCTGCCAGACGCCAGGAGGGAGAACAGTCCATGCTGGGGGTGGGTGGGGTCCGAGAGGATCCGGTGGGCCCTTGATAGGCAGCGGCTGTCTGCTATGTCCTGGATGGTGGGGAGCGGGGTCCCGATGATGCTCTCCGCTGTCCTCACCACTCTCTGCAGAGACTTCCAGTCTGAGGCCTTGCAGCTCCCAGACCAGACGGAGATGCAGCTGGTCAGCAGGCTCTCGATGGTCCCTCTGTAGAAAGTGGTCAGGATGGGAGGGGGGAGGGAGGCTCTTCTCATCCTCCGCAGGAAGTGCAGACGCTGGTGTGCCTTCTTCGCCAGGGAGGAGGTGTGAAGTGACCAGCCAAGGTTGTCAGTGATATGCACCCCCAGGTACTTGATCGTGCTCACGACTTCCACAGCTGTGTCGTTGATGAGGAGGGGTGTGTGGCTGGGTCTGGATCGCCTGAAGTCTACAATGATCTCCTTGGTTTTCTCAACATTCAGGGTTAGGTTGTTCACCCTACACCAGTCCACAAGGTGTTGCACCTCCTCCTTGTAAGGCAGATCGTTGTTGTCCTGAATGAGGCCCACAACTGTTGTGTCGTCCGCGTACTTCAGGATGTGATTGCTGCTGTACCTGGGGCGACAGTCGTGGGTCATCAGGGTGAACAGTAGGGGGCTCAGAACACATCCCTGTGGGGTGCCGGTGTTCAGGCAGATGACTCTGGATGTTCTGTTACCAACTCGGACAGACTGGGTTCTGTCAGTGAGGAAGTCCAGCAGCCAGTTGCATAAGGAGGTCTTGAGGCCCAGGGGCTCCAATTTGCATACCAGGTCCTGGGGGATGATCGTATTGAATGCTGAGCTGAAGTCCAGGAACAGCATCCTTACGTGGGTGTTCTTCCCCTCCAGGTGCTCCAGGCTCAGGTGGAGAGCAGTGGAGATTGCATCCTCAGTGGAGCGGTTTGGCTGGTATGCGAACTGGAATGGGTCGAGTGATGGGGGGAGTATGGAGATGATATGGTCCTTAACTACCCTCTCAAAGCACTTCATGATGGTGGATGTGAGTGCCACAGGGCGGAGGTCGTTAAGGCATGTGATGGCTGTTTTTTTGGGCACTGGAGTTATTATGGCTGACTTGAAGCACGGGGGGACGACAGCCTGGTTCAGTGAGGTGTTGAAGATGTCGGTGAGCACGAGGGCCAGCTGGTCTGCACATTCTTTGATTAGCCGTCCTGGGATGTTGTCAGGGCCTGCGGCTTTCCGTGCGTTGACCTTCCTCAGGACTCTCTGCACTGAAGTGGTTTCGAGCCTGAGTGCCTGCTCATCAGGGTGGGGGGTAGCTTTCCTCGCAGGGTTGTTGTTTAGAGCTTCAAACCTTCCGAAGAAGTCATTCAGCTCATTGAGGAAGCCAATGTCATCCTGGCAGGGTGTGGATGGGGTTTTATAGTCAGTGACAGTCTGAATGCCCTGCCACAGTTGTCTGGTGTTGTTGGGGTCCTGGAAGAGGCCTTGGATCTTCTGACTGTGGGTGCGCTTTGCTGCTCTGATAGCACGATTCAGATTTGCCCTCGCTGATCTGAGTGTCATCGCATCACCAGATTTGAACGCAGCATTGCGCTCCCTCAGTCTTTCACGCACCTCCTTAGTCATCCAAGGTTTCTGGTTGGCTCGAGTGGTGATAGTCTTGGTGACCGTAACCTCCTCCATACACCACTGTATGTAACCAGACACAGATGCAGCGTATTCCCCCACATCTGTGTGTTGATTGTCTGTTGCAGCCTCTCTGAACATGCTCCATTCGGTGCGCTCAAAACAGTCTTGCAGTGCAGACATGGCTCCCTCAGGCCACACTCTCACCTTCTTCACAGTAGGTTTCTCTCTGATGAGCAGGGGCTGGTATGCAGGTATTAGCATAACAGAGAGGTGATCTGAGGAGCCAAGGTGGGGGCGGGGGTCTGCTCTGAATGCTTTCTTGATGTTGGTGTAAACCAAGTCCAACGTATTCTCCCCTCTGGTTGCAAATCAGCACATAGGCATAATCAGCACATAGGCATGAGGTCCCTCTGAAAATGGGATGTCACATCTCAAGAGGCCTTTAACACACCTTTACTTAACGGAGACAAATATGGTAGGGATGCACTTGTGGTCTGGGCATCCATGAGTTCATCACTACCATAAATTCTTATTTTCAGTCAGAACATCATTGATTATACTTCTATAAAATTATCACCACACCCATTTAGACATGAGGACCCTCCTGAAAACGAGATGGAGCATCTCAAGAGGCTAACCTCTAATAAATCAGACGACAGGTCTATGGTTCATGGATCTGTCACTAACTTTAGTTCACACTTTAGTCCACTTGTCTCCTCTTACCTCCCTTCCTTCGCCCACACACCCAACACAGCATGGTGTGGATTTGCTGTTCATCATGAGACTGGGGTCCACATTCGAGATTTCCTGCTGCTTAACAGGTTTTTTCTTGCCGCCATGATGGAGGGATTCATGATTGGCTATATGGATTCATGTTGGGTGTTGGATGTATATATTTGTATATATATGTATATGTGTATCTTTATATGTGTATATGTATCTATGCATATATGTGTATCCTCAAAATGAAGAGCTTTATGCTCTATTGTAAAGTGTCTTGAGATAACACTTGTTATGAATTGGTGCTATACAAATAAAGATTGATTGATTGATTGATTGATTGATTGATTGATTGATTGATTGATAACTCATTGAGTGCTGTGTAAAGGTTGGTCCCCCCCAGTTCTAAAATCCCACCTCTGCATCCCTGCAGTCCAGCCCAGCTGGGATGAGTTTCATCCAAACAGGCTCCTTGTCCTGGTTGGACTTCCTGGTCTTATTCTGAACATGTTGGTACAGACTCCTCATCCTTCCCCTGTTTTTTAGGTGGTGTAGTCCACTGTAGGGCCATGTGGTAGGGCAGGTTATATCAGTGCTATAATCTCCTGGAGCTGCATGTATAGAGTCTGTATTGGTGCGGCTGTTATATTGAGATGCTCCTCCAGTGGATATGATGGATTGTGAGAGCTGGCATGGAGGCTTGTTGCTCTTGAGCTTAATTTTAGCCTTTCTGTGGAGTCGTGGAACTAAATTAAAGGAACATGTGTGTCTCCAAACTCCAAACTCATCAAGTCTTACCTCTTCTTAACCCACCATGAGTAGAGCCCAGTGTTCTCGGAGAGCAACAGGTAACTATGAGTTCAAACAGAAAGGCGCTTTGCTCATTTTTTCTTAAAGCACAGCGCCTTGTGTTTAGCTCAAAATGCCAGAAATTATGTCAATTTTGTGTTCACAGCTTGAAGGAGGACCCTTTATTGTGGGCTTAAACGCAGCAGGATTGTCATGGGAAATCATTGTGTGCCTTTGTGAAAATAGTTATTGCAGCTGAAAAGAAATGTTGGCAATAACGTAATTGCTGCAATGTTCAGTACTTACTTATTATTGTGTCTCCAGGCTTTTCATCTCCCCTGTGTTTCATTTTATGTTTCCTTCTTTTATTTTGAAAATCACCTCAGCAGTTTTCA
Source organism: Labroides dimidiatus (assembly GCA_030710495.1). Taxonomy (NCBI): domain Eukaryota; kingdom Metazoa; phylum Chordata; class Actinopteri; order Labriformes; family Labridae; genus Labroides; species Labroides dimidiatus. The sequence goes on along the minus strand of CM061152.1, from coordinate 5,580,658 downwards.
GATTCAGGGGCAGGATCCTTCAAAGACTCAAACCTTCATAGCTCACATGGAGCGTTCATGCAGAGCTGAAATGAGATGTTCTGGTCAAAACACTATTTCCTGCTTGGATCACAATTGTACGTGGCCCTGGGAGCTCACAGCTCTGCAACTTAAGAAAGCACATCCAAAAAGACAAAACCACAAGCAAACCAAGAAAACATTCTTCATCAATTTGACAACACATGAGTGGTGATTAGAAAACGGGTTGCAAAGACCAGAACACATCACAACACTTTAGAAAAACACACTAAAAATAGACCACAACACAACGGGAGTGTTTCCAGAGGACATTTAAAGTGATGCACACGTCCAGACACGCTTGAGGTTAATGAAGATTTTGAGTCACAGCCTGTTTAGGTGTTAAAATAAATCAAAAACATTTACTTGTTTATCTAATTTTCCAACACCACTGATGTAAACTTTTTCACAAATCACCAGTCCTTACTTCCCACTGAGGCAGTTCTCTGTGAAACTATTGTGATGGTTTCAGTGGGAGACATGTTCTGGTTGTTATTAGTTTCTGGGGTGCCAGCCAGAGTTTATTACAACAAAAGTCAGTTGTAGGTCATTTGATTGTTCTTTTTTTTTTTAAGTCACTTTAAATTAAACCACCACACACACACACACACACACACACACACACACACACACACACACACACACACACACACACACACACACACACACACACTTAAAGGGATGGACATGGCCAGCAACAATACTCAGGTAGGCTGTGGCATTGAAACGATGTTCAACTGGTACTAAGGGGCCCAAAGTGTGCCAAGAAAATATCCCCCACACCATCACACCACCACCAGCAGCCTGAACTGTTGATACAAGGCAGGATGGATCCATGCTTTCATGTTGTTGATGCCAAATTCTGAGCTGACCGTCTGAATGTGGAGCAGAAATCGAGACTCATCAGATCAGAAAACATTTTTCCGTCTTCTATGGTCCAGTTTTAGTGAGCCCGTGTGAACTGTATCCTCATTTTGCTGTTCTGAGCTGACAGAAGGGTCAGCTGCTTCAAGGTTCGACGTGTTGGGTGTTCAGAGATGGTCTTCTTCAGACCTTGGTTATAACCGGTGGTTCTTTGAGTTACTGTTTTCTTCCTTTCTGTTGCTGTTCAGTGGATATTTTCTCTCTTTGGGATCATTCTCTGTGAAACCTAGAAATGGATGTGGGTTAAAATCCCAGCAAATCATCAGTTTGTGAAATGCTCAGGCGAACACCTATTCCACATTCAGAGTCTCACCTTTCTTCTCCTTTCTGATGCTCAGTTTGAACTTCAGCATCTTGTCTTCACCATGTCCATGTGTCTAATTTGCTGTCCTGTGATTGGCTGATTAGATATTTGTGTTGAACAGGTGCCCCTAATAAAGTGACCAGTGAGTGTATCTTGCTTGAGTTAGGACCATTGGACCATCACTGTGTTGTGAATTAATAACAAATCCCCTGTCTATGGTAGTTTTTTTCTGATGACAGCGCTGTTGAATAGTGAATTCCCTTTACTGTGAGCAGTACAGTGAGCAGTGGGTGGATTCAGACACAGCCTCAGTGTTCCCCTCCCCGTGTACTGCTCTTCTTGTTCCCTCATGAATTTCTGACCTTTTCTATCTGACCTTTGTGCCTGTGATGTTGGATACCTTTGTCTGTCGGACTGATCTCTTGCATAGTGAATCCTTCCTGTAATTAAAGAGTCTTTGATTTTGCATCCTGTGTCTGAGTCTCACACTGGAGTCCTTACCTTGATTCAGTATTGACATGAATCGGGTGATTAATTCGTCGGGTGTTTGTTTTTTTCATCTCACACACTCTGCAGTTTTATGGCTCATCACTTTGAACAACCTTTTTCACATCACACCTCATCATGACCATTATTTATAGTTGAGAAAAAATACTGATAATTGTTTTTGATAAGCTTCTTCTCCTATTTTAATGTAATGATTCATAGAACATGCTGTTTATAGGTTTCTCTGAGCTCATCACATTAATTCAAGTTGAAATGATGTTATTTTGGGGATAACGTATCTGTTAGAAAAATATCCTGTATAATGTGTGAGACTTTGTCCCCAGAGATGGCACTCTATTCATCTCAGTTAGTGGTGTGTGATACTGCAATATTTGGTATCGGTCCAATACTGGGCAAATACAGGGCCAGTATCACCAATGTCAATACTGATATCAGTTTTTACATTGAAAAACAGCTTATCAACATTAATCAAGAATAACAAACAACCACTAAAACTAGTGTTTATGTTCAGGAATGAAAGACGGAGCTTTGTTTGTTCTCTGAAAACATCACAGCTTACAGTATTTTGGTATTCTACTCCAAAATAACACCAAATGATGATCCTCTCTGAGTGGTGGGTGGATCCCACCACTAATCTCATGTTTTTGCTGAAACAGGAATTTGAAGAAGCTGTAAGGACTCTGTTTGAAATGGACTGCAGCGACACCTTTTGTCTGGAATCATGCGCACACTGTCATGATGTCATGACTCTTAACAAGGTGTGTGTTTGTTTTGGAAATGAATGGAGATCAGATCTTCTTTTTAACACTACTTTTCTTTGTTCAAGACAACTTTTTTACCAGATACAACATGACGAGGTAAGGTATTTATCAACAGTTACACAGCGCTGTTGTTTGAAACGTGACAACAAGCAAACCTTGTAAGCTTACAGTATGTGTACCGTTGGTGAATCCTTGTGTCCTGCTCATCTACCAATCAGAGCTAACGTGACCTCACTCTTCATTTTGATCAGATCACTGCAGAATAACTGCTGCATGTGGGTTGGAATGAACATTATCACAACAGCTTAACCAGTGGTTTAGCCTTTAGCTTGTGGTTTAGCCTTTAGCTTGTGGTTTAGCCTTTAGCTCATGCTATCACTCTCTTTATCTTTCTTCTTCTCTTCTGTCCTTTGTCTGTCTGTCAGTTCAGCTCCAGTCTCCACCATCACTACTAAATTAATCACAGAAATCATTTTCAACAGAGAAAAACACAGATCTGTCTTCTCACTACTAAACTTTGTCAGCCAGCGTGGTGTTGTCATAGAGACTTCAGCGTGCCATAAAATCAGTCCGGTCCTGCCCGACACAATCAGGAAGCTAAGAAATATAATTTAGAAATAACTTATATTGGTGCTGATAATTTCATTTTAAGTTGTGGATTAGGATCAGGCAGATATCTAGAAGAGAGACTTTTACAAGATCACTTAGAAAGTCCTCACGGAGACTTAAAGAGCTCTGTAGTGACACACAAAAGTAAAGGTATCTGTTTTGGTAGAGACCACTGACAAAAGGGAGCTTCACCCTTTAATCTGAGTGCTGTTGTATAGCGTGCAGTTGTTTACTTGATGTGAGCCCCCTTTGAGTATCTGCAGGGAACATGCCTTTTCTGCACACAGATCAGGGTAATCCCTTTATTCTGTGATCTCTCATGTCAAAATCACTGACAGCTGTCAAGGTGTGAGGGCCAAGGCATGGTGAGGATGCACGAGCAGCTCATCCACAGTGTGTGCGTGTGTATGTGTGTTGTTGGAGTCACGGTAGCACAGCCTAATACCATAAGACTCTCTTAGCCTCCATTCGGCTGTATTCCACAATCCCCTCAGTGATTAGTGGAACAAATGTCTGCCTGTCGCATTACAGCTGTTGTTTTGGCGGCCATTTGTACAGATTCCATGCCCTGCATGCTTTTTATGGAGAGATCATCACATTACATGGAGTGTGTGTGTATGTGTGTGTGTGTGAATTTTTGCTCCAAAATCGCTGTTATTGCTCAAGCATCTGTCTTTGCATGTAATTGATTCTCGGGCATTTCGACCACATCCCAGAAAAAAACAGAAGATTTCCTCACCTGGGTATTTACTTTCACATTTATATGGAAATTGTGTTCATTTTTATTGCTCCGTAAAATATGTAAATTTAGGTTAAATCGCCTTGTTGGTAATTTGGCTAAGTCTATATCGCTCCATCTCCATCTGTCTGTCAGCGTATGAATCAAGCCATCACAGTTTACCTTTTCTTGCTATTCTGAGAACATTTTTGAAACCAGTCAATTTCAGCAACAAAGAGATGGATGATTTAGTCACAATTATTTCTCTCACAATGACAAGTCGTCTGTGTCACTCTGTGCCTCTTAATCCAAGCTTCTTTCACACGCTGTGATTCAGGAAAAATGAATCCTCGCTTTTCTTCTTAAAAGCACCTGGACAATAAAGGATGACACATCATTTCAATATCAGAGGAGGAGAAAGCCCTTCATAGCGGGGCTGAAACAAATGTGTTCCCTCTTTGATACGGTGCTGTTTTCATTTACAAGGAAAGTTGCTAATTACTGCAAATCCCTCTGGGAGAAGCTGCAAAAGCATGAAGGGTTCTTACTCAAACACACACTCCCACACACACACACACACACACACACACACTCACACACTGACACCTGGAGAGAGCCCAGAGAACCGCAGTCCTCTCAGGTTGGCCTCAGAGCAGCGCTAATGGAACTGTGACGAGTTCAAGTGCACTTAGACAGTTGGACGATGTGGTGAGTAGGTGTACAGGACTGATTTCCCAGCAGGTCTGTGGATTCAAACTGGCAACTGTGACATTATAAGCCTAACTATCTAACTCTGAGGCCGATAAATTGGGTGCTTTTGTTTTTATGGCTAGAAAACACAACTTGTTAGCAAAGTTTATGGGCCAATTTATGTGCAAATAAAACGTGGATGAGACTGTATGTGCATACAAATAGTCTGTGAGTTGTAATTTAACATTTGCTGCCTTTTCTCTGAGGCAGAAAGAGGAGAGAAAGAACATCAGGATGAGAGGGAAGATGGTAGGAGAAGCCTCTGCTCCTACAGACATTTGAGTGTGATGTTAATTATCCTGATGTGGGTCGAAATAGGCTCACGCTGGCCCTGAGGGGGTGGGAGGAGATCATTAAAATCTGAGCTCAAACACACTGCGGTGCGCTCAGCTTCACAAAGACACGCAATTAGACTCAAACTGATGTCGGGTACCTGCTAAGGCATGGGAGCCCTTTCACACATGGCTACACATCAGCAGACATGCACACGTACCCAGGCGTCAATAGAGCAGTGACAAATGTGGGTCAGCTCTGTTTCAGCCGCTGTGTTACGTGATTAGAGAGTAATAAAGTGATCACAAGAGATGACACACAGCACTGAGGAAGATGAACGCAACTTCTGTGACACAAATCAGGGTGGGGCTTCTTGTGCCAAAGGCTCAGGTTCAGGAAATATTGTGGATACAAACAAACACTCACTCACTCACTCACTCACTCACTCACTCACTCACTCACTCACTCACTCAATAAATACATAAAAATAAAAAAACATAAATATATAAAAACAATATGGCTTGAAAACGGTTCTCGGAGGACATTGTGGGTGCAAAGACCCTCAACCTGTATGAATAAAACTTCACCAAATCATTGGAAATTATTATGGCAAATAATAAATGAATAACTTTGTCATCAAGATATTTACGGGAACATAGTGAAAGAAACAACACTGTCTCCTTGTGCCTCCAGATGGGGCCTTATACAGGCAAAACTCACAAGTAATAAAATAATACACCTTCCATACAATGTGTACCAAAAGAGAAATGATCTCCACGTCTTTTTAGAATTGGGCTGTGAACATGTTTATTATTGCTGTAAAAGTCCTTTTTTCAGGCATTTTAAGCCTTTATTCTGAGCGGACAGGACAGTGGATAGAGGAGGAAACAGTGTGAGAGCGAGGATTGACATGGGAAAGTCAACACAGGCTGGACTTGGACCCGGGCTGCCCGCCCAAGGGCTTTATGCCATATGGAGCGTGACCTAGACCACTAGGCCATCTGCACTCCAGTTGTCACACTTTTTACTCTAGTGTGATTTGCTCATCATCAAAACATCCTTCAACAGTCATTCCTACATTAAACTGAAGCCTAATGTGTTGGCTCGAAAAGTGTATCCCTCTCATTTTCCAACTCATTATAACAATTAATTAACTATCAAAGACACTCTGAGAAACTGTGACAACCAACCCCAAAGAAAATGTGACAACCAACCCCAAAGAAAATGTGACAACCAACCCCAAAGAAACTGTGACAACCAACCCCAAAGAAAATGTGACGACCAACCCCAAAGAAACTGTGACGACCAACCCCAAAGAAAATGTGACGACCAACCCCAAAGAAAATGTGACGACCAACCCCAAAGAAAATGTGACAACCAACCCCAAAGAAACTGTGACAACCAACCCCAAAGAAAATGTGACGACCAACCCCAAAGAAAATGTGACGACCAACCCCAAAGAAACTGTGACAACCAACCCCAAAGAAACTGTGACAACCAACCCCAAAGAAACTGTGACAACCAACCCCAAAGAAACTGTGACAACCAACCCCAAAGAAAATGTGACGACCAACCCCAACTGGAATTTCTTGCTAGCATCAAGGCTAACAATCATGTAACAACTAGTTGGCTAGCTAATAACAGTCTAAACTTTAGCTTTCCCTTCACTCTTTTTAAAGGTAACTGTGGGAAAGGTGTAGCTTTCCTGCGTAACTATTCTGGATCTTATGGTGTAACGCTCGCTGCATGTGATCGGTAAGAATCACACAACTTGTTTCTGCTTTGATTCTTTATTCCACCACCCCAGCCACATGTATCTTTCTGATGTATCAGTGGTTCTGTATAGAACATATACAAAAAGATAGGTATAAAATGCTTCTTAATAACATAAAGATCACAACATAGAAAGGTACTACAGGCTTCTTAACATAGTAAAATGCTTATCTATCTACATCAGAAAAAGCAGCACTGCCATCTACTGGATATAACTGAAAGAACACTCGTATTAATACCACGTGCTTTACCTCGCTAATCAATGAGCCGAGAAGTCTACAATGTGGCCGTTCGACACCTTAAACATCATTTACTAACCATTACCTGAAGCACAACATATTGCCACGGTCACACGTAACATAAACTCTCTCTCTCACAAAGATAATATCGAAGACAGGTGATATATTCTCACAGTGAGCTAAAACAAACCTAGGCTCTGCTAACATAGCATAATAAACAGAAAATAAAGTATCAATACTACAGCAAATGACACAAACAGTTCTCCTTAACTATTTTACTTACTTGCACTAGACGCACTTCACATCAGCCACAACCCAGACGGGAATCAGAAAAGATCTACATCCGAACGACAGCTGCACAACCAGTTGAGTGTCTGCAAAAGTCAGTGCAGAGTGTGAGTGAAAGTGAAAGTGAAAGTAAAGAAAACAAAGGTACTGGCTCAAAAATGTCCACCAGAGGGAGCCTTTTCCAAAGTAACAGTTTGTTTTGTTATAAACACATTGTATTAAAGCCTTGAAAAATACTGAGGAGCTGAACATTTACAACATGAAAAACAAAAAGTTCTCTCACCTCAAGTTAGTTCATCTTAAGCCTGATTTATGCTTGACGTGTTGGCGAGGTCCACGTGGAGGTCCACGTAGCTTCATACAGACTAATGATGTCATTTTAGCAGCCTCACCTCCTCACGCAGTCCTTTTCAGTTAGAAAATTTCTGCATCACGCACCTCCAAAAAATCTCTGACTCCCGCACGGAGAGTTCTAGTGTAGTACTGTGGTAGATGTGTGTTTGTGATACACTGCCCCCTGCAGTTTGAGAACGGACGCCACGTGGAGCTTGAAAAGCATAAAAGCCATAGATGTTCTCTTGTGTGGATATCGCAAGTCTCATTTCTGTGCGTCATGTTCGTGCAAAAAGCATAATCAACTTTTTACTCCAGAGAAGACTCTGTAGGTGAGCTCTGATCCCAATTTTGTAAATTTCCATACCACAGTTTGAGAGACAGTGCCCTCTGGAGGTGAGATACAACTAATGTGTGAACTAACCCCGTTCTCCCCTTCTTACAAATCATTATTAACATCATCATTATTACACTATTTTTTGTGAATTGATATTGTAACAATAACCATTAAATAAAGTATTGATGGTGCACTTATAATGTTGTTTTTAAGTTTTATCTGTGAAGCAGCCCTGCAACAGAAACAACTATTTGACAAAAATACATTGCCTTCTCCTGAGTGAGAAGGAAAAGAAAATCACGTTTTATGAAATCCCCAAAACTCCCAAATGGTGAGAAAACTCTCTGGGTGAGGGTAGAGTACCAGACTTTCATCTGACATCTCCATGACCTGATTCACACTGCAGTAGAAACCACATGCTGATGTAAAAACTATGGTTACCGGGTCGTCCTCTTCCTTTATCTTCCCTCCAAAAACCTTTACTATCACTTGCTGATATGAACCAGTTATTCACAAGGTTGAAAAGTTTGTTTGTTTTTTATTTTCTACTTATTGTCATTACTTGTCATTACTTGCATGTTTGGCCCTGATAGTCAAAAAATCTCTTGAGAGATGGTTAAAAACTTCTTTAAGACTTAAGTTCATCCTTGAGTTGAAGTTGATATTGTAAGTAAGTAAGTAACATTTATTTGTAAAGCACATTTCTCAGGGAAAGCTAACAAAGTGCTTTACAGAGTTAGAACAACAGTCATTATTACATACATACAAACAAACAAACAAACAAACAAACAAACAAACAAACAAACAAACAAACAAAGCACATTAGCAGCACATTATCATAAAAAACTATTAGCAAGAGTTAACAGGGTCAAAGTAATGCCTGCCCAAACAAATTGGTTTTAAGGTGCTTTTTTAAAACTGATGACAGATATTGACAGATATGGTGGCTCTCAGGATGAACTGTTGCAGTGTGGAGAACTGTTAACAGCAGACCTGAGTGATCAGCCAGGAGTCCACACATGAATCAGCTCAGACAAATAGGGGAGAACGGGATTGGTTGTCACAGATTTTACTGTGGTGTGAATTGCTCTTTATCAAATCATCTTTCAGCAGTCATTCCTACATTAAACTGTAGCTTATGGTGTTGGCATGAAATGTGTCTCCCTTGCATTGAATCAAAGAGGAAAGAAACCATCACAGAAACTCTGACACATTGTGTCAGCTGACCCCAGGGGTTGGTTGACACAATGTTATTTTAATGGAGTCGCTGGCCTCTCCTCATTCATGCTGGGCTGTAAAACCTCAAACCTGTTGACTCTTAATCTGGCTGCACTCATTATGTTGGTTTGTTGTTGTAGTCAAGCTATAGGGCGGTTTTGGGCATCTGGTTTTCACAAGGTTTTTTTTTTTATTTTGAAAGTGACTGGACATATTTAGGTGGTTTCCATGCATCGTGTTGTGGCTTCGTGTCCTGTTTAATCTGCTTTTTGTGAATTGAGGCATCACAGCTCCAGCATCTGGCAAAAATACAAGCCTTACATGTTTGCTGTGACCTGCCAGAGTCAGGGCACAGCTGGACTGCAGTGGAGCAGATCCAGTGTGAGTTGACACGTTGACTTAAATAGAAACCCATCTTAGCTGGTGCCGTGATGGAGAAGAGATGCATCTGGTGTATTTCGGCTGTAAGTGAGCTGGCTAGTTAGCTAACGGGCACACAACTCCTTTGACTATAAATAGGCTGTTTACAGGCCTTGAAAATGCAGATGAATTGCTTGATTGATCGTCCATTTCTACTGATGTTCAAAGTTATAAAAGAAGTAATTGCTAAAAGTCATGTGTGAACAGTGACTAGTGTTTGGTGTGACTGTATGACTGTAGTTTTTTCAGTAACCAGTAGAGTATATCCTTACCTTCCAAATAAATTAATCAGGTTAACCCTCTAAATCATAAGGTCCCACAATTTTGGGGACTTTAACATCACTCAGCAAACAGAGTGAAATGATGAACTTATCCATAAGTATATAGTGATGATGCACATCAAATGAAACAGCAGACCCAGGGCTACACGACTGTATACATCTTTTTAACATGCCACAAACACAACTCAAAAAACTAAATGAATCACCACATATCAAACTCTGTACAGCTTCAGTGTGTCAAGCTACTCGTCACATTTCCATCTCTACCGCTGTGCTGTTACATGCGCAACAAAAGATCAAGTCAACACCTCAGATGAAAGCAGAGACTCCACAGATTCTAATGATATAAGTCAAAGCTCTACAGCAAAGTATCAGAGAGAGAGAGGCCAAAGAATCACAAAAACTAAAAGCACTTCAATGAATGTAATACATATATATATATATATATATATATATATATATATATATATATATATATATATATATATATATATATATATATATATATATATTACTTTAAAAGAACAGTTGGATGGAAGCCTGGATTCACACATACTCCGTGAGCGCCGCGGTCCGTCAGCGCGAGCCAATTCACACTGCATCCGTCTCAGGAGCGGAGCGCAGCTCAGCGTACTCATAGCAGCTGGATACACAAGATCACAGGAGAACCACATGTTCCTGCAGGAATCACACCCATGACAACTACTTTCATGATATTTAGTATGTTAAACTCACCTGCCCTCCCAGAGCTTCATTAATTCAGTCCTTCCCTTTTAGTCTCTGTTGGTGTCCTTATATAAAGGATGTGTTGTATCGTATATAATTATAAGGTTTTCCGCCTCCAATATAAATTTTTCCTCGTCCATGGCGTCAGATTTCCTCTGGGTCTGACCCGCTGATGACTGCTGGCCCTGTGCCAGTGTCGAAGTTTTGATATACGAGGATAATTTTACGATCGACAGGCTGAACATGGTGCTTTATTTTGAAAAGACCGGAAACTCTGATCGTTTTTCGTGTCTGATTTCCTGTTTGATACGATCTGCTCTGTGGAGATTGACGCGTTTTCAAAAAAACATCTTTTGAGCAAAATAAACAGGATTTTGTAGTTTAAACTTCTGTATGTAACTATTCAATGATTTAGTCTTCTACCAAAATCTGTTTGAAAAGTGTTGCTTCTGATGTTGAATATCGATGCGATTAAAATGCGATTAATTACGATTAATTAATTACAAATGGCATAATTAATTCGATTATTTTTTTTAATCAAGTCCCACCACTAATATATATATATATATATATATATATATATATATATATATATATATATATATATATATATATATATATATATATATATATATATGAATTTTCAGAAAATGCAGAAACTGTTGTATGTGGATGTATTGATCACCATTAGTGACAGACAAATGAAATCTATCATTATGTAGATGAGAAAAGTCAAATGACACAGACAGAGCTTGCCTGAAGTCTCTGCACTAAAACCTCTCTGATTTAGTTCTCCATCACTTTATTGGAGTCAACCTTTGCAGAGATCATGTTCATATGTTGGACTATAGTCTGATAAAGGTTGTCAAAGAGCTGTTCATTCTGTCTTGTTTGTCTTGTTGTCTTGTTTTTTTTTAATTAGGCAAACCCACATTTTCTTGTTAATTTTGTTGGGTGCCATCTTCATTTACTCTTTACCAACATCACATACACTCATGTTAACACAGCTGAACAAATCTAAAATTTTCCCTTAAATATGAGACTAAACTCATTCAAACAGAATTTGTGGTTACAGAGATACACCCATTTTATTAGGAGCATGCAATTTTTGAGCAGAGACCTGAAAAATCAGCTCAGGGTTCAAAAACAAACAAACACAGGGCTGATGATGGCTCAGGTATGAGCTCACTGTCCTGAAAGTAGCAGTATTATTTCCCCCTCCTTGAGACCAAGGACACAAACATAACCTAGTAATGAGTTGTAAACACTGTGCGCAGAGAAAAACTTTGTCCCTTGCAGCAGGCTATTCAACCAAACAACACACTTTTCCTGGGTGAGTTGCCAGGGAGCAGGATGCTGCAGATGCTGGTGACCCAGGTGCAACTCACAATAGCTCTGCCAAACAAAGAGAAGCTACTTCATCCAAATAACCCAGGCTTAAATCGAAATCACTGCCAGATCCACAATCTATAAACCAGGGAGGACTAAAGAGACTGATTAAAAGGTGTAGTAATCTGAGGACAAGCTTCCCTTACCAGCTTTAAAATCTGCTCCTTACAGAGAACCAATTACCAAAACAGCGGTGAGACAAGAGGCGGGGTACATAAATAAGAGAAGCAAAAAGGAGTTATTGGAGTCTCCATATTTGCTATAATACAATTTTAATGAATAATTTAGACTAATTGTTTATTTCTCTATCTATTTATTTATAATTTCTATGACACTGCTTTTTTACTACCAAAGTGGTATTTTATTGTATTTATTATTATTTTTGTTGTGTCACTGTTATGCCACAGTGACATGGCTTTTTATTTATTTGACAATGGTGTGTGATTGTGATATTGGTAGGGGACAATAAAGCTTATCTTATCTTATCTTATCGTATCTTATCTTATCAACAACTTGTATAACAATTTAGTGAAAGGCTGTAAATGTCTGGGTAGATTTCAGGCTTGCTAGCCAGGTATTACCTTACATCTTGAACAAAAGACCAACATCAGTGTTCAAGCAATTGTTTGGAAGCTGTGAGGAAACTCTTTTGGAAACTTGATTTTTGACAAAGCTGTGTAAGTCTAAAAAGGTCTGAGGCCACAGCTTTAAGCCCCAACCTGTTTTATCTCAAATACCACTGCGACGGTACGAATGCTGAACAATCAGGGACCATGGCCCTGAAAGTGCAGTAAAAAACATGATGAATGTAACTTTTCTTCAGATTCACCCACTCCAACACAACCAGTAACAAACTGTGTCCGCCTGCTCCAGCGGAGGAATACCGGTTTTTCAGGGTACTGAGGGACCGTGGTTCAGCTTGAATTCTTTTGCCCTTGGCTAGACAGAAATGGCACTTTCTTTCAAGTCGGTCCTTCGCGCTTTTCCACACTTATTTCAGACTTTACCGCCGCAGGAAATAAAACGTCTGGCACCGGTCTGTCGGTGTATGCGCGTGGAGGATCAAACTAACGCGCGTAACCTTTCATAATAAAAGACAAGGCCGCTGTCCGTGGTGCTGAAATGACTCTGCTCCCATCCCTGTGTGTGCAGTTTTACAACAAAGTGTCACTGTTCTCCCGTGCTCAGTTAGCGGGGAAAATTACTCTTGAAGTTAAATGTGACACTCGCTTTCAGGCAGCTACGAGACCACATAATTTATGTTTTGAAAGTGAGGGAAGGAAAATAAAGACAGCCCCCCCCCCCTTTCTCTCTCTCTCTTCCTCTCTCTCTCCACCTCCTCTCTCTCGCACACACTCATGCACAGAGAAAGAGAGAAAGAAAGGGGGAGGGAGTCAGTTCAAGCAGGGATAATTAGAGGAGTGGGTCACTGTTGGAAGATAACATCCGCGTTGAGAGGAGAGGGAAAAAAAGAAGAGGGGAACGAATCAAAGCAGCAACAATATGTCAGGAGGGAGATAAGAGTCTCAATCGACCACCATCAGCGCTGACGTCCAGTGTTGGCTTATGCGAGCAGTTTCCTCCGGTGCTCAGCATCCAGTTACAATGGACGAGCTCCGGCTGTGTGGACTCTGAAGCGCTGCTCTGCCAGAAGCGAGTGGGAAGAAGAGGAAGAGAGAAAAGGAACCGATGCTCCGGCTCATCCATCTGCACTGATCTGAAGTGGGATTCATCTTTCTAATTGTTTTGTCTTCGAGGTCGCTCGTGTTGTCCTGCTGCCAGGTTCAAGTCCACGCACGCGGGGAAACGGTAGGATGCTGCTGCTGCTGTGTGTGTGTGTGTGTGTGTGTGTGTGTGTGTGTGTTTGGAAAGAAGAAAGGGGACAGTGTGCGCGCGGGATAGTGACACAGTGCTTCTCAAATGTTGGGACTCTTGTTATGTCAGTATTATTTAGAACTATGTCCTCATATTTTTAATTTTATCCAAAAGCTGACTTTTTTTTTTTATCCCTTATGGAGTAAAGATTTGTCTGCGGTTGACTTTTGTATATTTTGATGTAAGAGTGAGCCAAAGAGCCGAGGCGTGTTTCATAACATGGACTAAATCATAGTGAAAGAAGTCTAAGTGAAGTGACATCTATACTTTAGAGACCCTGAAGACATCCGAACCTGAGAATCCCTGTCCCCCATCATTCAACAATGGGTTTGAATAATTGAGGGGTTAAGGGTACACAGACTGCATGCATGAAAAAAGTCATTCCATATTAACATAAAACCAGTGGATAAATATTAAAACACATCTCATTATAATGTAGAAAGCACAACATCAGCAGAAACTACCGACCCCGAATCTGCCCTGTGGTACATCCTCCTCGTGTTATTGTTTGCTGATTATTAATATTTTACAGATTTGTGTGTGTGTGTGTGTGTGTGTGTGTGTGTGTGTGTGTGTGTGTGTGTGTGTGTTTGCACCTTTGTGTGGTGCACTCATGCAGTCAGCCCATCTATGAATGCAGAATATTTAGTTCTTGGTGGCATTATCAGAGCGGTGCAGATTCAATTTGTGTTAAACACTGATGTCACAGTTTAAGGTGATGTTTTATTAACCTGACTTCTATGAGACGTGCTTCTAATTAAGGAGCCTGATTCAGTTTTCACTCATCTCTAAGATGAGGAAAAATCAGACACCAAGTTTCATTAAAGTTAGTCCATTAAAACACCATCCCTATATGAACAATTACAAATTTGTGATTTAGTTTACTTCTCCATGACAGAGTCAGAGGAAACTATGCACAGCATCGCAGGAGGGTCAGTTAATGGCAAAAAGGTGTTGAACTGAGTTGCATCATGCTGTACATTAACATATATTTAACAGGAGAGGGGGAGTATCATATGCATTGCTACAAACGACTGCAGCAAGATGAACCAGTCTCTTTAAAGCAACAAAAATTAAACATGAAAATATTCATCGATTTGGATTCATCACAGGGCTGCTGCTTTTCCTGCATTTGGCAGTTTGGCAAGGTGTCTAAAAAAAGCCAGCTGTGGAATCTGACTCTACTCAAAATTCTCTGATCTGAGCGGCTAAATTATGCTTTTGTGTTATTTTTATGAGCTCTTGTTTGTTTTTTTCCTCTTATTAAAGCACAACTTCAAAACAAGCTTGTGTTTTAGGATAGATGTTTCTGAGTAGAGGTCAGTCATAGGGAACAACCGGTATGGATGTTTTTGAGGCTGATGCCGATTCCGATATTTGGGGGGGAAAAAAAATCAGATAGCTGATTGATCAGCCGATTCATTTTAAAAATATATAATCAATAAAATTACTTCTTTTTAGATCGCTTAATGCTGACAAAAACAAAGATCTGAATTACAGGCAAAACAGTTTACTGTTATATGATACTTTGTCCTTCAGTATTTGTTTAACTTTACAACAGAGAGAACGTTTTAAGTATAAAAACATGCAGAAAAGCATTAAAAATGGCTATAATCAGCTGATAATTGGCTGATTAAATCGGCCGATTATCAGCAGAACTAACAATTATGATTATTTAAAAAAAGGGTCATAATCTGCCGATATATCGGTTGAGCTCTAGTTAGTAGCGTAACATCATACCAAGGTTTTCTCCCATCATGCTGCAGTACTACAGACCGAGAACTGCTGTCCAGGTCTTACAGTTTAGAGACAAACTGTACCAATTTCCCCTGCAGAGCCTCTGTGTTTTCAAATCACATGGGGTTTTTCAAGTGCTACTGTTGTGATAAAAAAATGGAGTATAATAAGACGAGTGCTGAGCACAGCAAACACCCTTCAGGAGTCTGGCAGCAATATTACAAGAACACTAAGGGAGACGCCAGGAGGAATTCAGTGTGATTAGATCACCACAAGCTTAGTATCACATGCTATATGTCTCTACAAAGACACAGTCATGCTTCCTCATCCTGGTTTCTAAACACCTCATGTTCTTCCCCAAAGTCTGAGTCCTAACCCACGTCTGTTTGGTTAATTGCTATTCTGCACAGGAAGCAGAGAGAGTCCAAACAGCGGGCCCCTGGATAGGACCTCGTTTGTTAAACTCCGAGGTCGGGATGTCGGTTTGTGTGGACAGATTCATACAGACAGGTTGACTGCTTATGCCTGCAGAGGTATTAAATTTTTCATTTGGTACTGTCTGCTAGACAATGAAGACTGAATCTCTCTCTCTCTCTCTCTCTCCCTGTGATAGTGTAACCCTCAATTCGGGCCCTCATTGGGAGCCATCGGGCAGAGAGAAAGAGAAAAAAAAAATCAGCTAAAATAAGAAATGCATGAAAGACAAAACAGATTACTTTTTACAGTTTCATTATTCCCTGTCCATATGCCCGACTTCACAGATAAGAATAACACAGGCGGCATGCCGTGGTATTATTTGACACACATCTGGCATCCATCACTTGCAGTCAGCAGATGCTGTCACCTCCATGGCAACAAAGAAACATAATTTATGAGGATTCAGTGGCTCCTTCTGCAAACACTACTGCACACCCTATATTACGAAACACAATATAGCCAGCATGATAAGCAATCATTTCCCAACCATTGCAAACTATTCAATTCATTTTCGGACACACATCCGCACACTTCCTCTCACACATTTTCTGCTGCTGCTTGAGCAATACTCGCAATTTCAACTGAGCTGCCATAAAAAAAAGAGGAGTAATATTTACAATTCAGATTCACCCGTCTGGAACATCAGGGGAAACACAATAATGTAACCGCTTAGAAGAAAATAGAATCACATACAAACTCAGTCATGTGGATACTTTTGTCAGAAAAAGAAGGAAAATATTAAAATGGAAGTCATTGTTCTGCTTCTCAATAGAGGAGGACGTGACTCGGCCTCATCCATCTTCCAACCCGTCTGATCTCATCCATCCATCACGGCACGAAACAAAACTCCAGAGCAACTGTCAGATATGATGGCTGTGCGTCTCATTTCGCTCCTCTTGTTGCGACACACCCCACTCCTGCAGTTAGTTACACAGAAGAAGTGATGAACTGAAATGGGGCGTAACCAGACTGATGAAAATGAAGCAAACGAAGTCTAAAGATCAAACCCCTCGCTCTGCCCTGAAATAATCCACTGACTCATAAATCCTGCAGCCTGTCAAATGAAGCCACAGTGACTGAAATTGCTCTGATCGATTGCATCAACCAACCTTGACAATTAGAATGGACACTGAATGTGTGTGGATGTCTGTGTGTTGGATGTGTGTGTGTGTGCAGTATGGTTCAAAGAGGGGATGTTGACATAGAGTGTCTTTTGAAATATGAAAAGCTGGAAACACTAACAGCTATTTTCAAAAGGTGAAACCATTAATGAAACTGCTACGGTGTGTGTTTGTGAGAGTAACTGCCTGAGTACACGACAGACACACCACACCACACCACACCACGCCACGCCACGCCACAGTGGATTTCTTCTTTATTTTATCTAGTTGAAAAAAAAAACGCTGGCATGGTTTTGCATTTTACAGAATACACTTTTTGTTTCCTTCCTTTCGAAGCCCACTATCTGATCAGCAGCTGGATAAAGACTGGAAAGGGAGCACAGATAGTGAGGCTCTGCTAAAGGAAATAAAATCCACCAAAAACTCTTCTCCACAGAGTCTCCGCTGGTTGCTTGGTAACCACACGTACACTACAAGACTCCAGAAAGTCTCTGAGTCTGAATTTAAACTCTTCATGAAACGCGAACTTACAGTCAGTGCCTCAGAAATCACTTCTAATGCTTGACAAACTCATTTTGTTTGCCGGAGTTGTATTCTCTGCTGTGTGAATAAACAGCGTGGATCCTCTCAGACACACTGCGACACTCAGTTAGTGGATAATGTCTCCTCCTGTGGAATGGAAACAGTGTCTGCTTGTATCCAAAATAACCACTATACATTGTCTCCACTTACTATTATGAGACCAGCTGATGAATAAAATATTGTTTTCAAAGAGGGGTACACACATAAGGATTTTCTAAATCTTAAGAGGTTTTTCATCTGTCAGAGAGCCCACACATGAAGATCAAAAATCAGACATTAAACAGTTTTGATGGTACTGTGTGTGGTGTGCTAAGATACACAGCTCACCACACACAACCATTCTGTCCCACCACTGATCCAGAATCAAGTCCTCCAAGACAGAAATCTACGTGACCAAACGTGATCTAACAAAAACAGAAGAAGAAACATAGCAAGACAAAGAAACAACCAGCTAACACCAAACACAACATGGACGAGGACATAGAAGAGGGAATGATGGTGGTCCTGGGACTATTTTTTAAAAAAAATTCATGAACCAAAAAATAGAAAAGACTGCGAGACAGCAGGAACACAGACTTTCCTCAAAAACTTTCTGTGTCAGGTAAACCATGCTTGTTTTTGTTTACATCTGCTTCCTTGTTGCTCAGTCAGCCCGTCTCCTGATTGGCTTCATTCCATTCTATGTCACAACTCACGGAGTCATGACTCAGGAGTCGTTGGCTTCCCCCACACACATGAAGATTTTGGGTCCTAAATATTTAACAAGTATAATATTTATGATTGTCGGCCCTGACCTGTTTCACAGCCGACTATTGGGACAAATTCACTCTGAACACACCTCAGACCACAGGATAATCTGATAGGATTAGGATAGGAAAAATGGGGACAAAAACAGCCCGTTAATTGTTATATGTGTACTGCACTTAAAGCGGGACGATTGATCAGTCAGTGTGTGTGTGTGTGTGTGTGTGTGTGTGTGTGTGTGTGTGTGTGTGTGTGTGTGTGTGTGTGTGTGTGTGTGTGTGTGTTAGCGCTGTAGGCTGGCGACCTGTTCGGGGTGTACCCAGCCTTGGGGTAGGATCCATGCCCCCACAACCCAGAGAGGCAGTGATGGTGATGATAATGATGATAATGGCCAGCTGATAAACCCTTAACCCGGTTGTGTTACACGATCTTTGATTTATTGACAACCATTCTGGAAGGAAGGGACCACTGCACAGGAGGAGTTTTTTTTTTTTTTTTTTTTTTTTTTTTTTTTTTACCAAAAACCCCGTTTCCACTAAGCAGTTGAGACATTTTGTAACGTTTCCTTTAAATAAAACCAAAGAAGATTCCTGAAGAATGGCTGTGGAAACACCTTCCATAAGTTATTTGATGTCACTAGTTTCCTTATGCAAACTTTAGTTAGCCATTTTTTGCAATGACTCTCCCACTTTGATATGCGTCTTTTTCAGTTGTAACAGCCACTCACAAAAGATGAGGACTGTAACTAATTTAGGGGTACAATGAAGACTGGGTCTGCCCACTGACTGCCAAAAAGAAAACCTGCTTTAAGTGCAGGTGAAAGTCTGGTGAGGAGGAGGGCAATCACAAAGAAGATGAATTGCTCCTCCATTGTTTCTTTTTGTTTTCTGTCACATTTTTCGTCTTCGTTGGATTTATTAGCAGGGTACACTGTGTCAAGCTGCTATGCCATCACACTGTTACGTAGCTGACATGGCTATCAAATTTGACTTATATGCTGCCAACCAAGAAGGGCACAGTTGGCTGTGGAAACAAAAGGGTCAGACTTTACTGATCGGACACGTACCAAACTGCAGTGATCCATACCAGACTGCTTGGTGGAAATGGGGCTAAGACCCAGAAACTTAAGGCTATAACAGAAGTCTTCAAACTGAAGAGGCTAAATGACTCAGTCAACAGAACAGTGTATGGGATATGGTGATGTTTTACAGACCAGTAAATAATAATAATCAAAAAGATAAATAAAGTTGTCAAAGATGCTAAAAATGCAGAGGCAGAAATAATGCTTGAGCCACTGATTCATGCTCTTCTGTTAGTGAGTCTTGTTTTTACTTTATCATCACTTGAAATGAGTTTTATTTGAGGGACAACAGCTAATTAAACTAACTGTAAAAATAACAACAAAAAAATCTGCCAGACATATTTTTTTAATCCTTTTACATTTATTTATTTATTTATTTATTTATTTATTTATTTATTTATTTATTTATTTATCTATCTATTAAACGTACTTACATACTTAATAATTTACAGGGGCAGTGCATATTGATTGACATTTCTGTAAATATGCCAGGGTTAGATTATTAGAATTAACACCCTGTAGTAACTGTGAACAGCGTTAGAGAAAGTCATAGTCAGTGCAAACATGCAGAATAAATGCAAGCAGTGCTATTTAAACAAAAGAAATGCACAGCATTCAACCTTAATGCAACAAAATAAGATTACCTGAGTAGGAAAGAACAGAAGCACAACTCAAACATGCAACATTATACACCGCAAGACAAAATCACAGGAGGCAGACACAAGAAGGAGGGGGGAGCAGTTTTAGTGCTGACAGATTTGGTTGTGAATGAGTCACTGTTTTAAATGAGACCTGAATGATTGAAATGTTGGTATGTTGGTATGTTCTATGGTATGTTTCTAAGAGGAATAATGCTGTCCCCTCTAGTGACTCCTTTCATGTGATGGAGATTTTTTCTAATGCTGACAAAATCACAAAGTGGTTTGAGAACCATGTCAAGTTTGATTTTGTAGATGAGACATGCGTTTATATTTATAACCAAGTTTTCCCAGCTTAGAAGATCTTTCAAAATTAAAGAAATTAATTACTTTTCAAAATTGCACAATGGTGGAACGCTTCGGCCATTTTTCAAAAACTTTAAGCTTCTGCTCATACAAAGATTGTTGTTTGTTTCAAGTGTTTTTTTTTTCCTGGCCTGAGACCAGCTAGTTAGACAGTAGGTCATTTGAGAAAAGATCATTGAATGCATGTGCATCTTGGCTGCTTCAGTGGACAAGAAGTTCCTGATAAATCTGAGATTGCAAGGTTAAATTTATAGGGACTGTGAGGACTTTTTAAGTTATCTTGAAAAAGTCTCTCTTCTAGATATCTGCCTGATCCTAATCCACAACTTCAAATGAGATTATCAGCACCAATAGAGGTTATTTATAAATGCTATCTCTTAGCTTCCTGATCGGGTTGGGTAGGACTGGACTGATTTACGGCACATTGAAGTCTCTATGACAACACCACACTGGCTGATGAAGTTTAGTAGTGAGAAGAGAGATCTGTGTTTGAATAATTTCTGGGATTGATTTAGTAGTGATGGTGGAGACTGGAGCTGAACTGACAGACAGAAAAAGGACAGAAGAGAAGAAGAAAGATAAACAGGAGAGAAATAGAGCACAGGCTAAAGGCTAAAACACAAGCTAAAGGCTTAACCACGAGGTAAACTGTTTGTGATAAAGTTCATTCCAACCCACATGCAGCAGTTATTCTGCAGTGATCTGATCAAACTTGAGAGTCTGTCAATAAAATTAAGACTGAGGTTACGTTAGCTCTGATTGGTAGATGAGCACTGGCAGGACTCACAGACTTAAAAAAAATGGACCTAGTCTTGGCTCAAACTGAGGTCACTACAAAAACTGTTCCCCCTGGTGTCTGGCTGCAGTATAAGTCAAAAACTCTTCCCATTCACTCCAGATGGGCTGTGGTCAAACTTTAAAAAATGAATACACTTTGTAGAAATGTTCCTCACGTGCATATGCTGTGGTAATATTTAAATATTTGGCTTTTTTCTGATTTTTTTTTTTTTCATTAGTTAAAAACAGGGTTTTACATCATGTTTAATGATGATTGACAGCTGCCATTCTGTGTATTCTTTTCGGGAAAAGTAAATTACATCAGGAAGGAGAATTAAGAAGAGATAAGACTTTTGAAAGAAAATAAACAAATATTTTTGTCAACTGGCTCAACTCAGATTTTCTCAGAGTCCCTCACAGTCTAGCAGACAATGGCGGTGCCCGTCACGGGGATTTTTTGGCTTCAAAACCGCAGTATGGTAAAAGGCAGAGCCATGTTCTCTATTATATATACAGTCTATTGTAGGACATAACGAGGTTTCGCTAATGTTACACGTTAGCCTATGGATACGTCTCAGAGTGCTGGTGACTAAACTAGAGTACAAACTGACAAAGTTTACGAAAGTTTATGACAGTGTGCGCTTGATTCCAGCCAAAAGTGTAGCTCTGACCCACTGCAAACAGAGAGCCCTCACAGCTCCTTTAACCTGCATTGAATATCATTAACAAGCTGTGAACTGTACTGTCATGACACTTGTTAAATTATAACAAAAAAAAAAAAAGAGATAAATCTTCATTATCGGGTTGTTTGGAAAAAACAAACAAACAAAAAAAATTGTGTTGAAGGTGTTAAGATATTTATAGCCCAATAAAGTAACAGAAAAATCCTGATCCAGACAGCCTGGAGACCTTCTCCAAACCATGAATGTGATGCAGTCAAAAGAAACCTTCGATACACCCTTAATTTTATTGAATCTAAGAACTCTGAGGTAAATTATTTAGTTAACAGCTTATTAACCATTGATGGATCCATTAGCTACTGTATGTTAACTATTCATAAAGCTGTCTCTTTTGGAAGATGTGCCCAGAATTTATGCTAATATTCCTCCTCACATTACACATAAATAAAGACATCCTGTAACAGTTGTACTAAAAGCAGCACTGTGTTCATGGCATTTATGCGGCGCTGCAGTCTCAGAGTGTAATTTACCCTCTCACCAATGAGTGACAATGTGTCCAAGATTTGCTCATGTCTTTTGTCACACTTTTTTTTTTTTTCCTCCTTCAATATCCTCCTCGCTCTTCTCTTCCTCTGTGCTGTGATGCCACGAGTGAAAACACTGAGATAAGACCTATAATGGGAGGTGTTTGCCTTCAGGGCTTTCTGGCAGAAAAAGCCATGCCTTTACTCCTCTCAGGAGATTGCATACACTCTCCCCAAGTTACGAGGTGCGAGAACAGGCTCCAGCTGGGTTGTGAAGATGAATGAGGCCTCACTCCTTCTATTAGAAGTCAGTGTACCAACAAAATTAATACAAGACAGTTATTTTTGGAGAAGAAGTGTTGAATAATGACGCTTTAAAGTGAAAAAATATGCAGATTGTCAGAAAAGCAGTTAGAGGAAATGAGACTTTGACTAGGTGCTTGTATTTTTGTCATTTATTGCGTTCAGATAATGTAACAGGCAAGCAGCAGCTTCATAAACTGTCACCTTTTATGAAGGGCCTCCCATTAGAAAGCACTAAACCTGTTTTCTTCTAAATTAAGTTTCATCTGTATAATGTTCCTCTCTCTAAAATCAATATATCATTGAATTATAGTTCAGTTGTTTTGAAGTTATGGATTTTTTACACAGCTTTGGCAATCTTGCCTCTGCTTAGTCATGCAGATTAAGTTCTGGATTTAAGACAAAAGAAAGCACAGAGTGAAGAAAAAACAGAAAGTCACAAGGCTGGAACAGTTGAAAATCTTCTTTTAAGCCTCAAACAATAACGAAGTGACGTAACAATCGCTCCACTGGGGTATCAAGAGTCTAAAAGTAAATTCTGTGTGAAAATGGATATCGGTTATACAGTCGTATAGTTGCCATTGTGCTGGGCTTCTCCGTTGCAAATCAGCGAACCCTGAATGCCAGCCCAATACTTGTTGAATCAACGGACAATGTACGTTTATTTTTCTGTGTCATCTCGTTCATGGTTGGAGGAAAAGTGCTGCTGTTCACTGTGCATGAAGGATGAGAGTGTTTCTGGGACCACAGCAGGCAGCTCAGCGTTCAAAGTCTTCAAACACAGCAGCTTGGTCAGTGGCCATATGCTCTCAAATACAATGCTGAAGGCGGGCCCCTGGTGTAATTCTGGCCCCTTTATGTGACCCACTGTTTTGATGTGGCTGTGAGGACAGGTGCAACAATCTGCTGAAGGATGGGGGATGGATGGGTAAAGCAAAGGTGGAAGGTTGAAAGTAATGTGCTTTCACTAAATGGGATACTTGGCTTGTTTTGAAGTGGGGCTGTATGAGATATGTGTTATTAGGAGGTGTATTAACCACGGGGGATCGCGGTCAGCTCGGCCCCTTTGTTCAGGAACCAGCAGGGGAACTGACACAGAGGCAAAGCTATCAGCCACAACAGAAGAAGGTCCTTTACCAGGTGATTTATCCAACACTTATGTCAGTGTAAGTGAGCACTATTTGGAACATTTTCAGTGCTTTATGTCACCGTTAGAAAGCTTATCAGAGCCGAGGTGACGAACCAAACTATCCTTCTCACCTTTCCTTTCCAGATATGTGCAACAGCATTTTCAAAGAAATTGCTTCTTTGTAAAAACTCTGCTTTTTAAAGGATCGTCTATCCTACCTTTGACAATTTTTAAACCACATCCTTCTTAAACAAAATAATCAGTTGACTTTTTTAAAGTCTTGTACATACACTCCTAAGGTGTGAACTTTGCACCTTAAAAGCCGCTGCTTTTCTGGTCTCATTCACGACTTCCTCATCCTATGCAGTTCTGGTTATTCCTATTGTTTTTTATCCAGTAGATTCACAAAACGTTCATTTTATATATATATATATATATATATATATATATATATATATATATATATATATATATATATATATATATATATATATATATATATGTGTGTGTGTGTGTGTGTGTGTGTGTGTATAAAACCACTTTGTGAACAACTGTGTGAGCAAATAGTCCAACAGTTTAAGAACAATGTTTCTCAACTTACAGTTTCAAAGAATTGATGGATTTGATCATCTACAGTCCATAATATCATCAAAAGATTCAGAGAATCTGGAGAAATCTCTGCACATAAGCAGCAAGGCTGAAAACCAACATTGAATGAACGTGACCTTTGACCCCCTCAGGGAAAACTGAAGGGTTGATTATGCTTTCCACACAAATGTGATGGAAGGAAATTGGATGCACAACAAGAGAGCGTGTGGCTTTTATGCTTTTTCACATTCCGTGCAGCGTCCATTCCCAAACTGCAGGGGGCGATGTATCACAAACACATGTCTACCACAGTACTAAACACGAGAGGAAGAGGTTGTTCACACAGTTTCCTTTTCTCTTGTCAAGTGTGGCCAAAATTTCATGCCAGGAATTGTTAATCTCGCTGTTGCTCATCCGCATGTCTCCGTGCAACACAGAAATTTTCTGTGTGAAAAGAACCATGCCAGGGGGTGAGGCTGTGAAAATTACGTCATTCATCCACACAATACCATGTGGACCTCATGGACACGTCAAGCTTAAACCAAGCTTGGGTCCAGACCTGTCTCCCATTGAAAATGTGTGGAGCATTATGAAGCACAAAATACAACAACAGAAACCCCGGACTGTTGATCAACAGAAGTTGTTCATCAATCAAGAATGGTAAAGAATTCCACCTCCAAAGCTTCAACAATTAGTGTCCTCAGTTCACAAACACTTATTGAGTGTTGTTAAAAGGAAAGCTGATGGAACACAGTGGAAACATGAGCCTGACCCAGCTTTTTAGGAACATGCTGCAGACATCACATTCAAAAACAATAAAGTTGATCAGTTTGAACAATAAATATCTTGTCTTTGTGGTGTAATCAGTTGAATGTAGGTTAAACAGGATTTACAAATCATTGTGTTCTGTTTGTATTTACATTTTACAAAACGTCCCAACTTCATTGGAAGTGAGGTTGTATTTTGTTTGTTTGTGTGCCTATTGGTTGATTCGGGGGGCTTTTTGAAGCCTTTATAGAAAAGATGGGGCAGGGGATAGAGTCAGTAAACTAGATGGAGAGGGTGGGGAAGGATGTGGTGGATTTGAACCAGTGCCTGCTTCAGCAAGAGTCTATGCAGGGTGCAAGTCCAGAAGTCACAGAATGACACACACCTCGTCTTGATTTGTTTTGAAAATTTGACCCTACATACTTGTTACTTACCACCACTCAAACTGCTTTATTTATAGAGTCTCACCGGACATGAAAATGAATTATTTCTGACTTGCCCACATGAAACCGAGTTGATGTCAGAGTGGTACCTTCCTCATCATATTTTAAAACCTAGAGGCAACTGACCAACCTGCTGTAAATGGTGATTTGGGCTTGAGAATCTGGTGACCAGATGAAGAGTCTGTGACGTGTGTTTCTGCTGGGCTGTGGGTTGCTTTGAGCCTGCGTGCGAGTCATATTAACAGCCTTTGAGCCTCACCGCTGGCCAGCTTACATTACCACCAACAGGCCCCACATCTGAGACAGACCTGTCACGGCGGTTTATCATGTGAACTCTTAAAAAGCAAAGATTTATCGGGTTTGTCCGAGAAGAGGGAGACTGAGGGAGTGAGGGTTTTAGACTAAATGCTCCGCTGGGAGAAGAAGCAGAGTGCTGCTGCTGCTGCACAGAGGGTGATTCAGCCTGAGGTAGCCTGGCAGCAAGCTACACGCACACACACACACACATGCACACATACCCTGACACACATACAGGCACACGCAACATGCTCTCTCATTTATTTTGTTTCTCCTCAACACAGATGTTTACAAATGTCCCCCTCTGCGTCTTCCCCACATCTGCTTTATTGTAAAAATCAATGTGTGCAGAGCTCAGCTGGACAAAGAAGTGGTGGAAAAATAAAGAAATCAATGCAGCCTTATTAACTGAGCCCTGCTTCCTTTAGCACTGACACAAAAGTATGAGAGAGTGTGTGAGAGCGTGTGTGTGAGAGAGCGTGTGAGAGAGCGTGTGTGAGAGTGCGTTCTTGGCTGCCAGTTGGTGTTGGACTGGTGTCTGTGTCTGTGAATGATGATGGCTGCTGCTGCGTGTAGGAAGGATGTGGGAGTGCCTGAGCATGTGAGTGTCTTCCCCTGTGTGTGTGTGTGTGTGTGTGTGTGTGTGTGTGTGTGTGTGTGTGTGTGTGTGTGTGTCAGTAGAAGTGTGTACATCTCTGACTGTTGGCGGGAAGTGTTTGTGGACAAGTGCTACTTCGTAAGCGTGTTCTGCATGTTCATGAGCTGTGTGTCTGTGTGTGTGTGTGTGTGTGTGTGTGTGTGTGTGTGTGTGTCTTTGTCTGCATGCTTGAAGACAATCACTCAAAGTCAGTGTGTACCTCTTGGGTTACGGCCACAGTCCTCCCCCCTTTTTTGCCTTGGCCGCAGTCTATTTGTGGACAAAAGGATGCTCAGAGACAAATGATTTAGCACCTGCCTGTCAGTCAGCGCAGAGGGCGAGAGATGAGGAAATAAAGAGGTCAGAGATTGGTCGGCAAAGGGAAAATGATTGAGACTTCAGACTACAGGAGGAGAAAAAGTTCATGTCAGAGTTGAACCAAAAAGGAAGCGTGATTTCGCTTTGGGTCGTCACATCGCTCAGAGCGATTTTCCCTGGCACGCTGACAGCTCCTATTTCCGTTGAGTTGTTTGCCTAACACCAGCTCACATGAACTGTGGCTGGCCTTGGGGCGCAGACCTTCCCTCATAGCGAGAGTTTCCATAACAACAGATGAGGCCGACCTGCACCGGTGGCAGCACGGGGATGTGAACTTTGCTTCTGCCTGCAGCATTCTGGCTGTGTGCTGCACCTTCCGACACCTCAACGCCTACCCTGCTCTGAAAACATAAAGAGAGAGCCACCACGGCAGCGTGTGATGCCTTTTTTATTTTTTTTTATTATTATTTTTTTTTTTTTTTCTGTGCAGCGACTGTTTGGCCAAGCAAGCTGTGATTGTTCAGCAGGAGGATGATTTGTTTGAGGCGTGAAAACAAAGCGCTATGTCAAGAATAAAGAGGCAATTGTAATTTCAGAAACTCGCAGATAAACAAACTCCCAGCTGCCGTGGACTCCAATGTGGAATAATGTTTGCAGAGCCGCAGCTTGCGGCGTGCGGATGCATGTGAGGAGGTAGACGCTGATCTTGAATGCTGAGCAGGCTTTGTGTGATGTGCACTTTATTAGATTTGTTGACTGACATGTGCCCTGGCTGCTCTCTGCAGCCACTCTCCTTTAACGCTCTGTCTATGCACACAGCATTAGGCGCTTAATCAGCCTATTTACACATTTACACACGGCCCATACAGATAGGAAGCTGACCTCGTTTTTCAAAACAGAACAAAGCAGACCCCCTCTATGAAAACGTCGTCAGCGCTGAGAGCGGCTTAGCTAACGAGCATCTGATTGTGCAGATTACGCGTGTCCCGCTGAGGATTACTGAGACTGAAATGAACAAATTGACCTCTTACTTTTGAAATCCCACATCAGCATGACAAAAGATGAGAGTGAGGGCAGGAACAGATCAGAAACAGCAGAGCACATACTGTACAAAAACTGCTTTAAAGAAACCTCTCCCTGAATGTTGTTGTTGTTTTTTTTAATATTCAGTCTTTGCTGTTTTCTCTGTTTGCACAACCTGAAAACTCCACGGGTTTTCTTTGTCGCTACATCTCATCAGCCTTGTTCTAACACAGAAAAGTGCGGCACGCTTCCCCGCTCTGGCTTTTAGAGGAATGGTTGCTCTGAAATGAGCAGCGAAATGCATCGGCTTTTTTTCTTCCCTACCTGGCAGGGTGTCATTTGCATAGATGTGACTCCAACAACAAATATGAGCGTGCATCCTCTTCCCTGTCTGTGTATGTGTGTGTGTGTGTGTATTCTTAGCAGAGGGCGAGCTAGCGCCTTCCTCTCTGACACTTTCCAAGCAAGTCAAAGCTATTTAAAAGTCATCTCACTGCGGGAAGTAACAAAAGCTCAATGACAGACCAAGGCCTTATTCAAAATTCAATTTTTGTGCTTTCTCTCTCCGACAATGGGAACACATAATTTCTCTCCATGCTTATTTGGTGCTCTCTTCAGAGGAAATGGCATGCTTTGTTAATAAGCGTCTCTGTTTTTGCTGAGAGAAGACGCTGAGCAGCTTATGTAGGTCACATTGTATTAATCTAACAGGCTATCCCCTGTAATGTGCCCTAAATCAAACATGCCATATTAAAACCCAGTTCATTGCTCATTTGCTTCATAATGTGGCGTGTCTGAACTAGGAGTGACTTCCCAGCCTCTGAAATAGCGATCCTAGTGCTCTTGCATTTCAGTTTTAAATTACTGCCCGGGATTATAGCGGTACAAATGAGAAACGCTTGATATCAATCTGACTGAACAGTTCAAACGGCCTGCGCGCTGAATATTTATCAGTCACAGTTTATTTCAGGCACAGGACCCTTTCATCACTTAGCTCTAATGAGATCTTTGTGCATTCTAGTAATTAATAACAAGATCATTCGAAATCATCGAGAGTGAGATGTTAATCCTCACAATTATCTCTCGGGGTGATTCTGCAATCTTAAGCAAACTAAAAATTTTCACAAGATAGACAAGCTTAATGGGATCCAGAGCCGCGGCTGGGCCGCACATGAATGTTTAATATCAGTGTGAGACTTTGGAGCAGATCAATGTCATGTGTGCTTCTTTGCCGGGTGAAGATTCTGTACAACGAGCCAGGCAGCTCAGCGGAGCACAATAAATCTACCTGCTGTCAGTGGAGCAGAATGACAAGCTCAGTGTGACATTTCAACATGTATTATATCTCCAGGCCTGCAGCATCTCCATGCGATCTGCTGCTGATGAAGTGTTGTGAGCGCTGCTGGCCGCCGTGATATTGAGCAGCAGGTCTAAGGCCGCCTAGATGTGAACAGCAGAGCGAAACAATAAATCCCTTCCAGGCTGTTTAGGAATTAAAAAAAGGCCATGGGTGATCTGCTCACTGATGAGTTCATATCAGAGACAGATATCTGTAAAAGGTGCAGTAAACAGCTGATATACTGATGTTCCTGCTCAGAGGACTGGAGCTTGCAGCCACTTGGGATTTACATGGAGGATGTAAATATGGTTTCTCATAAAGCAGGGGTCAGAGCCATCCTCTCTCTTTGCTGCACATTAACACACATGTGTGTGTGTGTGTGTGTGTTTCATAGACAGCACAGCAGACTGAAAGAGAGGCAGAGTGTGAGTGTTTGTGCATACATTAAGAGACAAGAGAGAGGTCCTTGAGGCAACCCGTGCATCTTCTATCACATCTTTAATTAATTGAAGCCTATAATAGAAGCTGTGGCAATTTCACTGAATAGACGCAGCTGAATTGAAAACAGGCGTGGATGAGGAGATAGTTTTGTGTAGCTGTGTTTTTTTTTTTTTTTTATCAGTCCTCCCATGTCATTTCACAGTCACCGGCTTGTACTACATATCTGCTGTCTTTGCTTTGAGGATGAAATTACTGTGAGCTGAAAGGGTTTGTTGTTACTGAGCGACACGAGAAACAGAGATGGGAAAAAAAGAACGACTACCTGTGCTGCACTCCAGCAGGAGCACGAGTACTTTTGACCCTTTGACAGAAGGATTCAGGTAAAATTAAAGTATTGATTTGACTTCCTAACTGAAAAGAAAAAGAAAGAACATGTACAGCCTCTAAAATTTATTCCATATGTTTTTGTACAAAGATACAATTTGATACACTATAACACTAATTTTTATATATAAAGCATATTTATATCCCTTATCCCCTATTTATATTCTAGAGTCTGTTGGGGCCCCACACACAAAAAAAAATCACCGGGGCATCAAGCTTGAGAGTCTGTCAATAAAATGAAGAGTGAGGTTATGTTAGCTCTGCTTGGTGAGGTTGGAGTTGGTAGATGAGCTCTGGTAGGATATAACCAGGATTCACTAACGTTACGGACATGTCTCAGAGCACCGGGCTGTTAGGAACACTAAATATAACCAGGTACTACACTATGCTGCAAACTGAGTTTACAAAGTTTGATTATTGTCACATTTCAAATACTAGCTTGATGTAACTTCTAAACAATACATTACCCTGTTGCTTTGCATCCTGGGAAATATAGTCTTGAACAAAGAAAAGCAGTGTTGAATGCTGCCAGCCTAAGATGAAAACTAATCCATTTAAGCAACAATGTTCCCCAAATTCTAATGCTAACAGACACCAACAATTTTGCCACAGTGTCAACAGGCAGAAATGAAATGTGCCGGACTCCTCTCCACCCTTTAATGTGATTTAATGTGTGAGGTTTTCTCTGGTCTCACTGAGAAGTCAACATTGTTGTTGTGAGATTTGGACCAATCAGAATCATGTATTCAGCACATCTTTAAACATTTGCTGATTAAAGCAGAATGCTAGCTTGTCATAAGTTGTATGTTGGATCATGTGTGTGAAATAGCATGTCAGAGGAAAAAATCATATCTGAGATACTGATTTTTTGAAGAGTATAAAGTGTTAACATAGAAGTGAAAGCAGAAAACATGTCAAAACACATGACTACTTTAGTTACTCAAGAACAGAAACCTGAAAAAGTCTCTTTGAAGTGGTTTTTATTTTAATCTTACTTTGGTTTTATTTATTTTACTCTACATTCACTCATTTAGACACAATTTAAAAGAACAAAGCATTTCCTGTTTATGTCTATAGGTTTCCTCTTAAACTTTCAGTCTGTAAGCAAAGATGGACTGTAAACCCTCAATCAGACACAGCAGCCAGCCGTGACAGGCGTCAAAGAACTCCATACACAGAGTCCAGCATCTTTCTGAGGTCTTGTTTTCTTTTCCAGGTCACAGAAAGGAATCTGTGGGAACTATCTGTCTGTTTCAATACCAATTTAAAACTCTTCCCAGTGCATTTAAGAAAAGGGACTCCACATTAGTACTCTTTGATCTCCATCTGTGTTAATAGATGCTAACTTTTCTCTTTTCTCCATATTTCCTCTCCAGCTTTTGTCCCTGGCAGTCGACTGTAAAACCACCATGGTCCTCGAGTGGTTCTTGAGACTCGTCCTAATCATCCTGGCCTGCAGCCCTCGCCCGTCTCTTGGATGCCCCTCAGGCTGTCGCTGCTACAGCCTCACGGTGGAGTGTGGATCTCTGGGGATCAAAGAAATCCCACAGGGTGTCCCATCAGCCACAGAGGTCAGTCGACCAATTGACCATGAGTTAGCGCACTAGCTGCCTGTGCATTACGGGTGACCTGCCCATCGTGCATCAGTGCTTTGGTACCATTTGCCTCCCTCTCTGATCCATTCTTATTACCCTGGAATGATTGTGGTTAATCAATTCACCATGGCCCTCTTTGATGTAAGCCTGAGGGAGGGGCTGCGCTGCTGGCTGTGTAATTATTCATTCTTGCTCAGAAAGTGACTCTCACACACCCTCTGATCATCTGTCGAGAAGATGTTTAACATTACACCGTCTTTTCCTCTCGGGTTCAGGCCCCCCAACATTGCTGCAGCTCATGAATATTAATGAAAAGAATGTCCAGGATAAATTGTTCCATTAACCTCAATCAGCAGGTCTATCTCGTCGATCATACTTTACCTCATGGCCCGTGTTTTCCTCTTTCAAAACATTGCTCGCATTGCGCATTAGCAATCAAGCAAAAAGCCATGCATTATGGATCAAACAGTTGCTTTCGTGTAGCTGCAATCACTCAAACAGTTGTTGTTTGAAGACATTTGCTGACAAGGTCTGTGATTCCAGCTGCATTTGGCAGAAGAACTGAATCGTGCAAAGGGTAAAATGCAGAGCAACCTACATATTCAGAGTTGTAATTAGAATTATCCTGCACTGGCGTATTCCACATTGTTTGTACTCATACATTTACATAGTAAGCATTCAGAGATCTGCACAGCCCCAGTGTGCAGAGAGGTCTAAAGTTTTCTCTGCTGTTAATGAATCTCTCTCCCATGGTTGGTAAGTTTCTCCACACAGTCATGGATGTAGTATTGTAGTAAAGACCAACTAAACCAGTCCAAGTCATGACCAAACCCAGTGTGCATGACTGGACACACTGTTCACAAACATTCTGTCTTTTTTGGGGGATTTTTTCCTTCTCCTGCAGCATCTCTCTTTGTCTTCCCTCTATTTTATGCATAGTGACCTTACCAGCGTAAAGAATTTTCTTATGGCTAAGTCATCGCTGATCGGATGAGAGGGAAGACTCGATTGGACGAAGGTACCATTCGTCATTTGACTAGGAAGTTTTTTGGCCTTTCGAATGATTTTTAAACATGAGCGTTAGCGGTGACCCAAACATCGCTGCTTCTGTCAAAGAATATTTTGAGTCAGGACAGAAATAGGAGGTGATACGGGGGATGCGTCTGTATCTCCCTGAGATCTAATAGTTAACTGAGATAATTAATGAGAGATCATAAACAAAGTAATTATAATGTTTCAGAGCTCACAATCTGATACTCACTAGATAAAGACACATGTTACAGCTATTAGAGCTGACTGACAAATGATCCAGAGCTGATCAGCTGATACTGTAATCATTTAGATGGTAACGTTCATGTTTAAAAATTGCGCCAAAGGCAGAATAACTTCCCAGTGAAATGATGAATGGTGCCTTCGTCCAATCAGCGCTGTACTCATGTCACCCATGGATACCTACCTTTTCTGGTACCTTAATGTCGTTGTGTTTTGTTATTTTCAGTTGTGTTTTTCGATTTGCTGTTTTGTTTAGTTATTTGCTGTTGTTGTTTGCACTTCAGGGCCACCATACATATCATCTAAAAGGCACCAACGAGGTCTAAACTACACATTGACATAATTCTTGACTGTCTTTTAGTGTCCGTATTTGACCTTTTATGACCAGTCCTTTGTTCCATGTAAAGCAGAGTCCAGTCCTTTGTTCCATCAGACCCAGCTGATGGAACATTCCTAGCTGGGTCTTACGTGGAACAAAGGACTGGACTCTGCCAACATCACAGATTGCCAATAGTTGATCAAAAAAAACAAACTTCTGTACAAAGATCAATAAACAATGAAACATTAATTTATGAATAAGTAGTTGTGGAATGTGCAAAGGAGAACAGACAAACAGGCTGTAGTTGCGCATAAGATATAGAAGCACCATAGTCAATGACAGGTTTAGTTGTTCAACAGAGTGACAGCCTGTGGAAAGAAACTGTTCCTGTGTCAAAACACAAAGAGTGCAAGAGAGTGCTGTACTGAGGCGTCCCTCCTCAGTGCCATCTTGGAACAATACAGTGGAGTTGTCTTCCTGGGGGTTGTGGCCTGACTCTAGGTTTGTAAAGCTCTGCGCCTCACAGTGGAAGTTATCACCATTGAGAAAGTTTCACCCAACTTCAGGCTTCCTCTGATGACAGCTGTCAATCAAGGTTCAGAAAAAGAAAAAAGAAATCAGTGTTCAGAAGTCGTTTAGGTGAGCTTGAGTTGAAAGATGA
Source organism: Labroides dimidiatus (assembly GCA_030710495.1). Taxonomy (NCBI): domain Eukaryota; kingdom Metazoa; phylum Chordata; class Actinopteri; order Labriformes; family Labridae; genus Labroides; species Labroides dimidiatus. The sequence goes on along the minus strand of CM061152.1, from coordinate 5,546,632 downwards.
CCAAATGGTGCCTCACTTGGTTTCTGCCATCTAAGTGTCAAAAATAGGCTGAACTGGAGTGCAGATGGCCTAGTGGTTAAGGTCGCACTCCATAAAAACCCTTTAGCAGGCATCCTGGGTTTTATTCTAGTCTGTAGCGACTTCCCACGTCACTCCTCCCTCTCAACCTGTTTCCTCCTCCATCCACTGTCCCAGCCTCTCAAAATAAAGGCATTAAGGATGGGGCGAGGGTCACCACTTTGTGAACAACTGTGTGAGCAAATTGTTGAACAGTTTAAGAACAACATTTCTCAACGAGCTATTGCAAGAAATTTAGGGATTTCATCATCTACGGTTTGAAATATCATCAAAAGATTCAGAGAATCTGGAGAAATCTCTGCACGTAAGCAGCAAGGCCGAAAACCAACATTGAATGACCGTGACCTTTGACCCCTCAGGCGGCACTGCATTAAAAACCAACATCATTGTGTAAAGGATATTACCACGTGGGCTCAGGAAGACTTCAGAAAACCATTGTCAGTTAACACAGTTCATCACTACATCTACAAGTGACAGTTCAAACTCTACCATGCAAAGACAAAGACATATATCAACAACACCCAGAAACACCGCCGGCTTCTCTGGACCCGAGCTCATCTGAGATGGACTGACACAAAGTGGAAAAGTGTGCTGTGGTCTGACGAGTCCACATTTCAAATTGTTTTTGGAAATCATGGACGTGGTGTCCTCCAGGCCAAAGAGGAAAAGGACAATCTGGATTGTTCTCAGGTCAAAGTCTCAAAGCCAGCATCTGTGATGGTATGGGGGTGTGTTAGTGCCCATGGCATGGCTAACTTGACCATCTGTGAAGGCTCCATTAATGCTGAAAGGTACATACAGGTTTTGGAGCAACATATGCTGCCATCCAAGCCACGTCTTTTTCAGGGACGTCCCTGCTTATTTCAGCAAGACAATGACAAGACACATTCTGCACCTGTTACAACAGCGTGGCTTTGTAGTAAAAGAGTGCGGGTACTAGACTGGCCTGCCTGCAGTCCAGACCTGTCTCCCATTGAAAATGTGTGGAGCATTATGAAGTGTAAAATACAACAAAGAAGACCCCAGACTGTTGATCAACTGAAGTTGTTCATCAATCAAGAATGGTAAAGAATTCCACCTGAAAAGCTTCAAAAATTGGTCTCCTCAGTTCACAAACGTTTACTGAGTGTTGTTAAAAGGAAAGGTGATGGAACACAGTGGTAAAAATGCCCCTGTGCCAACTTTTTTGCAATTAGTTGCTGCCATTAAATTCTAAGTAGATAATTATTTGCAAAAGAAAATAAAGTTTCTCAGTTCGAACATTAAATATCTTGTCTTTGCAGCGTATTCAATTGAATATAAGTTGAAAGGGATTTGCAAAACATTGTATTCTTTTCTTATTTACGATTTACACAACATGCCAACTTCACTGGTTTTGGGTTTTGTAAATAAATGAATGAATTAATGAATTAATGAATGAATGAATGAATAAATAAATAAATAAATAAATAAATAAATAAATAAATAAATAAACAAACAAACAATCAAACAAACAAACTAGGTTGAACTGTGCAATAAGAACTCAGCCTGAGCGTGTGCAGAACTCTCCAACGCTCTCCACATTTGAAGACATGCAACACATTTTTTAATGTCTTCACAATTAGTTTATATGACAGAGGATTAGGGCCATGTTTGGAAAAAAAAAAGGTAAATTTACAAGAGTAAAGTCTTAATTTATTCAACTTATTTATTGGCCCTTATCCTCAGTCGTAGTTTTATCTGCGCTTGCAGTGGCCTGTATACCTCTCAGTTGTTGAATTTACTTGTAAGGACTTGATCCCTGCTTTGTGAAATTGAAATCTGCATGTTTTTCCAGCTTGCCCCATTTTGACACATTTTAAGTGCCACAAGCTAAGATGTCTGCACAACCTGTCATCATCATGTTGGCCTCTGTTGCCTTGCCAACCATCATAAAATAAGCTCCACATCGTGGCTTTCACAGGGTGCTTTTGATGCTTTGCAGGACTCCATCAGGCTGCCCCTCCATCCTTTGTACAGCAGGGACAGACTTCCTTTTCTGAAGGATGTGTAGACAAGCTACTTTTGAAATTTACATGAGCAGAGCTTCAGAAACTCTGACAGTGCCTAAATGAGAGAGGCCGTAGACCTGAAAATAACAGTAGGCTGTCCCAGTTTGAGGATTAATAGTCATTGAAGGAAATAATTAAACAGTCTCTCTTTAATTTAGAAATAGAGCAAATGGTTGCATTTGACAAAAGACATTTCTCACCCAAATGGTGATAAAATGAAAGCTGTATACTTTTTTCCTCTGATATCCCTGAAGATATGGTCTTGACTGACCTTGAAATACCATCATATTATTCAGAAACAAGACAAGCCAGAGTAAGATTAGTCTGAGTGTAGGATGAGCATTAAAGAAGTGGCCTTAGGTCAGATAACTCTCAGTACTCTTAGCACAGCCTCAGGCCATGCTCTACTTCCCCTTCAGTCCCCTGCTCTCTGTCTCACATGTAATCCGTCTGTGATCACTCTGTTCTTATTTGCATTATCTTCTCCAAAAGACCATCTTCCTCCAGGACAACGCTGTGGTGCAGATCCGTCTTCAGGACCTGACTCGACTGGGAAGCCTCCACTACCTCTACCTCCAGAATAACAGCATCTCAGCTCTGGAGCCCGGCGCTTTTCTGAGCCAGGGGCAGCTGCTGGAGCTGGCCCTCAATGGAAACCTCATCCACCTGGTCACAGCAGATATGTTTCGGGGTCTGGAGCACCTAAGGATCCTTTACCTCGCTGGGAACCAGATCACCAGAGTGCAGGACTTCACCTTCAGGGGACTGCAGGTTGGTAATGATGATGATGATGATGATGATGATGATGATGATGATGTCTGGGTAGGTGGGTGAACAACACTGATTCACTCTCATTTTGTTTTAAGTGGTCTAAAAACCAGCTATAATCTCTTTAACGTGAAGGGTAAAAAGCTTAGCCCTCAGCAAAGCTACTTCTGTTTGTATCAGATGCCTTTCATGGATTATAAAATATGACGTGAGCAACTGTAAATCCAATTCAGTGCAACATGTCTGACTAATCCCCACCATACAGTAAGACAGCACAGGGTGAGTCAGGTGGAATTAAGTCTTCCTGTCTTCACATTTAACATCGTTTCTGTATCTTCCTTTCTCTGCTTCATGCCTGTTTTTTTTCTGGTTGCAGCGTCTGCAGGAACTCCACCTGCAGGAGAACAGCATCGAGCTGCTGGCAGAGAAATCTCTGTCAGGGTTGTCTTCGCTGGCTCTGCTGGACCTCAGCAGAAATCACCTCCGTACCCTGGGGGCCTCATCCCTCAAACCACTTGTGAGCCTGCAGGTGCTTCGTGTCACAGGTAAGCAGCAAAGGCAGAGACCACAGGAATCTGAAAACAGACATAATCCTGACAGATTTAATTTCGGTCATAGTACCTCTTAAAAGCTTCTCTGCCACAGCTTTAGAGAGCTTACAGGGGCTGTGAGGACTTTCTAAGTGATCTTAAAAAAGTCTCTCTTCTAGATATCTGCCTGATCCTAATCCACAACTTCAAATGAGATTATCAACACCAATATAGGTTATTAGTAAATGCTATCTCTTAGCTTCCTGATCAGGTTTGATTTACAGCACATTGAAGTCTCTATGACAACAACTCGCTAGCTGACTAGTGAGAAGAGAGATCTGTGTTTTTCTCTGCCAAAAACTATTTCTGTGATTAATTTAGTAGTGATGGTGGAGACTCGAGCTGAACTGTCAGACAGAATAAGGGCAGAAGAGAAGAAGAAAGATAAACGGGAGAGTGATAGAGCAAAGGCTAAAGGCTAAAACACAAGCTAAAGGCTAAACCATGAGCTTAAGGCTAAAACATGAGCTAAAGGCTGAATCACAAACTAAAGGCTAAACCATGGGTTAAACTGTGATGATGTTCACTCCAACCCACATGCAGCAGTTATTCTGCAGTGATCTGTTCAAACCTGAGAGTCTGTTAATAAAATAAAGAGTGAGGTTAAGTTAGCTCTGATTGGAGGATGAGCAGAACGTAAGGATTCACTAACGTTACACGTTAGCCTACAGATACGTCTCACACGAATGGCACTAAAATAGCCTGCTTGTAAGATGATGGTCCAAACTGACAAAGTTTACTTGTTGTTACATTTCAAACAACAGAGATATTATAGGATGAATCCTGCTAGTTGTGGTATAGTAAACGTATTTAGACATTTGGTGACCTATTCAATAACAGGCTGTTATTATCCTTTGAACAGTAAAAATTCCACCTTGATCCCAAACATTTCTTTAAGCATCTACAAGTTACAGATTATATTAGAGTTCAGAAAGGAGGTGAATTAATGTCTTCATACCCTTTGGAAGTGGACAGTAATATAATGGGTAGAGATGTGAAGCAGTTTGTTTAATTTATGTATAAATTGTTATTGAAGTTTTCTGTGGTCCAGTAGAGGCGATGCTAAAATGGGAGCAAGACCTTGTGGCTGAATTTAAGGATGAACAGTGGAAAGCAATTTGTCCAAAGAGCCAGACATTTTCAGTTAAGAGTCGTCGTAGACTAAAACACTTTAATTTGATTCATCGAGTATATCATACACCACAGCGTCTAAATAAAATGAATCCAGATCTCTTGGCTTTGTGCTCCAGATGCAAATTAGAAACTGTGTCTCTTGTCCATATGTTTTGCTCCCATTCGAACAAGTTTTAGAAAACTGTGAAAACTATAATTGAAAAAAAATCACAGGTTTAGAGTTTGCTTTAAATCTTAGGTTAGTATTACTGGGAGAAAATCCATATTACCTTTATAGTTTGAATATAATATCAGATTTGTTAAATTGGCCTTGATAACTTGAATTAAGTGTACTGCACTAAAATGGAAAAGCATTCGACCTCTATGCTTTATTATGTGGCTGAATGAGCTTTCGTCTTATATTCCACCAAAAAAAATAATTTACAATTTGAAAAAGAAACCCAAAAGCCTTCGATGAGGATTGGAGTGATTTTCTTGCTCTTGTGCACAAAAGAGGAGACAGGCTGAATTCTTTCTGAGAGGATTAAATCTGGAAACTTTGAAAATGAAATTTGATTGATTCATTTTTTTTTTCCCGTTATTTTTGTTTGCATGTAGGTGTGTATAGATGGATGGGTACACATACACGCAGAAGTTTGTGTAGATTAATATTTATCGATTTGAGTTGTTTGTTTGCTTTGTTAATTATACCCTTCCTGTTGATATGTGAGTGGGTTGGGGGTGGGGTTGGGAAATTTTTCTGTAGATACCCTTAAATTAATAAATAAATAAAAGGAAGAGAAAAAAATGAATAAAGCACAGAGTCTTCTGGAGACATTTTAGTGCGTTTGTGTTGACTTCTGCATTAAAAACTGTCATTTAAACGTGACGTCACAGAGGGCAGTCCTGCTGAGTCTGCCTAACATTAACAAACATGGATCAGATTGTCACTGCTGGCAGTGAAGAGGTAGAAAATCTATGTTCTATCCATACATATGATGGTCCTCAGGCTGATAAATATGAACCTGTTAGTCCAGATGGAGAGCAGGAACAGGACAGGATCAGGAGGAATAACGTCCATAGGAGAGCAGCTGAGCTGTGGTGTGAGGAGAACCAGTGGAGAACGGAGCAGGTGTCCTGCTGAGTGAGCGCTGTTAGCTAGCAGCATGTAGCCTAATGCTGTGTTTAAATCAGAAACAATGACTTAAAAAATAAGTAGTTAGTGTAGGTGCTGATCATGAAGCAATGCACTTTGAGCCGTCGTATTGAAGCCCATAGAGAGAGAGACAGAGAGCTCTATCAGAGCTCTATCCACTATTCTAGAGTCAGAAGACAAAAATCAAGACTTGTGCTCAGCTCATGTGTCCGTCGTGCTGAATCTCAGGCTGAATCTCTGACAAATCCTTGTTTCTATCTGCCACTGGGAGCCAGGCTCAGGGCAGCTGCTGCTTCTGCTGGTGAACCTGCAGCTGCCTGTATTGACGGGACCACACCCGCCATCCACCTCACCAGGAATGACTCTGGTATCCCATCCTGAGCTCCATCATAACACCAGGAACATAATCTTCCTGCTAAAAATGGGCAGCACAGACGACCGAGTTTTTTGCGATCGATGCTGATACAAAGTCCCTTCTTTTCGCCTGCACAACAAAAAAGAAACCCAGGCTCCATGTCCTGTTCAACTCGTATTTCTTTATCAAGCACAAGCACAATATCTAACCATCTTAATAAATGATCAAATTAAATGTAATAAACTAGAAGAAAAACAGCAAGCGCAACCTGAAATTCTACGTCATATGACGCCATGTTGAAAAACAGAGTGTTTTAAACAGCTGGACTAAAAACAGACACTTCTTCCTCTAAGTTTGTGCCCTTTCATTAATTTATTCTGCAGCCATTATCGGGCTATGTTTAGTGTTAATTTACAAATAAAGAAATAACCTGCAATATGCTCTCATGGAGCTTTCAGCCCAAGCACAGGATCTTCAGAAGCAACAAAGTTTGCTCAGACTGAAAAGAGGAGTGATAAATAATCATGGAACCAGCTGTTTTCCTGAGACTCACCTGTTTTTCTTGTCTTCTTCTCCTCCAGAGAACCCGTGGCGCTGTGATTGTGCTCTCGGCTGGCTGAGAACTTGGATCAGAGAAGATGGACAGCGTCTTCTGAGTTCTGCTGAGCAACGCCGGCTGATGTGCTCTGAACCACCTCGCCTGTCCCATCTCAGTCTGGTGGAGGTTGCTCCAAACAGCCTGGTCTGTATCCCCCCTGTGGTGCAGCTGGAGCCCAGCCACCTGACAGTGCGACTGGGGGAAAGCCTCCGAGTCTCCTGCCAGGCCTCTGGTTACCCTCAGCCCCAGGTCACTTGGAAGAAAGCCTCCTATGGCAAGCCCCAGCTGTCACCTCGAGGTCTGGTTCAGGAGCTGGGGCCAAATGGTGAGCTCTTCAGGCCTGGACCTGGAGGAGTGGTGACAGCTCTGCCCAGCGGTGGAGGGAAGAAGGTCAGAGGTGTGGGAGGAGTCCAGGGTCCTGTGCGTGGGACAGAGGAGGGTGGAGAGAGGGACAGCTTTGATCCAGATATGGGCAGCGGGATGCTCTTCCTCAGTAACGTCACAGTGGCGCATGCCGGGCGCTACGAGTGTGAAGCCTGGAACCCTGGAGGTGTCGCCAAAGTGACATTTCATCTGGCTGTCAACATGTCGTCCTCTTATTCATCCCAGTTCTGGCCTCGTCTAAACACCCACTCCTTTGTGTCCTCCTCATCCAACTCCTTCTATCAGCCGGAGGTTTTAGATGTTAGCCAGGAGCCACTCTACGAACAGGACAGCATGGACTTCAGTGCTCTTGGACCGGCCACACAGACGGCTATTGCTGTCGGTATCTCGTTGCTTGCACTCACCGCTGTTCTCCTCTTGATCATGATCTACACCCGTCACCAGCAGATCCGTAAAGAAGAAGGCCGCTCCTTCTGTACGAGTAAAGAAGAGAGCATCCTCTACGTCAACGACTACTCTGACGGACCCACCACTTTCGCACAGCTGGAGGAGTACCGCGATGACCACGGCCATGAGATGTACGTGCTGAACAGAACCAAGCCTGTGCTGAGCTCCACGTCCTCCAGATGTCCCATGATGAGCGGGTTTGTCCAGCAGAAAGGTATGAAGGAGGCACTCCTGGAGCACGAAATGGTGCAGACACTTACCAGATCAGCGGGGATGGGGCTTCGCAGGAACCCAGCAGATGGTGGAGAAGGACCTCTGACGACAGACCCAGAGGAGCTCTTCCTCAGTCAGAGCCTCCTGTTCGGGTCGCAGGTCGCCTATGAAATCCACTGCTAAGAGGGTGTCACTTCACCCTGACAGGAAAACATCTAACTATGGACTTATTTAGAGACATTAATGAAAGTCATCTGATCTGAGGCATCACATGGAAAGGGCATTTGTAAGGTTGTTGCTCGGGAAAACCTGGATCACGTCAGCCTCTCAGAGATCTGTTTCTGATTGTTGATAATTACATTCAAGTGAATCAGAGGGGAAACAGCAGTTCATACCTTTTTGTATCCAAGTCAACCCTTTAAATCAAAGACAAGAGGTCACATGACGGATGGTCAGGCTGAGACTGTGCAGCTCATAGAGGAATCTTACAACATGGATTAAGACAGTGGTTCATATTTTGTACCGATTCCTCTCCCTCTGTTTCCTTTGGGTGTTTTGTCCGTGTTTTGTGCAATATAATAAATCTAAATTTCAATGTGAGGTACAGTTGTTTTGTGGACCCTGTTGCAGATCCCATTAGAGTTAGACCTTAAACAAATCCTCTTGCTGAAACTGCATTGTCATTACCTGTATGTGTGTGTATGTGTGTGTATGTGTGAGTGTGTGTGGGTGGATTTAATAAAGAGATTAGTTTTAAACGCAGCTACATGTCTTTTTTCCCCAAACATTTCTACCACTGCTTGGATTCCTTGATGTTGACATTTCATATTTTTCTACTTATTTGTTGCAACAATAGAAGAAGACATTTCTGTTGTTTGAAATCGAATCATTGGTGGAAATGATTTTATTAACACGAGTCTGTATCTTCTAATGTGAATGTTGTACATTTTGGTTTCTTCATAATAAAATGTATTTTGAAAGGTTGTGTTTGTTTTCCTATAAGAACATCATGTTACTTTAACCAGGAAGATCAGGTTTTAAGTGGGTTTGTCTGGAGTGCTTTTCCATGGCTACACTAAGTGCAGTAAAGCACAACTGTAAGCACAGCTGGGTTTAAGACGTAGGTGCCACTGTTAGGACTGTTAAAAGGAAAACTACGGTGGCCCTGAGAGCTCCTCAAAAGATCCTCATCAATCTGACAACACATGTGCAGTGTTTAGAAAACACACTGCAAAGACCACAATGTTTTGTTACCTTTATTGAGAGGATGCAACAGAGGCTGGAGCAGGAAACTGGGTGAGGAAGTCTTTAAACTTGCAGTGCACCATATCTATTGGTTATATATGAGGATTAAGAAACACATTTTCTCCTCCTTCTCCCCACACTGTTCAAAACCAAAGCCAAACAAGCAACCCACTTTGAAATGTCAAGCTGATGATGTTTATGGTGAGTGTGTTTGTGCAGGTGGGATAAGGTAAAAAAAAAAAAAAAAAAAAGAACTAAACACATATTTAACCTGAAGAAACAGCCTCAAGGTTTGGTTTGTTGCAGCAGACACTCAGGGTGATGGAAAGTTCAGTGACTCTAGTGTTTCTCTGCAAACCTGTGTGCAGGGCCACAGGCATTTATCATTTGTGGTATTACATCAGAATCAGCTGATTAAATAGACTAAAATTAAACCAATAAACACATTTTAAATAATCAACAGGATAAGAAAGAAAAAAAAAACTTTGCTGAAAGAAATCATGTTTCAGGGGGAAAAAACATGTACGTATTTTGATTTAGTAGTTAGTAGTTGACTCTTCTACCTTCTGGAAACATGGAAGGATACGGTGGCCGGTAGGTGTCAGATAATCATAGACTGTATGGTTAATAGACAAAGTCTCTGTGATGTCACCCATCTGTTTCTGACTTGAAGCAAATCAGCTGGAGCGGCCATATTGGAAATGATGCAGGCATTGAGTCTCTACACTAACAGCGATGGTCACATGAGCTGAGCTGTGCCTCTGATTGGGTGAACTCGCAATCTTAGTATCTTCTTAACTGCTGAGTTAAAAAAAAAAAAAAAAAAAAAAAAAAAATCGTCCTCTGTACAGTGCATGCCGCTAATGTAATCAACGTTTCCGACAGGAGACATTTTCTGTACCGGGGTGTAAACATGTTTGTTTCTGCCATGTAAATGGAACTTCTAGAGCCAACCTCAAGCGGACACTTGATGAACTGCAGATTTTAGAACTTCCACATTGTGTCATATTTTCAGACCAAAAGGTTGCTAAGCCATGTGCATGTCATGGTCATCTTGGTGGGCGCAACATTCCCTTTAAAGGCAATGCATTAACATTGAAAAATAAATCATACCGTGCTCATTTCTCGACTGATTTTCATGTGGTTTGCTTTACTGTCAATATCAAAACATTTGCTATCAATACAGAACATTTTATTTAGTGTTTAGTTTTTGTGCCATCTACAACCATAGATTACCCTGACACTTTGCCCCCAGCTTAGCCTGGCAGTAGTCACTCAGCCTACAGGGGAACGTCGTTTCTACTTCTTGAATGATATGAAGTTGAATTCAGAATTCCTAATTCGGCCCTCTTTGACAACAGGCTACAAAATTGGGTATCAGGAACAAACGGATGATGTTCCAGACATGGCGTCCATGTATTGGTAAAAACAAAGAAAGAAAAGTTTACACTCCTAAAACAAAATTCTTGAGGGAGATGTAGAAAAATATCTGAAAACCAGGGTATGAAGATGGATAAAAGCAAAGTAATCAAAGAAAAAACAAAAACAAACAAACAAAAAATACTCAACGTCATTCAGGGCAAATTCATCAGCAGACAACACTAGACAGCAATGATTCCCACAAAATGAGCCTGTTCTCAAATTTGACCAAAACTGGTTTAATCCTCATACTAAATGATCAAAGAAGTTGTGGAATAAGTGAACCTCCCTCTTGTTTGCACTGCAGGATGAATGAAATGAACACGACTGTCTTCACCGCTGCAGCTAGTCGTCTTCAATTTAGAGAAAAATTACAACAACAACCCTGACTGACACGCACAAGAAATCAGAGACACATCCTGCTCCTGTTGAGAAAAGCTAATGAAAAGTCATTTACTGTTCTCATGAATGAGAAAATGAGCAGTTCCCTCGAAAGACAGTGACTAACTGCTATTAAACATACATTTATCATTTGTTTGGAATAGTTACAACTCCTGTCATAAAATACTGGCTCCAGCTTTAGTACTTTGGCATAGAATAGACAAAACTAAACTATGTGAATAAATCACTGAATACCAACAGACACTGATATGATCAGTTTCCATGTATTGGAGTGTCTCACAATAAAAAAAATTGTCCTGGTCTATGTGTCATTTCCTAAAAAAAAAAGAAAAAAACAACAACTCCCAAACATATGCATCCTGGAACAACAATAGTGGAAGGACAGATAATCCCATGAACTGCTTGGGGAATAAATTGTGTTTCCAATACAAACTAAACAGTGAATTCAGGTGACGCTGTGTGTACAGATTCAACAACAGCAGCCTCACCACAGACAGCTGAGCTAATATCAGCCACAGAAACAGACAGAAACCCATCATAAAAGCTCCTTATCGCAGCTGACGATGGATTATGCATCGTATCTCACACAATAAAATAAGAAATGCTCTTTTTTTTTTTTAGCAACTGTCCAGTGTAGTAAATGGATTTCCTTTGTGCCTGCGGCAAAACAATCCTCTGAATGTGCCATTACATGTCCGACATCACAATGGTTGTCATGAGCACAACAGTAAGCTCGAAACGTTCACTTTTTCTTTCTTTTTCTTTTCTTTCTCTGGGTTGAGTTCTAACAGCCTGATTGTCATTTTGTGGTGAGAGTAATTTTTTTTCCACAGACTTTTATGACTGCTGCATGCTGAGTGTACTAAATTGTTGTTTCATTTTGGTACACAGAACACCTCCTCTAATCACTCTGCATTATTTCTCAAACAACCCCACCGGTGTACCTGCAGGCGTGTGCTGGTGATCAGAGACCTCCATAATTGATTGAACAGCCAGAAAATTATGCAAAACTAATACTAATGATTGCAGTGATGTGAAAATCAACGTGTTAATGCTCTGCTGTTCTGGAACACAGCCCACCGAGGGTGCAGGACGTGTTTCATCTCCTCCAAAATGCTGCAGCACTTTGCAGTGCCACATAGGTCGATGTTTATGGGCTTTTCTGAGAGGATTATTCAACCACTGATGATACAGAAAAAGGTCAATGCCCATTGAACTGAATAGCTAAGGTACTTAGGAGCATATTTTAAAGCTTCCTCAAACTGAATATGTTTTATGGTTAAGAGGGAGACTGTAGTCATGGTCTGGCATGTTGAAAGGTTTCAGTTGAGTCATGGATGTATCTAAGAATTAATACTGAATGTATTTTCAAAAATAAACTAATTTTTCAAACTGATAAAGTTATTAATTTTTTGTTTCAAATATTCACTCATTTTGAATTTGATTCCTTTTTTTTTTTTAACAGGTGAACAGGTTCATTGGAAACAGGTGAGTGTCATGATTGGGTATAAAAGGAGCATCCCTGAAAGGCTCAGTCGTTCACAAGCAAGGATGGAGCGAGGTTCACCACTTTGTGAACAACTGTGTGAGCAAATAGTCCAACAGTTTAAGAACAATGTTTCTCAATGTACTGTTGGAAATGGTCACGTTTCACCGTCCTGAAAAACATTAATTTGTCTAAAATAAAGAATCTGACTCCTAATTACCTTTAACCATTTCCTGTGTAGAAGACATGACTGTGGACTGGAAAAAACAGATGATTTATTGATTACAATGGATCAAGAATGTGTGAACAGAGTCTCTGGGTTCAGAATTAGCTCTCTCCTAGCAACAGACAGCATCTGAGCAAATCAGAACCTGGTCTAACATTTCCTCCAACCCTTTTTATGCTACTGGCTCCACCCATCTAGACATTACTTTGCTACTCTGAGGTGTAGTCTTCACTCGTTGACGGGGCCTGAACTCTTCCACAGCTCGCTCTCAGTCTCAGCAGTTCCACCTAATTAGGAATGGTTATTGCATTCTTTGACTCGGGCTCACTCGTACCTCACACACACTTCAGACCTGCAGAACATTTTCTTGATGTCATCCTCCTGTTCAAACTGCAGTTTCACTCACACATCATGTTTTCTGTTCCTGGTACCTGCAGATACATATACACATGTCTTTCTGTAACAGCAGCATATGAACATTCCAGTTATGACCTCATACCACCTCTGAGTCCTTGTAGGGCCTGAACAGGCATCTCTCACAATCTGAACGTTTATCTTCCAGTTTACCAAGAAATCTGGAGTCACTCAGGAGCTTTAAACCTTCTGTAATCACATCCAACAGTATTACTGCATATGAGCACAAAGCCTTTAATCATGAACGAGCAATATTCAAACAGCAACATTTACACAGATTTCTAATGTACAGTTTCAAAGAATTGATGTATTTGATCAGCTACAGTCCATAATATCATCAAAAGATTCAGAGAATCTGGAGAAATCTCTGCACGTAAGCAGCAAGGCTGAAAACCAACATTGAATGCCCGTGACCTTTGACCCCTCAGGCAGCACTGCATTAAAAACCAACATCATTGTGTAAAGGATATTACCACATGGGCCCAGGAAGACTTCAGAAAACCATTGTCAGTTAACACAGTTCATCACTACATCTACAAGTGCAAGTTCAAACTCTACCATGCAAAGACAAAGACATATATCAACAACACCCAGAAACACCGCCGGCTTCTCTGGACCCGAGCTCATCTGAGATGGACTGACGCAAAGTGGAAAAGTGTGCTGTGGTCTGACGAGTCCACATTTCAGATTGTTTTTGGAAATCATGGACGTGGTGTCCTCCAGGCCAAAGAGGAAAAGGACAATCTGGATTGTTCTCAGGTCAAAGTCTCAAAGCCAGCATCTGTGATGGTATGGGGGTGTGTTAGTGCCCATGGCATGGCTAACTTGACCATCTGTGAGGGCTCCATTAATGCTGAAAGGTACATACAGGTTTTGGAGCAACATATGCTGCCATCCAAGCCACGTCTTTTTCAGGGACGTCCCTGCTTATTTCAGCAAGACAATGACAAGACACATTCTGCATGTGTTACAACAGCGTGGCTTCGTAGTAAAAGAGTGCAGGTACTAGACTGGCCTGCCTGCAGTCCAGACCTGTCTCCCATTGAAAATGTATGGAGCATTATGAAGCACAAAATACAACAACAGAGACCCCGGACTGTTGATCAACTGAAGTTGTTCATCAGTTCACAAACACTTATTGAGTGTTGTTAACAGTGCTTAATTTGTCCCCAATCAGGTGCCGGGTCCCCCTTCGAAATTGTGTGCCGACATAAACCTTTTTTCTCTGGTTTTAACGCCTTTTTAATCTTCTTTTTTACCTTAATTTCTGCACTTACCTAGTATAACATTTGCAGCAACATTTGGCACACCATGTGGCCCATCAGAACACTTGGAATCAATTTTGAATGAGCAATTTAAATAACTGACATATTGCAAATAAACATATTTTATTGCTAATGGGATTTTTTGTGTGTCACTGTCATGTAAGCACCACGCCAGAAAAAAATAAATACAATAAATTTAACAAAAGCCTGAGAATCAAAAATCAAGAAAGAATTAGAAAAAGGTCTGTATTTGGAAGGATAAATGTCCAAACATCACTAGAATGATGTGTTGTGCACTCTGCACAGTAATAATGTATCCAACCAAACTTGACAGGCAGCAGACACAGTCTGATTAAATTTCTCTATTTGTCTATTTGCCACGTTGTTGTGTGCTTTGCCCACAAATAACTTTATGCTTGTTAACCGATTGTCTTCTCTTGTAAACTGTTGTTACCAGTGGTGACTACAGTTTCTCGTGAACTGACGTCACTGCCCCCTCATCCTTATCTGTGCTCCTGACTGCACAGACCACATCTTCAGCGGCTATCATGCTGTCACCACCCGTATCTGCGGAGCCGGGCTCTGCCTCCGGAACAACTTTGGCCAGTTTGGGGTCTGGCTGACCGACTGGTTTAAAGAAACTTGAGAGTTTTGATTGTCGCTTTGACATTTTAGCAGCCTAAGTGTAACAGCGTTGTCAGTCACCTGGCTGTTAAGTGTCGTGTGTGCGCGGTGCCGGTGCGGAAACAATACCTTCGCAATGCGCATGGCGTTATGACGCGTGAAGGCATGAATCACTTTCCCCCCCCGTTTTACCTAATTTCTGAGTAAAATGCATAAGAAATAAGCCAACAGGCGTCACTTCAGAGAGGATTAAAGCGCAGAGAAAACACAGCTAAAAACACAGTTTATTTATTGACAGGAAAGGTGACGGAGCAGATCAAAGAGGTGCCGGAGCGGATCAAATAGGTCCCGGATCCGATCCAAGAGGTGCCGGAGCGCGCTCCGGCTAGCTCCGGCACAAATTAAGCACTGGTTGTTAAAAGGAAAGGTGATGGAACACAGTGAAAACATGAGTCTGTCCCTGCTTTTTAGGAACGTGCTGCAGGCAGCAAATTCAAAAACAATAAAGTTTATCAGTTTGAACAATAAATGTCTTATCTTTGTAGAGTATTTAAATGTATATAGTTAAAACAGGATTTATAAATCACTGTGTTCTGTTTTTATCTACGTTTTACACAACATCCCAACTTCAGTGGAAAAGGGTTGTACTTACATGAAGCATTCAAACTAATCTTAATTTCTGAGATATTTCGTTCCTGTCTCTTTCTCGAAAATGAAGGTTAGCATAAATCAACAGGTGACTGATGGTGAAGGATGCAGAGGAGAGGAGCAAGATCTCCTGTTTCCCATACTAATACTCCTTCCTTTGACATCCTTCCCAACCCTCCTTCTTTCAAGCACCTTTTCTCATCTCTTTTTCAAACTCGGCTGAACACAGGGGAATGATTTTTGTACGAGGTCAAATATGAGATCTCTTGGACTGAATTATTAATGAATTTCTGCACAGCCTCCACAACTGCTCTCCCCAGAAGAGGGGATTCTACAAATTTCTTTCCATTGCTCAGTGTCACTGATACTGTTCACTTTTCATTCTTCTACATTGTTTTTAGATTAGCAGCTTTCTTGCCACGCTGAATGACATTGAAAATACGTTAGACATTGTGAGGTCAATCGAGTATTTTCACATGAAACTATTTTAATCCTAGCTTGAAGCAGAACTCAGTGGCCATCTTCACCTGTTGAGAAAATAAGGAAAGTAGATTAAGAGTGGAAACAGCAATCAATTCCAGTGTGTGTTGATTCAAGTGTTTTCAACGCACTGTTTGATTAAAGCTGCCAAAAGAAAGCAGTTTGACTCAGATGAATTGTGTGCATTGTAAGATTTTGATTCCTCACACAGCGTTCACATGACTGAGACCAGACAATCACTCAGGTCAAAATTATTTTTGGAAAAATAAAGCACAAATAAGAATCCTAATAAAAACTCTTTTTAAACTCAGTCCAGAGCCAGCAGGGTCGCAGAGACCCGTGGAGAGAAAAACATGTCTATGAATCATGCTGAACTTGAGTGTCTTACTTGAAATCTGAAAAGCAATTTAGTTTTTTTTTCTACAATGCTTTCTCTACTAATGGAGCTGAGCTCTGCGCAACACACACAGCACAGTAATTGGTCACCTGTAGAAAAAACAGTGTGTAAAAACATCCATTTGTCCATTTTTATAATGCAGCGAGCAAACAGGCATAATTCTGCAGCCTATTTTGTTTGTTTTGGTCTCAAAACACTGAATGTTTCAAGGCCACTTACTACATGTTTACTTTGAATTCAAAAGTTTCAGAGAAATGGGGAAAAAAAGGAAAACAAAAAAAACCCTGCAAGACAGTTTCTTTAAACTCAAAATAGCTGAAGGGGGGTAAAATAATTGAGGGGTTCAAGACATTACATAAACTGTCAAAAACATTAAAAAAAAAACTGGACGGACGAATATCTGAGGATGATTGAAGTTCAGTGTTCTCTAACACTAAAGAGTGAAGATGAGTCGGCTGGAAAAACATTAAAAAACATTAAAAGTTACACAACAATGATGGATGCAGTGGGGAAACACGGCCTCTAATAATGCCCACAACTTTAGTTAGTAGAGTTAGTACCACTAATATATCTCTTGCATAAAAGACTAAAACGGAGCAGCATGTTCCTCACCAACTCACTAAAGGGCCTGTTTCCAGTAATGTTAATTCTCCATAGGAGCCTGCCCCCCTATAATTTCTTATCTAGCTCAACTACTGTTTTTTTCTTTTCCGAAAAATAATTTTACACCTTTCCGACACCCAGATTTCATAATTTCAGTGAAAATGTATTTTTATAAAGTTGTCAATTTCAGCATCAAAGACATAAGTTCGTAAATAAAAGAAGGTTATCTCGAAATTGTAATTCGCAACATAGTATAAATTTCTTTTGATAAATATTTCCAAAACATCGTGTTTATTCATAAAACAGAAAAAATAATAATTCTTGGATGAAAATGCACTTGCAGAGACACAATTATGAAGAAAAATGCCATAAATTTGCAATTTTCTCCCGTTATATAGTTTTGGATGCAAATTTCCATCAGAAAATCGGATAGAGCTTTACTTGTTTCATATGTGTACCAAAAATCAGCTAATTCCATGTGGTGGAACGTTCTCATATCGCCGCCTGAATGTGGCTGTAAATTGAAAGAAAAGGGGAAATGAGTAACAACCTTGTCTGAAACCCTATTATATAGCTTATTATATACAAACTTTTATATTGAATATCAGAGCGGATATTTTCATGACAGTTTTATGATGTGTAACGACTAAATAAATAATATCGATATAAAGATTTACACTGAGGACACCCTGATACATGAATACTGTTCTATCTCAAGTTGTCCTCTTCTGAATTTTCTGATCGTGTGGCCTTGTACATTTATCCGTATCTTCTTGTCTTTGTCTATACGTTTACGAAATCATTCACTCAACGCTAGCTATTCTTGTCTCAATTTCCTTGTTTTATTGTCCCATCTCCAAAGCGTTTTGGCTCTGTCAGGGTTGGGACCCTGACTTGTCTCACTTTCTTTGTGCCTGCCGACCACGCCACATCGAATAGATAGATTATACATATGAAATACTTTATTTTGTTCTAAGTAATCAATCAATTCTGCGCTTCTTGGAGGTATTGAATGTGATTTATTATATTGTCTTGTTATTTTGTGTAATTAGTTGTTCGTTATTTATCACACATTTTCGCATAATTGCACCAAACTACTAAGTATTAGCTGTTTACAGCAATCATCGGTGGCTTGCTATTTTGTTACTTTATCAACGCTTCATAAACCAATTGTTATGGTTTCAAGATGGAGGGTAAATGTGTTGGAGAAGAGTGTCAAGTATACTTCAAGAAACGTAGTGGCAATAAGAACAGAAGTGCACGCAATGTAAATAGTCCACAATATAAATGGCTCCTAGATACGCTGGTGCAACAAGGATTGATGTCAGCAAAGGAACAAGCATTTCTTTGCCAGAAGTGCTACATGAAGTATCTTCGGAACAAAAATCAGCCTGAACCTGAACCCGAGCAGAACCAGGAAATAGAGGAAGAAGACGACTCCCCGTCCCATATCCTGCCGTTGCTGACCCTTCATGATCTTTTGAATGGATCATCTTCACACAAAAAATGCTGTCTCTGTCTTGTTACCTTTGCAAAAAATGGAACAAAATCATCAGTCTTACCAAAACGTGCAAGACATCACCTGATCTATTCACACAAACTGTGGTGTCCCACCTCATCCCGCGTCTGCTCCATTCACCTTATTGGTAACGACTTAGATCCGTCTACAGAGGTTGTCCTTGATGGTAGAGGTTCCTTGGAATCTCAGTTACCATCAAAATCATCCGAAATCATTAACGACCTCCTAGAGGTGTCGCACGTCCTTTCACAGAACCAGTCTGTGTTTACAATAAGCTTTTCTTCTCTTGATGACTCAGCATGCATGGCCTGGACAGGTTGGTCCAAAGATCAGTTCCTTGAAATCCACTCGCACTGTTCCCCATATCTTTCATCTGGAATATATACCAAGACTACACACGATACTCTATTACTGTAGTATGTAAATATAGGTATTATACAATCGCCCGTAGCTATGAACACTCCCGTAAATGCGAAAACCAACCAAAATCATAAGGAACACGTTTTGTTTGTTGTTCTGTCTATTTCTCAGCCAATGTCTTCAACCACGGGGACTTGTGAAGTAGCCATCTTGAATTTTTTTATGAAAAAGTGTTTCTCTCACTTTTTTTCATATCTGTGTACATATTCTCAACATACCGAGCAAATACTCCCGTTTTTTTGTTAATTATCTAAAGAAAGTCGAAAATCAGCAATTCAACCATAAGCTAATTCAACCCAACATTTGAAAATGTTCCACCACTTACATTTTGATGATTTTCCCTCTCATCAATAGCATATTACGTACTATTTAATAGGATAAAAACTGGTTTGCATCCAACGCCCATAAAAGGGTGTATTCTCTAAAAAACACAGTTTTTGTGTCTAAAATGTTATAATCGAAAATGGCATTTTTGAGATTGTTTCTTCAATAAAACAGCCAAATGGCGCGATGGAAACATGATTTTTTGTCACAATCATGCCATGAATGTATTCTTTACGGTGACCATCATTTGATTAGATTTTCATTAATATTTTACATAACATGCACATTTTATCAACACTTAGACAGCTTCTGAAAGGTACAACTTTGAGGAGCCATAAAAAACAAACCAAGTGACCTAAATCTTTATACTTTACAGATTTGTGACCACAACGGCATGGGCAATGCACCACCAACAGGAAATTTGAATCAGAGAAGGGGCCGTTTTGGAAACCGGCCCTTTTTCATCAAAAAGTTCTGCCAGTGTTATTTCTTCTTCGTGTCTCACTAGAGCTGCGTAGTAACAGCAACACTGCTGCATTTAATGCTGAGCAGAAATGGGCCTTTACATTAGCTCACGTTCATGTTGAAGAATTAACACACACACACACACACACACACACACACACACACACACACACACACACAGACACACACACACACACACACACACACACACACACACACACACACACACACACACAGAGTTTTAAAAGTTAGCAAGTTAGCCAAACAAAGTTATTAACCTAACGTAAACATGGTATTGATATTTTACTCCATATTTTAGCCAAGCATACAGCACATCCCTGTCAGTGTCTTCGCCTCATCCCTTTATGGCTAACTCCACCTTCCAGCTCCACCTTACCTGACACCGTAGCTGCACCAGGTGCAGGCTGTGCTGAGGAGGAAAGTCTAGATGCTGCTGCACCAAATATGTCAGGAAGCTTTGCATATTTTAAAAAAAAATCAGCCTGAAGGACTGTTCTCTGTTTCTTTCTGTCTTGTTTACAGTCTGTAATCATATGAGAGATGAGCTGATTGACAGCTGAGAGGCACGATGAGAAGGGGTGGGTGGGCTTTGTCCCTCCCTCGACCTGTTTTTTTGACCACTGGCCAATCAGTGTCAGTTAAACAAAAGAAAAGTTTATTCAGTCCATAAGGACCTGACAGGCAGAGACCTGACTGTTTCTGTGATTGATTAAGAGCAAGGGGCTCCGGTAGAGAAAAATGAAGCCTATGTGGAAGTACTAAAAGTTCCTGTTCATTGAGAATCCTCCAGAGGCTGGCTGCAGAAAGATTGGAAGTCACACACTGAGCCAAAAAACTGACTTTAAAAAGCAGATTTACAGCTTTGTTCATAAAACAGTTTGGGTCTGAAACGCTAAATTCGCTATCAGCACACACTGTACAGGGGGAAAAAATTTTTCTAACTCAGCTGTTTATCAGATATTAGGATTACAGCTTTGTCCAATCAGAAGCTCAGCTCAGTTCACATGAATGACTGGCACCCTATAGCTGTTAGAACGGAAGCTCAAAGTTCTCGTCATATCCAAGATGGCCCTGTCCAATGATTGGCTTCATTTGACTGTAGTCAACTACATCCATATTTTATAAAGTCCATGGCTGAGAGCTGAGGGCCCAACGAGCAACGAAGGGTGGGCCTCACTGAATAAAAGTGAACAGGAAACAAAAAACTTTGTAGGGAAATAAAGACTCTACTCTGAGACCTGGAGCACCAGACTTTGGAAAGATTTTTGAGAAACTGATGTGATAAATGTGGATAATTCTGGAGCTATGGTACCATTTCTGTTGCCTGTGTCTCTGTATAGTGAAATAAAAAGTACAAGAACACATTTTCAAATAATCATATTATCATTTAGATCAGAGGTGCTAAAATCATGAATAACTGCAATTCTACATTTCACAGCTTCTTTTGAATTTGTTATTTTTTTTAGTATCTTCGACCGAACGTTTCTCCTCACCAGCACCACGACAAGAGGCATTTATTTACTGCAAGCTTCTAGTTTAAAACTAAGCTTCAAAATGGAGAGAGAGAGAGAGAGAGAGAGAGAGAGAGAGAGTGAGAGAGAGAGAGAGAGAGAGAGAGAGTAATTCACTAGGTGACGAAAAAATTATGTGTCAATAGAAAAAAAAAAGCTAAAAGCTTTCTGGATGTGAAAAACTCAAGGTCAACAATGTGCTGTTCAAATTGGAAAAATTATAAAGTACTGTAAAATTCTGTGTGTACAATTCTTTAAAACCTTCTTCAAAGAGTAAGTGTTATGATATAGAGCACTGCAATCGATGCAGCAGCATGAAATGCAGTATTTCATAGCACTACAGTGTTCTCCTCAGAGGACGGGGCTAAAAGATGCAGCGGCTTCGCTCTAACATGCATGCTGGACTGTGACCTGCAAGTTGAACAGCACCAGTTTTTAATAGCTTTTCTGCCTCACTGGGTTACAATCACACATTTATATAAAGCTTGATTAACTCTTTAGTAAATAAATCTTCAGCGGTGCTGGTTTGATTGAAGTGAAGTGAGATGGTGTAACTGAAGGCAGAAATTCAGTGGAGATAGATCCCTTTGTGCCTTAAAAAGACGTCTCTTCGCTCCTCTACTACACCAGTCGTTGGGAGAGTGGGTAGAAAGATGCTTCTAGAAGGAAATCAGAACTTTACACAGGCAGACAGTTTGAGTGTTCAAACATTTTTCAAAGAAAACCACATTAGATGTTGTGAAAATGACCAGAGGGCCAGCAGCTCTGACTGACACATTTATTAAAGTAACCTGAAAGCTCTATTTGTAAACAGTTTCTTTAGTGATTTCTCTCTCTGTGTCTCTAAGTGACTCACATATCCTTGTTCCATCATTATACACTGATGAACTCAAACCTCACCTGTCCCTCAGGTGTCTCTTGATACCAAATGATAATTGGTCAGTTTTCTGCAGTGTTATGTGCTGCGTAAACATCAGCAGACTCTGCGTCAGACCAAGGAAAATGTTCTCCATTAGGGGTGATATGGGACAAATATGTCAGCAGGATCAGGATCTGCCCCAAATATTTCTTATCCTCAAAACTTTGCACTTTTTTTTTCTATAACTTAAATCTAGTCTTGTACAATTTCAATGAAGTTGGGATGTTGTTTAAAATATAAATACGTAAATAAACATAAATAAAAACAGAATACAATGATTTGTAAATCCTGTTTAACCTATATTCAACTGGATACACAACAAAGACAAGATGTTTATTGTTCGAACTGATAAACTTTATTGTTTTTTGCAAATATTTACTCATTTTGAATTTGATGTCTGTAACACATTCCTAAAAAGCTGGGTCAGGGTCATGTTTCCACTGTGTTCCATTACCTTTCCTTTTAACAACACTCAATAAGTGTTTGTGAACTGAGGACACTAATTGTTGAAGCTTTGGAGGTGGAATTCTTTACCATTCTTGATTGATGAACATACAAACATACATTTTCAATGGGAGACAGGTCTGGACTGGACTGGTTTCTGGGTGTTGTTGATATATGTCTTTGTCTTTGCATGGTAGAGTTTGAACTGTCACTTGTAGATGTAGTGATGAACTGTGTTAACTAACAATGGTTTTCTGAAGTCTTCCTGAGCCCACGTGGTAATATCCTTAACACAATGATGTTGGTTTTTAATGCAGTGCTGCCTGAGGGGTCAAAGGTCACGGTCATTCAATGTTGGTTTTCAGCCTTGCTGCTTACGTGCAGAGATTTCTCCAGATTCTCTGAATCTTTTGATGATATTATGGACTGTAGAGGATCAAATCCATCAATTCTTTGAAACATTGTTCTTAAACTGTTGGACTATTTGCTCTCGCAGTTGTTCACAAAGTGGTGAATCTCACTGCATCCTTGCTTGTGAATGACTGAGCCTTTCAGGGATGCTCCTTTTATACCCAATCATGACACTCACCTGTTTCTGATGAACCTGTTCACCTGTGGAATGTTCCAAACAGGTGTTTTTGTTTGGAGCTTTTTAGGAATGTGCTGCAGGCATCAAATTAAAAATGAGTGAATATTTGAAAAACAAATGAATAAAATAGATTAAATAAATAAATAAATAAAGTTTGTCAGTTTGAACAATAAATATCTTGCCTTTGTAGTTTATTCAGTTGAATATAGGTTAAACAGGATTTGGAAATCATTGTATTCTGTTTTCATTTATGTTTTACACAACGTCCAAACTTCACTGGAAGGGGTGTGTGTGTGTAATTTTCATAGATATACTTTGGGGTTTTTTTGTGCACTTGACAGAAAATTCAAATGTGCACATAAATTAGAATATGATTAAATTCAGTGCCATGATTAACATAAATTAACACAATGTAAGACAAAAGCTGGGGCCATTTGAGAATAGACCTCAAGCCACTGCTGTTGGCCTTGAGTCTCTCTTTAGATGGCATGTCTGTTTTTGTTTTTTTTTTTTTTTATCAGTTTATTTTTCTTATGGTTCAACCCCTAAAACAAATTGCCTCTTAAACTGTAGAGTGACTTATGTAATAAACTCCTTTTGAACAGGTTTGTGATATTAACGAATCAGGGTTAAGCGAAGAGTAAATTATTGAAATAGATAAATACATTGATCTTATAATACTGGACCAAAAGTGTTCGACAGTAGTTCATATAATTTTTTACTTTCATTGTTTGGCATCTGCAAGAACTTCAAGTGGACACACACCTCTGGTTTATGGATGAGGGAATTCTGAAAGGACCAGATCGACATGTGAAAGCAATTTGTTTTATATTAGCAACATTTTTAAAAAGCACTTAGCCTCAATAAGCCCACGTCTCTTCACTCCGCCTCTTCACAGAGTTACACAAACAAACCTGCAATAGAAACTGACTGTCACTCTTTCTAAAGGTTATGTTTTCAGCCTCTTATGATGGCCTTGGCTGAAAGAGAAATGAGAAATGTGAGGGAGAGAGAGAGCTCTCCGGAACAAAACATCTGAAAAGAGCTAAGTTGTACAGATTGTCTGGGATGTGACATCCAAGCAGGAATCCATCAAAGCCAGTGAGGAGGTGAAAAAAAATGCAGTTCATCAAGTGTTCACTTGAGGCTGGCTCCAAAAGCCAGAGAAATCCTTCTAGGTCCCACACAAAAGGCCAATTCAGCAGCAGAAAAGGACATGTTTACAGCCTTGTTCCTGGTCTCAGGCTTGTTTCTCTATTTATCGAGGCTGTGCAGGGAGTAAAGTTTTATATTGCTTTTCTGTTTCAGTTACATTAAGTCTGGAAGTTTTCTAAAGGGTCACCGTGAGAGCCAGGTGAATATGACTAGCTGCCTGCAACACATTGTCACCTTTTCAGTCACCAAAATGACCCTCTCAGCCATGTGTCTGAAGGATTTCTCATCAAACTCTTGGAAATTGGACATATTATCCTGTACTTTTTATAGTTTATAGCACTAACTGGCATCCAGAATATCATACAAAAGATTTTTCAATTCAGCATGTCAGGATTGTTGTTGGTTTTTCTCCTAGCAAAGCTGCTTTCAGCGAATGTTCACGGAGTTCCCCTAATAAATAAACACCTGAGGTCAGCATTAATAGAAGTCACAGTCAGTGAGGAACAAGTTGATTTTGCTCATTTTCAGTAAGAGTGCAACGATTGGCTGAAAAAAAAAAAAAAATCAATGACAAAATTATTTGCAGACGAATGTAATTGTCCATGATTAGTCTGGGACATCACTGTGCTTGTTTCCATTCTCTCTGAGTGTGAATGTAACATCCTTTCACTGAGTGGAATCACTGAGGAGTGAGACATCTTGCATCCCCACTATCTTTGCTGAGTGTGACACATGCAAATCAGCCAGCAGATAGACAAACAGCAAAACAATGCTGGCTGATGCAACATCACTGCATTTTGAAACCCACAACGTCTAAGAGTATCTCAGCTGCAAAGAACAGGGCTGTCTATTAAAACCTCTGACACAGACCCGACTTTTCATCTGAGCGATGGAAATACAAAAACATTTGAAGGGAAGACATGTCAGATGTCTCTTTCTTTTACATTTACAGAACAAAGTTCTGCCAATCGTGTGTGCTCTTTCTCTTTCACATTTCCAGTCCCTCATCTTAAACCTTCAGCCCTTCAACATTTCTTCTTTTCTCCTTTTTCAAGCCAAGACAAAGTATGCCTGAGATGAACATTTTGACCATAGACGGGATAACACATGGATGCAGTCTTGGTGATGTCTCACATTGGTTTATTTTTTGAATGATGGTGATCTATGGAGGGGTCGCCATTCTTAACATAACATAACACTGACTCAACCAACTTTTGGTCTAACTAACCTACTACAGACCAAAAGACGATTGAGACGAGCCTTCTAGTGAAATGTGCCTGTAACACTATCGCCATCCCATGGGACAGCTGGAGACACGTGACCAAAGGTTTCCCATGCTTTCCACCCAAATGATGAGCCTCAACTTATTCAAACTGTCTTTAGTGGTCTCTAAAAACTTCAAATTGATTGACTCCAGGCCATGCTCTGCTCATTATGTCATTTGTCTTAGAATTGAGACAAATGATGCCATCAGTATGTTCTGATGCTGTGTCAGAGCCTAACTAACTGCCCGAATCACAGGGGCGATGCAAAAGTATGTTGGGGCCATAGGCAAAAAAATTCACAGGGGCCCCTCCAATCAGTGTATATCACCATCCTGTTATGAATAACACTTGTTTTCATAAAAAAACGGTGCAAACAGTGAGTGCAGTGACATGGGGCCCCATCAGGTGGGTTTGAGTGTCTATTGTCAGTGCGGTAAGTTGTGGATCATGCTAGAGGTTGAGGTTTGTCAGCCCTCAGGGGCCCCCTACAGTTTTGGGGCCCCAAGCAGTTGCCTGCCTTGTCTGGTGGCAAACAGCAGCCCTGCCCACTCAAGCAGCAAAATGAAGCCATGTGGAGGTGTAAAAAAACTGCATCTCTTCAAGATTCCCTTCAGGCTGACAGCAGAAAGCGCTGATAAAGCCCACCTCAAGTGGTCACTCAGGAACTGCAGTGTGACAGTGCCACATTAA
The DNA here is from genome assembly GCA_030710495.1 of Labroides dimidiatus. NCBI lineage: Eukaryota > Metazoa > Chordata > Actinopteri > Labriformes > Labridae > Labroides > Labroides dimidiatus. The sequence continues at coordinate 5,520,369 of CM061152.1, read as the reverse complement.
AGAAGAGTTATGTTCTATTTACAGCACGTTTTCTAATGTGTTGTGTTGGGATGGTTGCAGAGCCTTTTCTAAATGCTGTGCTTTTTTTTAATGCTTTGAAACACTTGAACTTGAGTAGCAGGAGGGAAACTAGAGGTGATTTTTAAGCATCTAAAAACTCAAACAGAAGTCAGTGAGAAAGTCTAATGGCCCATGTTTTTTTTTTTTTTTCTTAAGAGGAGGCTGAAAGGTTTGAACAGCAGTGTACTGGTCACTCATCATAGATTTACTCATGTTTAGAATTTCAAACTTGTTCGACTGTATCTCAGAGAAAGCAAGAACGAGTCACAAGAATCACTGAACAGGCAATCAGAATCAGGGAAACCTCTCAAACCGAACCCTCAGTCCTCTACAGCGGCACAAGCTCCCTCTCTAATGACCCTCCACACCTTGTTCAGCACTCTTTAAGCTGCTCCCGCATTGAGCAGCACCGCAGAGAGTTCTCCCATCCTCACTCCTCAACACTGCCCACCTTCACTATTTTAAACAAGGTCAAACAGACGGCCTCTACCTCTTCAAGTTGGCTGCTTTCAATGCAGTTTTAAGTGGCTTTGTCACTGCTGTATGCTTCTGTGCTGTAGATTACTTTCATTTATTCTGTGACTATAAAGCCTCTCAAATCTTAAATCTTAGCTACAAGTCATGGATTAAAATAGCTTGAATATATCTGAAAGTCATGAATAAAGGATTGATATTCTTCTCTCTGGTGGAAGCAGTAACCATGAAAACTTACCCAAACTGACCTCAACATGGCTTCAGTGTTTGGCCGCTCCATTTCTAGTTTAAGTTATTATACACCAAGCCCCCTGTACCTAGGAGTGTTTTCTCCCATGACATCTGATTGGCTAGTTGCCTTGTCAGACTGGACTGTGTTGGACTGTGGTGCAGCAGGCTGCTGGAAGCTGTCTGTACATCTGAATGTAGCACGTTTGTCTGTTCTTTACAACGCAGAAAATACTTCACACATCGTTATCAGAGGACACGTGCGTAGGAGAGAAAAAAGCCTGCTAGAATCTGCAAACTAACTCCTGCACACCATGAAAAATACATTCATTGACACCATTTCTGAACTATGTCAACAGTAAATGCATTTTACAGTAAGACAGTGTGCAGGAGTTTGCTTGTGGCATTTTACTTTAAACTGTGACTTCATACAAACATCTTTTCAGTCTCTAAAAAATAAAACCCAGCACTGTTATGTGTTGTCTGTTGTTGTGTTATTTTTGAAAATAAAAATTATATACAGGAATCTAAAATCTGTATGAATGTAGATAAAGAGGATGCATCTGCTTCCCCATATTTTAAACATTATAAAGTCACAGGATGTCGCTGGATGTTCATACGAAAAGTGTGCAGATATTCAAATCGCTACATTGGTCGTAGAAATACGATGGAGACCCGCCCCTCCAAAGTGTCAGGAGCCATTAAGGAGACCCTTAGGCTATGACCTCATCATCTTAAAAAAAAAATTATGAGAATATATCAAAAATTTAGGAGAATAAAGTCAGAAATTTCTGAGATTAAATTCATGAATCGATTTAAATTATGTTAAATAACAAAGTTTATTCTGAAGGTTGTTTTATAGGAGCGTCCATCCTCCTCCTCAAAGAGGATGAAGTGAGAGCGTCTTCTTGATGAAGTTGTGTTGAGTTCCAGCTTTGACAAACAGCCTTCTTAATATCTCTGCCAATAGTTTGTTAGAGAACCTGGAGCTTTCTGATGAAGGCAGCTGAAACACGGAGCACCGTAGGCTACCACACTACGACGAAGGATTAGAGCCAAGTTCAAACCTGAACTAAAATAGAACTTCACAAGATGCACATCTTTTAACTTAACCATAATGTGTGAAATGTTACGGATCACTGACACCAGAAATACTACTGGACAGGAGGTCCACAGTTACAAAACATCCTAGTACGAAAACTCACTGTAAAACATTTTGACCGTGCTTGAATTTCATCGATTTTCTTGTGGTATGATATCACACCACTGTGGTGGTTTGGTTAAATGTTGCAGCAAGCTGATCACAAGTTTTCGTGCCAGAATAGCAGATGGCATGGCTGTTAAAGTGTGAGTCCCAGGCACTGAGACTGCTGCCCTCATCGCAGCAGTCACGACCCTTTGCTGCATGTCATTCTTTGCTCTCTACGCCCCACATCTCTTCTATCTTCAGCTGTCCTTTCAAATTCAGGTGAGAATACGAGGAAAAATAACTCAGAAAAGGTGTAGCTACCAGGCATTACAAAGACTTTTATGGGTAAGGATGGTCTGTATAGAAAATGCTATAAAAAGGAAAGAGGCTGCATTGTTCTCTGGATTGTCTCCTCTACTGTCTCCTTCATTCAGTAGCTCATCGTATAAAAAGCAATAAAGAAAAGGTGGCCTTCAGGTAATATGGTGGATTTAATGGGCTGTGAGGACTTGCTAAGTGATCTTGACAAAGTCTTGTTTCTAGATATCTGCCTGATCCTAATCCACAGCATGAGATTAAAATGGAATTATAAACTGTAGATTATCAGCACCAATATATGTTTTTTCTAAATGCTACTTCTTAGCTTTCCGATTGGGTTGGACAGGACCAGACTGATTAACGGCACGTTGATGTCTCTATGACAACACCACGCTGTCTGATGGAGTTTAGGGATCTGTGTTTTTCTCTGCTGAAATGATTTCTGCAATTTATTTAGTCATGATGTTGGACACTGGAGCTGAACTGACAGACAAAAAAGGATGTCAAAGCAGAAGAAAGCTAAACTGGAGAGTGATAGCACGGGTTAAAGGCTAAACCATGAGCTAAACCACAAGCTAAAGGCTAAAAAATGAGCTAAAGGCTAAAACACAACAACAAACAACAGTGCTATGTAACTGCTGATAAATACCTTACTTTGTTGCATAGACTGTATATAGAATGGACAGCATGGCTCTGCCTTTCACCACTGTTCAGTTTTGAAACCAAAAAACCTCCATCACTCGCGCTGCCATTGTGCAGCCAGAGTCTGAGCTGTAGAGACTATGAGTAAATCCGAGTGTAAGCAGGTGAGAAAAAAAAAAAATATTTTCTTTCTTTTGACAGTCTAATCTCTTCTTAACTTTCCGTCTTAATGTATTTTACTATTCCCAGAAAAATCACCCAAGAACATGCAAAAACCTGTTTTTAACATCTAATAACAAATGAAAAAGAAACTTTTCAGAAAAAAAGAAGACTTGAATAGAATGCAGCCCAATAATTTCTAAATATCACCACAGCAAACAGATGAGAGAAACATTTCTATGAGTTGTATTAACTTTTTATAGTTTGACCACAGCCCATCTTTAATGAATGGAGAGAGAGTTTTTGACCTATACTGCAGCCAGTCACCAGGGGGAGCAGTTTTTATGGTGACCTCAGTTTGAACTATTCAAGATTTCGTCCATTTTTTTTTTAACAGTCTATGGTTGTATCTGGTAGAGAGTTGTCTTGAACAAAGAAAAGTAGTGTTAAAAAGAAGATCTGATCTCCATTCATTTCCAAAACAAACACAGGCCTTGTTAAGAGTCATGACATCATGACAGTGTGTGGAATTCCAGACAAAAAGTGTGGCAGTGATCCACTTCAAACAGAGACTCTTTAAATGACATTTTCTCTAAGTAAGACACTTTCATTCCAACCCATGGTTCATGTGGATAAAGATGAGATTAAGAAAAAAAGATATTATAGAAGCAATACTCTCACACTGACGATCGTTCTCTTCAGCCTCTGGAAACAAGTACTCCGTATGTTATTCACTAGCTGAGGCTGTTCACTGTGTTTGTATCACTGGTCTCTGGTCTCACAGTTTTATTCAGTTCCGGATGAACCACCCTGACTTTAAATTGTGATCTCTGCTGTTTGGAGCACATTCATGGTGCTTAATACTCAATTTTGGAGACATGAAACCGCTCAGGTGTTCTCATATCCTCAGACTGATGCAGCGGTTAAAAGCTGCCTCATCCAAGGGGGCGGTAAACGGTCACGACCTGTAAAAGCTTTAATGAGTTCATATTCATCACAGTGTCTCTGGCGTTAGTGTGGCTGCACTTAAAGAACACACAGGGTGATACACCTGACACAACGTCACAACGTCTGCCTAATGTGCTGTAAGTGCAGTCAGATCTCTAAGTGTTTTACTTTTCTGACACCTTTTGGTGACCCCCTGGCATTTGAAATTAAGAGAAAGTGGTTAGTAAAAGAAAAAGACTGTCATATTTTGGACTTTCTGAGCACAACCATACTTTGGTGTAAAACTGGAAGTTTAAAAGTTGCACTTTGTTGTTGCAGAAACACACAAGTATCAAAATGTTTATATACACTGATTCTGTTCATCACTATTATGGATAGGATTTCTGGGCACAACCAAGTGTTGAAGGGAGTCAAGTTCAGGGGTCTTAGGATCCCGTCTCTGCTTTTTGCAGATGATGTGGTCCTGTTGGCCTCATTGAACATTGACCTCCAGCTCACATTGGGGTGGTTTGAAGCCAGGATGAAGATCAGCACCTCGAAGTCTGAGGTCATGGTTCTTAGCTGGAAACAGGTGCACGGGCCAACCCGGGAGAGAGTCTTTGCCTCAAGGTATCCCGGGGTCTTGTTCACAAGCGAGGGGAAATGGGGAGAGATTGGCAGAGTCTAAAGTGATGTGGACGCTTTTATGGACTGTTGTGGTGAAGAGAGAGTTGAGCCAGAAGGCAAGGCTCTCAATTTACTGGTCAGTCTATGTTACAAACCTCACCTATGATCATGAGCTGTGGGTAGTGACCAAAAGGACAAGATTGTGACTGTAAGCGACTGAAATGAGTTTTCTCCACAGGGTGTCTGGACTCAGCCTCAGAGATAGGGTTTGGGGCTCAGACATCAGGGAGAGGCTCAAAGTAGAGCTGCTGGTCCTCCACATCCAGAGGAGCCAGATGAGTAGTTCGGACATCTGCTCGAAACACCTCCCTGGGGGGTGTTTCAGGCAGAGAAGACTCCGGGGTAAACCCAGGACACCATGAAGAGATTATATCTTGAATTCTTTTTAACTTGTACATTATACAGATTGAGTACACTCAGAGAAAAATATTTTAAGCATATATTAATGGTGATGATTGTGTTGTACAGTTTGTTGGCCTTCTGAAGGGTATGTTCATTTTTATGCTCCCAATCAGGGCCGGCCCTGGACAATTTGGGGCCATAAGAGGGGTCATTTGTGGCCCTGCCTTGCAGTGGATAGTGGATTATTGCCATCACAAACTAGCAACTGAATGCAAAAACAAACCTTATGCATTAAATCTGTTCATACCAAATGCTGCACCACCTTTTTTTGTCCAGTAGACGCTTCAAACCTTGTTTTGACCTTTTGTACTGATTTTCCCTTCTCCACACAGCTTAAAAAAAAAAGACAGGGGAGTTGCACCAAAAATTCCCGCTTTACTGATTAATCAATAAAAACACATTTTCTTCATATAGCAGAGAGATTAAAGAGTCTACAAAAGATTCTAGTTTGAGTTTGAATTTATTCAACACAGCAGGATAATAATAAATTCCACCATTTATTTAATTAACTGTGAGCCATAATCACCTTCATTTAAAACAATGAAAGCTTGAAATATTTCACTCTGAGAGTACTGAATCTGTATAATAAAGTGTACACATTATTCTCATTTGTTGAGCTGTACCTTTAAGACTTATAGACTATGAGACATCCAGGTTGAAATCCAGGACAAAGACCCTTTGGATATATTGAGTGATATTGATTAAAGCACTTCAGTCCATTTTCCTCCCCTGTGTTGTGTTAGAGTGACGTGATGATAAAGATGAAAGTGCTGTAATGATTTCCTCTTCCACATCTTTGTTTTTCCTTTAACTACAGAGCAGCTGAACCCCGTGGCTGTCTTTGTGACACTGATGGAAAGGATATTCTGGGACCAGCGTGTGTCCTTCATCCTTCACCGTCACGCTGGCTGCTTTTTTCCCCCATCATCCCTCAGCAGGCGAATGTCATACAGTGAAATGTGAGCGGCAGCACAGCACTGCAGACCTTGGCAGCTCCTCTGATAACTGTTAAGTATGGAGCCACGGAACATGAGCAGCAGTGACGCTTTCCTCTGCTCTGCTCGCTTTAATGCTCACCACTGACACAAATGGGCCATAGACACCCACATAATCCATATGTTAAAGAGGGGCCAACAAGAAAGTCAATGGCTCTACCAGTTAGTCATGTAGTTAGTATTCTGCTGTAGTCAGGTAAAGACGCTTTGTTAAACAAAGAGCAGTCATTTCGCTGAGTCATTTTAGAGTTTATCTTATTCTAATGTGATTTCAATTGGTCCCAAAAGACCAAGAAGACAACTCTCACTTTGTAGAGCACCATTTTAATCCGTCAGAGGAGGCATTAGTGTTGAAATAACGCAGATGAGTTTCTCTCTCATAAAACAGTCCTTAATGTCTTTTGGCTTCATTTCTAGGGATATAGAAACAATCTTTTCCTCTATTTTTTAGTCTGAGGAGTATTGAAAAATTACACATTGGCAGGATTTAGTGAACGTGGGAATTTGGAGAGCAAAAGCAAGCAGAACACACCGCTGCAATGACATCCCAGTGCCCACAGCAGTAATCTGACAAAAATGTGTTTTATTAGTAAATGATTGATGATTTCTGTATATAAGTGCAGCTAGCAAACTGTTCTAGGCCATACCTGCCAACACTCACAATTTCTGCGTGATACTTCCGCTTTTTAACCCGTGAATGAATCCCAAATCTGAAATCCACTGGCAGGATTAAAAGACTGGTGTTTACAAACCATTTGTCTAATCCAAAAATGGAAAATAAACTGGCATAATAATAACATTCTCAAGTTTCTGAGGGTATCTGAATGTATCACAACTAATTTCAGCAACATGTGTAAACAGAGCCACGAAGATGGGAGAATTTAATCAACATCTCTTTGATTATCATCTTTATTGAAAATTTGCAGAAAACAAACTGTTTGCACTCACTAAACTCTTTAAAAAACAACAACAACAAAAACAATTTTAGGCTCTTTACTGCATTCAGCAAGCTCTGAATGATGGACATACACTCTGTATTGGCATTTGAATTTTGCCTGAACTCAAAGCATCAGCATTCATAATGTAGTAAAAATGAGATCACAGGGAATAAAAAAGTCCATACATCAAAATATGTAGATTCTTTGAAAGTACCTGAAAATGTGTTTTATACACTATTTCCTTATAGCTTTTCAATTTTAGAATTTTAACTTATAAATTTGGTCACGCTGCATGAAGACATAATTGAGTTACGTTGGCCTACAGCCATGGTTGTGCTGATTTGATAGAGGACTTCACTGTCTAGACAAAAATGAGACTACAGTGAATAAAAATGTTACAGAAGGAAAAAACAAAACAAAACAAAACAAAACAAAACAAAACAAAAAACTGCTCAGGATCTGATAATCATGAGTAAATGTTGAGGCACGCGGAGGTGTGGGGGTGGGGGTTCCTGCTCAAAGTGAAATGTTGGCAGGTATGTCTAGGCAGAAAAATTTACCTTGAAAAACAAATCTTCTTGCTGGTGTTTCATGAAAGACAATCAAAGCCTGATTTAGTCACTAATTAACAAAGCGTATGGAGAGAGTAAATGCCAAACAGAGTCATCTGCAGAGGTAACAGCAACACAGTGCGCTGGTGTTGTTTGCATAAATTCAAAAGAGCATTTTGCATTAAAAACAGGCCTTTTTCTGTGCAAACGAGCCTCATTTCAAATACCACCACACTTTTTTAAACAATCTTTTCAGCAATCAAAAAATCAGTTTCACCATCAAATGACTGAAAAATAATGTACCTGTACATGAAGTCTGTTAATAATCCTTTGACATTACTATAATCAGAGGCTAATCAGTCAGTGGATGTGTCATTACACACCACAGGATGAATTACTGTTAGCATATTTTTCTAATGTAAATGAACAGCTTAATGCCAGCTTACTCCAGGCTTTAAGCTGGTAATAAACTGCAAAATTTGTATTACATCTGCCATGAATTGACTCCACGAATGTGAAGGCCTTTCCTCTGTATTTAGCTCAACGTGTGTGTGAAGAGAATTTATTTCTGTCAGGATGAGAGCACAGCGCAGCTCTGCAAGGTGAAGATGTGGCAGCTTCTCTGAGTCACAGTCAGGTGCAAAACTGGAGCAAACTGCTCAGAGCTGCAGAACTTTATAAGTTAGACCCCAAGGCAGAGCAAACGGTGAGCAATTTTGTATGATACAGATTCATTCTTAGTCGGTTTTCTATGTGTGTAGATTCCCAGACGTCCGGCCTCTTAAAAGTTGTCCTCCTCATAAGCACTCAAAAAAAAAAAAAAAAAAAAAAAAAAAAAGATTGGCTTTAATAGAATTTATTTTGTCAACTGGTTTCATGTAAATGTATTAGGTTAGTTGAAAGCAATAATTTCAAGTGGACTTAGTTAACCCTAAAATGATTGTTTTTGACTAACCTAATACATTTACATGGAACCACTTGACATAATTAATTTAATTCAAGTCAATTTTTCTTTTTTTTTTTAATTGAAGACAAACCTGTCAAAAGCTTGCCAATGTGCATTTCTGCAGACTTGCAAACTTGCAAGTTAACCATAAAAATTTCTCACATTTGTGGGGTTATATTCTTAAAATAAGCCAGAGTGCAGCCTTTTTGTAACTTGTTTACAGTGAATTGGAGACTTCCCATACACAGATACCTGCCTAGTTTCCTGTCCTCTCTCTATAATACAGATTCTGTGAGCACTTCATGAAACTATGTTGCTGATGGTGCTGATGGTGCACTATGACACACTCAGGTCCTTCCATGGGCACCGGATGTACTGGCTTGTCTGTTTTTGCTGCAGAGTGGGACAAAAAGAGATTAGGACAGCTTGTTGTCCTGGCTCCGAGAGGGCACCAAAAATGTAGACAGGAGCATGATGATGCAGAGATGGAGAGTCTTTGTTTGTGTTGACACACAGTTTTTTTTTTTTCAATAAAAGTTTGCTGCATTTTCTCCTGCTATTTTATATTATTATTTATGAGCACATTTTTATCATGCTGAAATGCTGAGCAACAGCATTTATATAAACAGAAATCTGACTTCATTAGATTTCTTATTGTTCTGTACGTTTTTTGGCACTTTTCACAGCCTTCAAATTTTCAACAGTCTTTACCGTTCAAATTGTAAAATGTTCAAAATGTTAAGGAGAAGTGCATGTGTACTTTTCACATTTCTAACCCTTGTAGTTTTTAAAATATTAAACATTTTCCAAAATTTTTTGGCCCGTTAAAATGGATGGAAATAATCCACGGAAACCATGCAGCTGATGATGTCATAAGGGGGTAAGAGTTTGGCACATTGACTGTATATAGAATGGACAGCATGGCTCCGCTTTTTACTGTTGTACAGTTTTGAAGCCAAAATACCCCCATCAGAGGCGCCACCATTGTGCAGCCAGAGCCTGAGCAGTAGAGAATCTGAGTGGAGCCGGGTGACACGTAAGAGTTTATCCTTTCCTTTTGAGTCTAATCTCTTCTACTCCTGAAAAAACTATACAGGAACAGCAGCTGTCAATCATCATTAAACAAGATATCCTGTTTTTAACATCTAACAACGAATGAAAAAGAAACTTTTCACAGCCTAATAACATCTAGATATCACCACAGCATACGGATGAGAGAAACATTTCTACAAGGTCTATTAACTTTTTAAAGTTTGACATCAGCCAATTTGGAATGAATAGAGAGGCCCAGTTTTTTTTTACCTATATCAGCCAGCCACCAGGGGGAGCAATTTTTGTGGTGACCTCAGTTTGAACAAAGCATGATGACTCCCATTTTTTTTTTTTTTTTAAATTTATTTTTGTTTGTTTGGGTTTTTTCTTTTTTTAATCAATGGTCAGTCACCATAAAGCTGAAGTCATAAGGAGTTGGTGCAGTTAGGGTTAGGGCCAAGGGGTAACACCCGGTAGAGAAAAATTAAGCCTATGTGAAAGTGCTTAAAGTTGCTGTTCAAATATATATATATATATATATATATATATATATATATATATATATATATATATATATATATATATATACATATATATATATATATATATATATATATATATATATATATATATATATATATATATATATATATATTATGGGATTACGGGTTGACTTACGGGCGCCCTATAGCTGTTACGCCGCAAATACACCAGTTGCGTCTGTGTTGCAGCTCTGCGTCGACTGTCAACTCACGCCGGCCACATGTTCAGTCTGCCAAGCTGCAGGACTGACAGACAGCTGGAGGCACAGACCGAGGAATTCCTGTGCTTCCCTCTCCATTAATAAATCTCTCTTCATTCATGTTGTGCTTTTAAACCTCAAACCTGTTGACTCCTGGCGTGTCTTTGCTCATTGAGTTTTCTTGCATTGGTAAAGCTAAATATGATCTAGTTTTAACACAGTTTGTTTTATTTTGAAAGTCTCAGGCCCTTTTTAAGGTAGCTTCCGTGCACTACTTCCTGTCTTGCTTGATCTTCTCTACTCTGAATTAACGTGTCACAGCTCCAGCATCCTGCAAATGTAGGATGGCTGCGGATTAGGTTTGACCTGTCGACCAGCCGCTCAGCTGGACTGCAGAGGAACAGATCCAGTTTAAGTTGACACATTGACTTGAATGGAAACCTATCTGATCCGGCGCCATGGTGGAGCGGAGCTGCAACGTAGACGCAGCCGCTGTAATTCAGCCAATAGAAAGGAAGCTCAAAGTCCAATGATTGGGGTTATTTGACTGTATTGGGAATAGATGGGTGATGTCGCAGAGACTACGTCCATATTTTAAAGTCTATGGTTAGGGCTCAGCATTTCAACATCCCCCTTCTAGTTTTTCACTTAAAGCACATTCCTTAACCATTTGATATCTACCCACATCATCTATTTAGATTGAGCCAGAGTTGGTGCTCCACAAATCAGAAGGTCTGCAGGTCAATCTAAAGCTCCTCCAGTGTGAATGTCTGGCTGTTTTTGTGCACTGAAGCCTTGCTCCCAGAGGTGAAGCCATCAGGGTGTGAATAAAGTTATATCCCTTTTGCATATATGTGTGTAAAGGTATATAAATGTGACATTAAGCACTTCCAGAGTGAGTGCAGTGTGTTGACCTTTTATTATATCTGACTGTAAGGCACTTGAAAAAGATTTGTAAAGAAATGTTTCGCTGATTTATTACACATTTTGGAGAGCTTTGCGGCTTTGAACCCACAAGGCTTCATTTTTTAACCGACAGTTTTGCAACATTTTACACTTAGAGTGGATCAAATGAGTACTACAAAAAAAAGAAGAAAAAAGTTGATTGAGTAAAAATCTCCCCAAACTCATCAGTGCCCCAAAATTCAACTGTTTTGTGCTTTCATTTCTTTGAGCTCATTGTTTTGATTTTAAAGCCCCGCTCTCTTATCAGCCTTCTTTTCAGCCGTACGCAGCTGTCCTCATCCAAAAAGCTCTCAGTACAATAGTCTGCAGGCAGAGCATTTAGCAGCTTAAGAGCCTGTTTCCCCTGGAGTTTGTGGGGACCAAACAAAGCCAAATGGAGACGAGTGGAACGATAATTAATAAGACTGATATGTGTCCAGAGAAACACCTCCGAAAGAACCGAACCAGCGGTCCATGTCAGCTGTTTCCTCTCACTTCTATCAACTCAAAAAGCGATCTTGTATTTCAAACTGGTTCAGCTGCCCCCGAGTCAAATCAATTAACGGGGCTTTAAAATTCAGTTCTACACTCTTTAAAGCATTGTACCTGGATTAATTATTAAACAGTTCCTCTTTTTGAGAGCACAATGTGTGAAGAATCAAGAGTCTTACATACTAATGCACAGATTACACGCTTACCATTCATTAGAGGTAAAATTTACAAAGTGCCCTCAGGCAGACGGAGTGGGCGTTGGATCTGTAATGATATTCAGTGTTTAAACACCATATGCATATCAATGCTTTTAAATTCACAGATCTATTTTCATGCTAAAAGTTTTTAAGTGTTTCTCTGCAGCTCTGCGAGGAAAAACGAGAGCACAACCAGAAAGTGCACGGACAGACTCACTCACAGGCATCATCAGCATCTTAATGACCAACCTTTCTTCATCTGATGTCTGCTTTTACACGCAGAGGAGGCCAGAATTGAGCTGTTGTGCTAATAAATCGCTCACTGCTAATGTTACTGCAGGAGCATGAAATAGATATTGATCCCATTCGGTGCTTCTATTCTTTGCAGCATCTCTGCTCAAGCAGGGGCTACGAAATCCTGACAAACTGTATAGAATGAGATCATTATTCCACATGACTGAGCTCGTTTTCTGAGATTCACTGTAAGCACGAAGGTAAAAGTTAACTTTCACAGGTCAGGTGACAAATTACCTGTTATAACCGTTAAACTGACTCACATGTGATGTTCATTTTTTGGGGTAATATGGCTCCTGATACAGTCTGTAGACATCATCATCATTTGACTTTACAGGGGCTGGTGTTAGATAAAGGAAGTAAAATGGTAAAAATTGCCAGTATCAAAGAATCACAGTTTAATTAGAATCAGTACCCCAAAAATGAAGAAAGATTCAAATTAGGAGAAAAGCACGTCATCCCAGCAATAATAAACAGCAGTAACAGCACTGACTGTAAACAGTTAATAAAAGAGTAAATAGCCTGTAATAATGTTGTAATAATGATGTATTAATATTGTAATAATGTTGTAATAATGTTGTAATAATGTTGTGATAATGCTGTAATAATGATGTAATAATATTGTAATAATGTTGTAATAATATTGTGATAATGTTGTAATAATGATGTAATAATGTTGTAATAATGTTGTAATAATGTTGTGATAATGTGGTAATAATGATGTAATAATATTGTAATAATGTTGTGATAATGTTGTAATAATGTTGTGATAATGTTGTAATAATGTTGTAATAATGTTGTGATAATGTTGTAATAATGTTGTGATAATGTTGTAATAATATTGTGATAATGTTGTAATAATGTTGTAATAATGTTGTAATAATGTTGTAATAATTGTTTCATTCTGATGATGTGCTGCTCAGGAGACCTTGTTGAGTTCTCCTGAACCCACAGAGGAGCAGGACTTCATACTGCAGTGAAAAATGAGACCACAGTCAGGAAAAACATTTACAAAATTAAAAATGTTAAATCCAAGAAATTTAATTTCGGTTTTTCTTTTCTTTCTAATGATTTAAAGCTTTTAAATTTTGTCACACTGCTTAAAGACATAACTGAGTTCCATCAGTCTATAGTCATGGTTGTCCTGAATCTATAGAGGTGCAGGACTTCACTTTGCTGAGAAAATGAGACCACAGAGAGTAAAAATGTGACAGAGGTAAAACACAACCAGAAGCTGCCTGGGATCCTGAGGGTTAAGAATGTTATTGGAGGTCTTGTAAAGCTGATTTTTACTAATATAAAAAGAAGTTTTCCGGATTTTGCAGTGCCTTTTAATTTCAACCTTATAATTTATTCTGCAATACAGAATATTTAAGGAGCTTCGAAGCACTTTGCAGATGCAGCATCCATCAGCGGTGAGCAGTCATGAGCCTGTGAATCATCTTGCTGGAGCAGAGAGGTTTTTATATGCAAATAACTAATATCAGGCATTCATGTATTTTTGATGTGATTCAGAAACATTACCCGTGAGTTGGCTGTTCAAGACTCACTTTAAGTTAGTCAAAGTCAGACTCCAAGGCTGAATGAAATAGCAGTAATGTACCAATATTTTCAAAGTTCCACATTTGTTTCACACATAATTGATTGATGGTGTTGAAGGCCACCTCACGGTCTGGTAAAGAGACATTTTTACCTGCTTGTGATGTATTCTGTGTCTGAATATAAAGCACTGCTGAATATCAAAGACTTGTATCATTCCTCTTTTGTTGCAAAGGCAGCAACTCATTTTAAAAGCTAATGTTTTATTCAATTAATTTCTGCAAGTGTGTTGTGGAGTATGTAGGCTAAAGTGAGAGACAGACCCCTTTAAAGATTCAGAAAATATTTACTGATGTGTAAAGAAATGAGCACCAAATTATGGAAAGTAGATGGAAGGCTAAATATTTTATTCCATCTTTCTGTTTTTGGAAAAAGTATGTGACTTTAATGTTGTATGCACACTCCGTCGAGGCTCAGTGCCTGTTTTCTTACTATCACTGAGCGTTTTCTGCAGAATACGAGATAACACAATGCGCCTTGACCCAGTTGGACGACATTGCAGGACTGCTGCTTCATGCTGGCGTTGACATTTAAAATCACAAATCTCATTGTTGAAGGAGCTGAACCCTGACACAGCTCCATCAGTAAATGGTCAAAAACAGTCTCCTGCTCTGGCATTTCCCATGAAGGCTTCAATAGAAAGCTGATATTCTGTTTCTATTTAAGGATTCAAGCCTAATCCTAAATGCCAAAAGAAGCTACAATGAATGAAATGACAATTTACTAACCCGTCTTTATAAAACAATTTAAATCTTCAGTTACAGAGTCAGTTTCAGTCTTTGCTGCATGTGAACGTGAGTTGAATTGAGAATTTGTAACCTGTCTAATGTGTCATTAAAGCTGATTTCTTATTTATCCCTGGCAGATCTTCTTTCAGTACTTCCATGAGGGAAACTTTATTCTGACAGTCAGGATGAAATGTTAAGTACAAACAGAGTGCCTCGTGTTATACACTGTTTGTTGTTTCTGTCTACAGGTATACTCTCAATAAAAAGTGAAGAAAGAACCTTAGTTAGTTGTATTTCTGCTCTGCCATTTAAAGAGAAGATTCCCTTTTATTCTAAAGTGTGGTTGTGTGAAGTATCTGTCAACAGACGGTGCATTAGTCAGCTCAGCCACTTTGCTTGAATACAGAAAAAAAACAGAAAAACGAACAAAAAAACCCAAAAACAAACTACATTTATAAAAAGAGAAAAAATAGTTGAACCTTGATAAGATAACGATTCTTTTCTCAGACTTTTGTACAACTCAACCTCTTTTGGCAAACAATGGATTCACCACATAATGGCCAATAGGAAAAAAAAAAATAACCCTTTAAAACCTGACTTTTTTTCTTATTTTGACCATAAAAAGGTCAGAAAATGTCCTGTGAGTAAGTGCTTTGGGACATTTTTTTTCTGGAATACTATGAACTTTTAATATCTGCGAGTTATTTTAAATTTATGCACTTTATGAGAGTAAAACAGTTTATGGGTCAGTATCAGTATAAAGTATATAAGTATAAAATGACACAGAATAATGAATCTCTGGGGTCTTATTATAAGTGATCTAATATTTTCTCACATATTGGAGCTCATAAATGGCTCATTTGTTGACCACTGACACAGAACTGGTTGAGTTTGCTGTGGTATTTTTACCTTTTTTTGCTCCTGTTTATCTGGGGATCCTACGTGTAACCATGGTTGCATTGTTTACATACAAGACTTCAGCTGTTAGCAGCCTGTAGCATGTCAATGCTAACCAGTCCAAAATTCCCTGCAACCTGAGGAGAAGGAGACAAGGACGTGGTGCTACGGTTTGCTAAGAAGAGATGACATCAACCCGTCCTCCCATCCATCATCATGGGGAATGCTAAATCTATCTCCAACAAAATGGACAACTAGCCAAAGGGAATACTAGAGGGCAGAGTAGCATAATGCTATTCACAGACATAGACATGGCTAACGGAGCTAACACTGGACAGTAACACTACAATGAAGGATTTCACTTGCTGTGAGTGGACAGGATACAGGAGAGAGAGACTGAACAGACTGGTGAAGAAGACCATATCAGTCCTGGACCCTGTGGACCCCCTGAACCCCTTTCTAGGTGGTGGCTGACACAAGAATTATAGCCGATCTGTCGTCTCTGATGGACTTTTTTTCCCTAGTTGACATTTATTATATTGTACTATTTATATATTCTTGGAATTTTTGCACATTATAATTTGTTGTATTGCTGCTGTGACTCTGAATTTCCCTCCTGGAATCAATAAAATACATTCTATTCTATTCTATTCTATTCTATTCTATTTTATTCTTTTCTTTTCTATTCTATTCTATTCAATTCTATTTAATTCTATTCTATTATCATTCTATTCTATTCTATTCTTTTCTATTCTATTCTTTTCTATCCAATTATATTCTTTTCTATTCTATTCTTTTTTTTTCTTTTCTTTTCTTTTCTTTTCTTTTCTTTTCTTCTTTTCTTCCTATTCTATTCTATTCTATTCTATTCTATTCTATTCTATTCCTTTTCTTTTCTTTTCTTTTCTTTTCTTTTCTTTTCTTTTCTTTTCTTTTCTGAACAGAATCCTGAGGAGAAGCTACATTCAAATTCATGCATATGGCTACTACTAACTACCCCCTTGAAGAAACCCTCTGATGGTGTCTTCTTTAACGGAGGCTGAAACAGTGGTTAGTTGCAGAGAACGTATTTACACTCATGTTTTGTAATTGTGATCATATTAAGTGTGTAGTTGGATGTTGTCAAGCTTATCATATCCACTCTGTCATCATAAAATATCAGCTGTATGATACACGTATGCATTATACATCTATGATACATATGTATGTACATTTGTGATTGTGATTTTGCAAGTACATTAAGTTAGGTCCATGTTTATATATTTGTATACATATACTTATACGTGTATTTGAATCTCCATACTTCCGTATGTGAGTATGTGAGTATATGGATCTAGAGTTGATCGTCAGAACCTCCAGCATCCCAACAGCCTCTCCCTGTCCAAGCACATAAACCACCTGAGGACGTCTGCTCCTCAATATGAGACAAACTGAAAGTAGAGGAGGAAAACATTCAGCTGCTCACGCTCACTGTACAGTACAAACAAGGCACAGCACATTGTTCTACAGAGGTTAGCAACAACACAAGCCTCAAATCATGAACACAGGACAAAGAAGACTTAGTACATGTTTCATTCATCCCCAAATTCATCCCATCTAATGTTACATTTTTTTAAAGGGTTAAATGGACATTTTCAGCATATGATTTGATGTGTGTAAACACAGAGGTTACAACAAAGTCTGAGCTCTTTGTGCCCATTGGAAAAATCTCCTATTGCTTCTTTAGCACCCTTAGCTTTATATCACTCATTTTCATAACAGATCGCTCAATAGTCACAGTGGCCACAGTGTGAAAACACGTTTCAGGCTGAGAATACAGACACAACAACCTTTAATTGGCCTTTTTTTTTATTTTAACCACAAAGTATCCCAGAAAAAAAACAAAAACAAAACCAAACAAAGAATACACAGGACCACTCATCTGTCGCCATCCGCTGGTCCACAACCATCCGTTGTCTGGTTGTCATAGAGATGACAACTTATAATTCCCTTTTCTCCATCAAACTACTTCTCCCAAGGTCAGGAATGAACTTTCCTGCACCCCATTATAATAATTATGACATTATAATATATCATAGTGACATTTTATGATATTTAGGTCCCTACTTATGACAGGGCTAATAGAAAGTGTTGCCCTTTACCCGGACCATATATGTGACTTTTTCCTGCCGACTTCAGTCTGCTGTACAGACTTAAATCAAAGTGACATTGTTTTTTTCCTCAGCAGAGAGCAGAATTTGGAAAAAGGTGGGCTATTACAGTGCAACAGCTTCCTCTGAGCTGCAAAGTGACTCTCCTTTTCAGCAGGAAAGAAAAGCTTACTTCTTGTTTGATGCTTTTATAAATGTGCTCTTTACATTCTCATTACATGTCTGCATTTGTGAAATGTGTTGTAGCATTGTGTTCCTCAGGGATTGACTTGAAATCCTTTATGATTGCTCATCTTCTTTAAAAACTGATTAGCCAGATACCTTAATTTCCTGACTGACGTGGGCTGCAAGATAAGAAAAAGTAATTCCCTTGTCTGGGTTCTTTCAGTTTAAGCCTCTGGTAAATCGTCGCTCAGTGGAATCAGTGTTTCCTTTCATAATTGTGTAGCAGTGTAGAAGGTTAATACAGAACAGGAGAAGCAGCAAGTTTGAACAAATATTTTTTGTTTGTAGTCTTGTAGAAGTAAAAACAGACATTGTTGAGCTGCAAAGGGCTGAGCCAGACACGACAATACTCAAGGCTTAGTGGAAACCTCAGGGGTCTGGTGTAGGCTCCTCCAGGAAGAGAGTTTAAAATACAGCAGCACTCAGTGGCTACGAGCTCTCCAGCTCTCAGAGCGGGTGCAGCAGTTTGTTAGATGAACACATGCTGCCTTTATACTCACATTATTATTGGATACTTTTGAAACCAGCTGTTGTAAATAAATGCCAGATGCAATGAACCAAACAGATGAAAACAGAACTAAAAAGCCCAACTGGACACAAGAGCAGTGCCTGTTGTTGGCACAGCTCGTTGAGGAGAATAAAAGAGTATTGGGAAGGAAATTAAGTCCCTGGATCACAGCACAAGGGACGAAGCAGACTTGTCAACAAATCAACATGTTGACCAGTGTTAGAAGCCGTACCCTAGCCTTAACTCAAATAACCACTCATTACAACCGAGGTATGCAGAAGAGCATCTCTGATCGCACAACATGTCGAACCTTGAGGCAGATGGGCTACAGCAGCAGAAGACCACACCTGGTGCCACTCCTGTCAGATAAGAACAGGAAACTGAGGCTACAATTCACACAGGCTCACCAAAACTGGACAATAGAAGATTGGAAAAACATTGCCTGATCTGATGAGTCTGGATTTCTGCTGTGACATTTGGATGGTAGGGTCAGAATTTGGCGTCAACAACATGAAAGCATGGATCCATCCTGCCTTGTATCAACAGTTCAGGATGGTGGTGGTGGTGGTATAATGGTGTGGGGGATATTTTCTTGGCACACTTTGGGCCCCTTAGTACCAACTGAGCATCGTTTCAACACCACAGCCTACCTGAGTATTGTTGCTGACCATGTCTATCCCTTTATGACCACAGTGTACCCATCTTCTGATGGCTACTTCCAGCAGGATAACACTGCTCCATGTCATAAAGCTGGAATCATCTCAGACTGGTTTCATGAACATGACAATGAGTTAACTGTACTCAAATGGCCTCCACAGTCACCAGATCTCAATCCAATAGAGCACCTTTGGGATGTGGTGGAACGGGAGATTCACATCATGGATGTGCAGCCGACAAATCTGCAGCAACTGTGTGATGCTATCATGTCAATATGGACCAAACTCTCTGAGGAATGTTTCCAGTGCCTTGTTGAATCTATGCCACGAAGGATTAAGGCAGTTCTGAAGGTAAAAGGGGGTCCAACCTAGTACTAGCAAGGTGAGCAAAGGAAAGCTAAACTGGAGTGATAGAGCACGGGCTAAAGGCTAAAACATGGGTTAAACTGTGATAATGTTCATTCCAACCCACATGCAGCAGTTATTCTGCAGTGATCTGATCAAACTTGAGAGTCTGTCAATAAAATGAAGAGTGAGTTTACGTTAGCTCTGATTGGTGAGGTTGGAGTTGGTAGATGAGCTCTGGAAGGACATAACAAGGATTCACTAATGTTACACGTTACAGACACGTCTCAGAACACCAGGCTGTGGGGAACACTAAATATAGCCGTCTACTACACTACAAATAAATGCATGAACTCGTCACTTTGCTGAGAAAAATTGTGTTGAACAAAGAAAGTAGTGTGAAAAACAAGGTCTGCATTCATTTGCTACAAAACAAAAGCACCTTGATAAGAGCGCAAACAGTATAATTAATACACCCGTCTGTTTCTGAAACAGATGTTTGAAGCAAAACGGCCGGTGCGGCCATATTGGAAATGAGGCGGGCTGTGAGTCTCCACAGTAACAGCCATTGGGCGCCCGGCAGTCACGTGAGCTGAGCTGTACCTCTAATTGGACGAACTGGCGATTTTAATATTGTTTAAATTGCAGAGTTAGAAAAAAATTCACCCACGTACAGTGCCTGCTGTTAGTGAAATCAGTGATTCAGACAGGAGACATTCTTTGTACCAGGCTGTAAATGTGCTTATTTTGGCCGTGAAAACAGCTTTTTTGCTTGGTGTGTTTGTGACTTCCTGTACTTCCGGAGCCAGCCTCAAGCGGACACTTGAGGAACAGCAGACTTTAGCACTTCAGCATTGTCTCATATTTTCAGACCGGAGGTTGCTGCTTGGGTAAGAGTCACATCCTCACAACACTGGGTGCAAATGCTCATGGGAAACAGAGTCTTCATCCTAGATTCCAGATAGTTCTCACAGGCCCTTTAAGGTCTTTCTGACTGCAAAGTAGAGTGTTGAAATTTTTTAAACAAATCAAACTCTTATACAGAGAATAGCGTGGGGTTTAAAACATGTTCATTTTTTATTTTAAAAAATGATCATTTTAATCTGAGGTTTTTAATCTGAGGTTCTCTCAGCTTCTGCGGCCGGTTTTAAGTGGACTCTCAGAGAAATGCAGTTTATAGTTTTCACTCACACACTAGCTTCATTTTTGAACACCAGAAGCTGCTGCTTGGTTATAAGCCAATTATCCAGTAGATCGTGTCCTTGTTTTTTAGTGGACATTATAAAATGAAAGCCGACACAATAAACAACTCATTACAAATTCTTTGCTCCTCACACTACAGTCAGAATGGCAACACTATGAGTATTAGCTCAATTAGTACACTGGTTCAATAATAGGAAGTGATTGTTACGTGTTCTTTTCAAAACATGACACTCAGGTCAGAAACTGAAAATCTACCATTGGCAAACACAGTCAGGTCTGTTCCCTGATGCATTTTATCATTATTTAACCAACTGGCTATTAGCATTTCCTTCATCAAGCAGGAAAGAACATTTACATTGAGTACCACTCCATATTTTCCTTATTGTCCTCTGCTGCGTTATTCACCCTCCACTCTGACAAAACAATGAAAATGTCTGTTTTTACAGACTGAACGACCATACGCTTTGTCTTTCTTGATGCTGGAAGCATACAGGTTTGTCTTCAGCAGGGATATGATAAAACTGGATGCAACAGACAGTATTTCTACAGCAGGTTTTAGATATGAATTCTGGTGTAATGATTTGCATTTTACAAAGCTGTACACAGGGGGGGCTTATATCAGCAGGGCCAGCCTCTGCCCTCATTTCCAGCCTCCTCGTCCCCTCTCAGCGGGTGGGAGGCACTCTGGCAAGTCGGAGTGGATCTTATGGTTCAACAGGATCTGGCAACTCGGTGCCATTTCATTTCATTTCATTTTGTTTGTGTTTTGTTTTTAATCTTCAGTTACTATAGAAACAGACTGAAAATGTGCTTCTTTGTGAGTGCGGCTCATCATGCTGAGAGTCTAACTGAACCAGAATATAAAATATAAATATAAGTGTGTTACAAAGAGTGATTTAGAAACTGCAACATATTATAAAACGCATAATAATAATAATGTGTTTTATGGTGTATGGATAGCCACTCCATGAGGTGTAGCTTTCAGGGAGCTCAGCCATGAAGTGATATTTTAGTCTAATTAAAAAGCATGCTAATCCTCCTGCCCTTTCGGGTCCAGGTGAATAAAAAAAGTCTGATATTTAATGGGGACAAGGCAAGCCCCTGAAACACTTGGCCTTCAGAACAACAGTCACGGGAAGAAGAGAGAAGTCCGAGAGAAGTCCGTTGTCCCTCATCGTGGCCCTCTGTGTTTTCAGCTGATGCCTCATTATCTGCAGCAGCTGTGCACAAGGTGAGCACAAATGTATCGATTGTTGTCGCCTTCAAATGGCGAGACTCAAGGGTGCAATTACAGAAATGTAATTTCTGTTTCATGTAGACATCAGTAAGAAATGGATTTCTTGTACTGAATGGAAAAAAAA
This sequence comes from Labroides dimidiatus, assembly GCA_030710495.1. Classification (NCBI taxonomy): domain Eukaryota; kingdom Metazoa; phylum Chordata; class Actinopteri; order Labriformes; family Labridae; genus Labroides; species Labroides dimidiatus. The sequence goes on along the minus strand of CM061152.1, from coordinate 5,498,479 downwards.
TGGACACACACACACACACACACACACACACACACACACACACACACACACACATATGCGCACAAAGGAGCTGAATTTAAGATGTTTAAATCCTTTCAGCTCCGTGGTGACAAGCAACAGCCTCCAGCTTTTCCACACTTTTTTTTTTTTCTGCAGCATGTCTGTGATGTTTGGACAGAGAAAAAAGGAACATTTTTTTATGTATGAATAGGCAATCACACAGACACACACACACACACACACACACACACACACACACACACACACACAAATGAACGAACACATTTGATTCAGGGTTGACCTCCATCTAGTGGCAGAACTGATTTAGTTTGAAACGCGTTGAGATTAATGACAATAACAAAGAGTCCGTGCTCTGAGCTGCCTAGAGAGAGGAGGAATTCAAACAATAAGGTAGCATACAATGCAAACACCTGTAATGAAAAAGAGTGAAACATGACAAAAAATGACACCAAAAATAAAGAAGGGTTTCACAGATAATGAGTTCAAAAATTAGAAACTGTCGAAAACGGTCACTTCAAAAAGAAAAAAAAGCATCTTGTGAAGTTCTACTTTAGTTTAGGTTTGAACTCGGCCCTAATCCTCCGTCGTAGTGTGGTAGCCTACGGTGCTCCGTGTTTCAGCTGCCTTCATCAGAAAGCTCCAGGTTCTCTAACAAACTATTGGCAGAGATATTAAGAAGGCTGTTTGTCAAAGCTGGAACTCAACACAACTTCATCAAGAAGACGCTCTCACTTCATCTTCTTTGAGGAGGAGGATGGACGCTCCTATAAAACAACCTTTCAGAATAAAGTTTGTTTTTTTAAAAACAATTTAAATCGGTTCTGAATTTATTCTTGTACATTTCTTTTATTCTTTGTACACTTTATTCTTGTAAATCTATGACTTTTTTCTCATAAATTTACTTTTTTTTTGTCAAACATGGCCCTAATCGTCTGTCATTATATCCAGTCTGAGGTCGTGTAGTGTGTTTTGTGAGTTCTTCCTGTCAGAGTATATCTGTGTCTGTTTGCGGCTGGTACAGTTGAATTGATCTCTTGTTTATATTACAGCCTGCCTTCATACTAACAGCAAGACTTTGTAGTCTGTCCTGTAGTTCTGTGTAAATTATACACACTTGTAGAGAACATACATTTGTGGGATGAGCAGCAAAGCTGAGTATGTGGGTTTCTCCCATGAAAAAAAAAAAAAAAAAAAAAAAAAACGGTATAGAGACCAAGCTTTGAACATGTTTCACTCTTTCCACTGAAATGGTCATTTTCAAACAGGCTGTAGAGTGGTTTTCTTTCTTTTTTATTTATTTATTTATTTTTTTCAAACAGAAACGGATAGCCAAGGAAGTATACGTTTCCTTCACCCTCACCTCATGTCATATTTCTGTTTCTGCTTTCCTAAGTGTGCGGTTGTACACTTCAGGTTATTAATAGATGACTGAAGGTTTTACGACAAGATGGCTTATTTAATACAAGATGCATCCAAAACTTACCTCAGGTTACAAGCAGTGATTGTAAAAGCAGCAACCTCATCAGCTGTTACTACGTAGAGCTACGTAGTAGCAACAACACTGCTGTTAGGCAGAGTTAGGCAGAGTTGAAGGCTCCGTCCATGTCCTGATCTTTATTTAATGTTGAGCATTAATGGATAGTGATATAGATGACAATGCTTGAGGCTATTACAAAAGCATGGGAATTTAAGGATTGCATTTAATCATTTTTATGAAGATATTTATTTATTTATTTATTTATTTATTTATTTATTTATTTATTTCAGAAAGTAGAACCAAAGATGAACTCAATCTAAAAATCTCAATGGTTCTGTAGATAAACTGAAGCAACAAGAAGTCACGATAAATCTGACAAGAACAGTATGTGTGATTCAAGACTGTGAAATGATCGTCACACGTTTATTCAGCATTTAATAAAAACAATGCCCCCACACTGACATGTAGCGGATATTTAAAATTGGTTAGAAATGACAAATTCCTCCTTAATTGACCACATGTTTCAGTATTAATGAGAGTGTAAAAGGGAATGACTCTCGCATGCTGTGGCCTTTTATATGAAATGATTTTCATCAGGGAAATGTGAGGAGTGGTTAAAGATATTAAAATTACACCAAGAAGTACAAAGAAACTTTCATTATAATTGGATGAAATGAAAGAAAAATCCCTGTTCACACTGTATGACTAATTATAGGGTTTCTTCAAGGATCTTTTTACTTTACAGGCTTTAACTCAACCTTCAATTTAACATTAATTTAAAGGCTGAATGAGTCGGAATACTGTATGAGCTTCATTGTGCTGTTAACAAGGTAAAGCCCACTGAGGTTTGAAACAGCTTGAGTCTGCAGCAGAAAAGGTACAGACAAGGAGAGTCAGAAAAGACGTTTTATAATGAACAAAACAGAATAATGTTGATGAACAAGTACAGTTTGTTTTGAGTTCCTTCAGATTTTATTGCTTATCTCTTCCGTAACAAATCATGAGCAAGTGACTGCATGGAGCAAGAAATTTGTCACTGTTTTTCTCCAGTTTCAGCACACAAATTAGGTGCAGACCACAAATAAGCTCAAACAAATTGGAAAACAACAGTCTGTGTCTCTGTGAGGTGTTTGGCTGCTACAGGTCTCCAGAGCAGCCTTTGCCTCAATGAGTTTTGGCGTTCGCTCTTCAAAACATGATCCCTAGTTGTGTGTAATGACGGCAGTGGTACAGATCTGCCTCAAAACACATCCATCCAGGATCACACAAAATCCTCCAACTAGGCTGAAATCCAGTGAATGTGAAGGCTTTGGCCTGTATCTCTTGAAAACATCTATCTTTTGCTCCAATTTCCACCAAGCGGTCCGCTATGGATCAGTACAGTTTGGTACAGGTCAGATCAGTAAAGCCTGATCCTGTATGCGTATCCACAGCCAACTGTGTCACCCCCAATTCACACATACAGTTCGAGCGCCACGGTCCGTCAGCGCCACGCAGCCATGGCCTCGCTGCCATTCAAGTTAATCAGTGCATTCATGCGCTGCGGTCCGTCTCTGATGCGTGCTACCAACGGCTGCTGTTTCGCCGTGAGTCTATTCTTGCCGAATACGCTGCAGAGACACGTCAATTACCACAGAGCAGATCGTTCCAAACAGGAAAACAGACACAAAAAACGATCAGAGCTTCCGGTCTTTTCAAAATAAAGCACCATGTTAAACCTGTCGATCGTAAAATTATCCTCGTATATCAAAACTACGACACTGGCACAGGGCCAGCAGTCATCAGCGGGTCAGACCCAGAGGAAATCTGACGCCATGGACGAGGAAAAGTTTATATTGGAGGCTGAAACCAGATAATTATATACGATACAACACATCCTTTATATAAGGACACCAAAAGAAACTGAAAGGGAAGGACTGAATTAATGAAGCTCTGGGAGGGCAGGTGAGTTTAACATATTAAATATCATGAAAGTAGTTGTCATGGGTGTGATTCCTGCGGGAACATGTGGTTCTCCTGTGATCTTGTGTATCCAGCTGCTATGAGTACGCTGAGCTGCGCTCCGCTCCGCTCCTGAGACGGATGCAGTGTGAATTGGCCTGAGCTGATGGACCGCGGCGCTGACGGACCGCGGCGCTCACGGACCGCGGCGCTCACGGACTATGTGTGGAAAGGGGTTAGCCTGATGCCCATAGCCGCGTCAGCTACATAACAGCATGAAGTTGTGACAGAGTCACATTAGAAAATTAGTGTCAAAAGAAATGAAAGAAAAAAGAAACATTGGAGGTCAAATCAAAGGGGAGAAGCTGATTTGAATCAGTGCTGTGATAAGACTGTTTTTCTCTGTAAAGAATGGGTAAAGGTGGCGTTACTCACCTGGAAAAATACAGATTTTCATGTTTGGGGATGTAACTCAGGGTGAGACCATTCACTTCTGTTTTTTGGCTAATTTTTTTTTTTTTGTCTTCAATCAAATTTTGTCTGTTGCACTGCACTGAATGCTTTTTGTAGTTTTATGTGGATGCTGCAATAGTTTTCAAACTAAATTTAAACTTACCGCTGTCACACAGGAAGTGACGATTCTTGACCAATAAACGGACTGCAGTGTTTCTGGCTCCGCCTTCTGGGGTTGGATCAGTATGTCTATCTCCCCAACAGAAGGGTACCAGAAAGTGGGACAGTACGGGTCATTTATTTGAGGACCTGTCCCCGTTTTAGTCAATGGAAACTCTACAAAATGAATGCTGTACTGAGACTAACTGAACTGAACTGCTTTGTGGAAACGGGGCTTCCTTTGCTTATATATTCTGATTTTCCATTAATATTTCCCCTCTGCCTGTATGTCTTTTAGATCTGAGAAAATGATTGGATGGCTGGCTCTGTTTTATAGCGTGGTGATGGAAGCTCATCTCGGATAGAGTTATAAATAAATGTATACAGGCAATTGAGCTGGCTGCATGGACGAGATGCACACGGACAACTGTAATTCTCAGTGCTCACACTGACGACTAAGTTTCTTATCGACATAAAGAATATGAGCAAAATGATCCAGTACTGTGATAGTGGTAACTTTAAGACTGTGAGAGCCAGATCTTTGAGGGGTTTTCTTTGGATTTACTTATCCGAGGAGTGTAGATATTCTCAAATAAAAAGCACTGAAGCTCTTATTTCTGAATGTTTCATTGTGCTGTGTGCTCCTTGCATCATGATGAAGTTTGGAGGAAACTGTACAGGTCTTTCATATCCAGTAGGAGCCTATAGAAAACCCTGCTTTCCTGTGTTTACTACAGGTTAAGCTTTGAGCAAATTATACTGAGATAGCGTCTCTAATAATTCAATATTCGTGTTTTTTCTTTGCAGTGATATCCACGTCATAGACGGGACCTTTTCACAAAAGGCCCGCCAATTTAGAACCTCATTCTGGAGAGAGTGATATAATCATTTGTCTTTGTAAACGCAGCAGCCTGGGAATCCAGGGATGCCATCCACCTCATCTGTGATCTTTGATAAATTGATCTGCCATTCACAGAATCATATGAGGATGATATCTTTTTAATATTTCTCTGCCGTGTATCTGTTATTTATGGATAAGGGGCAGCTGTGTCTTATTGTTAGAGCTGTTTGATCTTGATCTGAAAGCTGATGGTTTGATCCCTGCCCCCTCACAGTCCACATTTCAAGGTGTGGCATAGTGAATGGGATAACTTAAAACTGATGGACACCATAGACTTTCTGTGCTTGATGTCACAATGTCCATCTGTCCTCACCTGTACGGCAAAAGGTACTCATTGCTTCCTGTATGTGGTTTCTGAATGGATGATAATTGTACATATATTCCCCATGGTACAACATAATCCATACCTGCCAACATAGGCGAGAGGGGTCTGGCTGCAGGCATCACCCCTTAAACCCCTTGACCTCTTGTCCCAAGCCCCTAGCCTGCAGACCTAAGCCTTCACCGTCAGCCTGGAAATAAGCCGAATAATTTCAAAATAAAATCACTATCCATTTCCGGTTTGAAATTACTGTTACAAATTAACGTTGGTCTGATGCTTTTGTTCCAAAATGCAGCTGTATATTCAAAAACAAAATTGGGAAGTCACTTTTAGTTTAGCTTTTTTGTCATATATATGTAATGCACTAAATACTTAATCTTTATTTTGATGAAAAAACTGGAGATGAACTCTTTGGTATAATACACATTTTTAAAAAAAGCCTGCTGAAGAAGCTTAAATAAAAAACTTAATGACTAACAAACTAAAACCAGAGTTAACTTAAAAACTGTAATTCCCCAAAGGTTAATTAGCAACAGAAAGACTGCCCGCAATCCTTCATACAGTGTGCTTTAGTAGTTAGATCAATTTACTTTAAAGGCTGTGCAGCATTCTTAGCAGAAATCTTTGTACATACAACATCTATGTATTGCTTTTTCACCACCCAACTGCACTCTCATTCATTCAGTGTTTCAGTGTTTCAGTGTTTTCCAAATGACAGATGAACTTCAGATTGAACAAAAAAACTTTTTATTTTTTATTGAAGACGACCGTTTATAGTCTATACAACGTATCTGCGAACACAGGTCTGTGCTCTTGTAGATACAAAGCTGTAAATAAGTTGGGCAAAGGTCAGATCCAGTCATTTTGACTAAAGGCTAACACTTTAAGTATATTAAGATAAACAATAGTTAACTAATGTGGTCTTTTAAACTTTTTCAAAGAGTAGACGCCTGCTGTTTTCTTTGTGAGTAATGAAATGTTACTATTTCCGGTCCAAGCCTGCAATAAGTTACGGCATTTACGGGCTGACGGTGGAAGTTCAGGTCTGCAGGCCAGGGGCTTGAGAAATGAGGTCTGCAGCCAGACTCTACTGTGATACAGGTACTAATTTATGTTTGTGCTGGTGGATGCTCAAAACATAGATGACTGCTACTTTAAAAAAGCTGCAACAATGGGTGTTTAAGCACATGATGTTATTTAAAAGCATCACAAGCACAAAGATGCATGCAGACACTACAGCAGCAACTGGCTTAAATGTAAATCTGGAATTCAACTTCCCAGTTTGTAATGTGTTTGTATGCTGGAGTAGGGAGGGTTTTTTTTTTAGATGCTTGGGCCCCAAAGCACCCACAGAATCGGCGACTATGCCTGACAACACTCACTGTGGGAGTCTCCAGCTTTATAAGCCATTGTCCTGTTGCGTAATTCACCTCCCGATTTGTAATTTCTTCTGATTTACAGTGGGGGAAATAAGTATTTGATCCCCTGCTGATACTAATATACTTTTTCACTTGATAAAATGCACAACAATTTATAACTTTTATACTGTGTGTTTTTATGCATTTTCAGCTGATATTCTGTCTATACTTATAACCAGTAAACAACCATAAAAATTAGAGTGTGTTAATTTCCCAGGGCAGTGGGCAAACTTACAAATTCAGCAGGGGATCAAATACTTATTTCCCCCACTGTATCATGTTACCTGTACAAAGCACAGACAAAATGTCAAAATTTTGAGGCACAGGTCAGACAAAGTCTAATGATGGCAGGTGTGTATAATCTGTATTTTAACCCTATTGTATAGTGTAGTGTACTGAAGGACAGAAGAAGGTGAATACATACTCTGACCGTATGCAGATGGAAAGTGCATTAAATACAAAAGGGCTGTTTTAGAAAGAAATATTACACAAATAAGACACTAAGTTGTATTTTGTGCACAATGAACTAAATATCCTTTCTTTACACAAATGCAAGTCAAAGTTAAAAATATCGAGTGCTCCAAGCTCCAAATGGTTCCACGGCCTTGTTGGCTGTCTCATTAGCTTGTTCAATTTACAATTCTAACACATCGTTTGAGGTCCGCCACAAGAACAGACAGTCCATGCATGAAATGTAAGGCCATTTCTTTCTCAGAGTTCATTTGCAAACTGCTTCTAATGGTTTCTGCCATCATTTACTTACTTTTCTCTGACAGTAAGTACATCTTATGGTAATGTTCAAGGCTTCTTCAGTTGCTCCAAACTTTTCTGTCAAACACAACGTATCCATGACTGAGTGTGTTAATTAGCAGCTTCATTATCTAGTTATAAAGTAAACAATGGAGTCTCACCCTGTTTAGAAAGAAAAAAACGGAGGGAATATGTATCTGTGCCAGTCCCATGGGCGTTCCAGGCAGACAACACTTGCCATTTTTCGCTTATTATACATTCACATTGACTTATTTCTCTGCAGTTAGCGAAGACAAACAGCAATTTGCAAACTGAACTTTCAACCTAATTGTCTGGATTTATCTTGATCAGTGCTCAGTGTCATCATGAAAAGAGAGTAGTGAGTTTTGATGAAAAAAACAGTCATTAGAAAAGTGTTTAGGCTTAGATTTCATTTATTCTGAGGCAGGGCTCCACATTGGGACCATTTTGGTGGCTTGTAATGTAGAATCTGCGTTATCTTAAAATATGTATGCGGACTGTAACTGGTGGTTGATTAGTTATGCCTGCTGAGAGATGCAGACAGCTGAGGTCCTTAAAAGTGGTGTGTGCCTGTTCGCTGTCAGTGCTAATCAACCACTGCTTTGTGTGTGCCATCAGCTTTTAACCTTCAATCATTCACTTACATTCTGCTTCAGTGTCCTTCGATGAAAGAAAAAGCTAACAAGCTCAATATAAGAGGAGATGGAGCAGAACTGGGCAAACATTCTTTGATGCTCTGCTAGTTTATTGTTGATGATCAGCGTCATTTTGTTAATTCTCCTTAGATGGACTCAAATTAAAAAAAAAAAACATTCATAGGAACCTTTAACTTTAGGGTAGTGATGTGTCATTTCAAAAGACAAACTAGCAATTGAACCTGAACGGTACTACGTAACACCACTTTTTTTTCTTTTGTTTTTCTCTTTGAGCCAAATGAACTGAATCACTCAAAAGACCTCTTCAACTGGACTTGGATTTCGACGGAATTGTACTGACAGAATCTGAGGGCAAATGAGATCCAGGCGCAAGGCTTCAGAGGAGCTGCAAGCACGCAAATCAGACATTCAAAGGAGAAAATTACTTTTGTGAGAGCTTTCACAGCTTTCAATTCTTTGGCATGACTCCCAGGCGCCGTGTTTGGAGGAAACCAGGCACCGCTCATCACCTGGACAATCCCATCCCTACAGTGAAGCATGGTGGTGGCAGCATCATGCTGGGGGGATGTTTTTCAGCAGCAGGAACTGGGAGACCAGTCAGGATTGAGGGAAAGATGAATGCAGCAACGTACAGAGACATCCTGGATGAAAACCTGCTCCAGAGCACTTTAGACCTCAGACTGGAGCCACGGTTCATCTTTCAGCAGGACAACGACCTGAAGACCACAGCCAAATGTCAAAGGAGGGGCTTCAGGATGACTCTGTGAAGGTCCTTGAGGGGCCCAGCCAGAGCCCAGACCTGAATCTGATCCAACATCTCTGGAGAGATCTGAACATGTCTGAGCACCAACGCTCCCCATCCAACCTGATGGAGGTTGAGAGGAGCTGCAAAGAGGAACAGACCAAACTGTCCAAAGAGAGGTGAGCCAAGCTTGAAAAATAATGATATAAAAATTCATGTTGACATTTTGGGATGTAGTGTGTAGACTTTTGAGGGGGAAAATGAACTTATTTCATTTTGTAATGAGGCTGTAACATAACAAAATGTGGAAAATTTGTACCATTGTGAATACTTTCCAGCTGCATTGTGGCACTTTTCCAACATAAAAAAGATGAAAAGAAAGATGGTGATTCAAATATGTATTTATTTCAAAATAAACATGTTCAAATGAAACATTCACCCTGTCCTGACTGTAAACTCCACCCGTTTGCTTAAATCCCCAAATACATACAAGAGACCGCAAAGTCTCTAATGATGTTTAGGGGGCTCATCCAAACATGTAGAAAACTGATGACAGGATTTTATCTACACAAATAGAAGAATTGGTGCCCTCTGTTCAGATCTCCAGCCAGTGTCATTTTTATATTGAAAGCAGCAAAAAGGAAACCTTATAAATGTCTTTAAATATGGTGGTGTGTCATATACAAAAGGGACTGGATATAGAGTATGTGTCACATGCAATAACTGACACAGAAGCAACATTCAGTCAAATCAGAGTATCAATAAACGCTGCACAGAGAACACTCAGTACAGAAATGCGTCGTCCCTCTTATTATCCCTGGTTAGGAAAACGACTGTGGTTTCTTGCTGTTCATTTACATTTGGTATCGGGTATTTCTGTGTGAGACACAAAGGGAAAACCAGCACACTGAGCCTGATAATCATATTCAGTTATGAAATAATCTAAGATAAAGAAAGATTTAAAAGGAACTTACATTTAACTGTGCTTTGATGTCCTTGACGTGTCCCAGCACTGCTTCCTGCTCTGTAAACAGATACAGGATCTGTAAGCCAACCATTTCTCTTCTTTACTAAGCTTTTTATATGTATGTGAAAATATTTCACACCAGTTTTGATATCTAAAAATCAAAGAAATAAGGATTCTCCTTACTGCGCACTTTCCACAGCTTTCTTCCAAATATGGCGGTTCCAAGGAGGAGAACCACGGCAGTGCACACCAGCCAGGTGACCACATGGTTACTGCAACACAGAGAGCAACAACAGAGGTCTGAAAAGACCTATGACCTATGTTATGTTTGATCTATTAGTTGCACAACAGCTGAGATGAAGACAGGGGGACAAATCATGCCGCAGACAGTACATTTAAATCATTATCAGAAACCTTAGGGTATATCATGACAGGATGTCTATTCAGATGGTTAGTGTTAAAGTCTCTGGAAATCTGGCTTTAAGGCACAGAAATGCATACAGGATATTGAAACTGTTGATTCTCATTACATGTCTGTTATATTCTGAGTGAAAAAAACAACTCTTTAAAAACAAAGTTCGGAAACAGAACTCAGAGCAGAGCTTCCTTTTATTTTAAGTCTAGCTGTATGACATCCAAACTTGGAGGAGAAAACAGAAGTCTCTAGGTTTATTGGTCGCCAAAATTTTAAGTCTCCTTGCTGTTCAAATCAAGGGTTGCAGTTTTTCATTCTTTATATCGACAAAAATGGAAAAATAAAACCAAAAATAGTTATTTTAAAAAAGTTATTTTTGTGTCTTGCTAAGGCATGTTTCTCGCTGTGCATTTCAAGGCACACTCCTCCATGCAAATGAAAATCAAGGTTTTTTTGTTAAGTTTTTTTAAAGTTTTCTTTCGATGATTTCTTTAAGTTCTGCTTCCTGATTTATTGTGTTAACCCATGACTTGTGTGTTTTTCAGTTCCTGTCAAGTCTTTCCCTTACCGCTTATCACCCCCCCCCCCCCCCCTTATGTTTTTAAATTTTGTGTAGTAATGAGCACTCCCTGTTGATATACAAACCCAGGTCCTCCCTTTACTCCCTGATATATTATTACTTGTGTCTTTAACGGAATTCTCAAGTGTTACTCCAGTTCTGATTCTTTGTGTATTGACCTTTTCAGATTCCATGTTGATGACCCTAGCCTGCCAGACCTTAACCTCAGCTTGAGTATTCTGCCTACCGGTGTATTTAACCTGTTCTGAATGATCGACTCTGATTCGAACCTACAGCTGGCTCCCCTCGTCTTGGATCCTTCTGTCTATGCCTTCAGCAGTTATAGCTAATATTACCCAACAAAAGCTTTACGTAGTACAGATAAAATCATTTAATGAGGACTATTTCTATATTGCTAACATAAAGTCAAGGTAACTGCAGTCAAGGTTGTTATGCACCACCAACACATCCCAGATCACATCCAGGACATGATCACTGGCTACTTTGCAGACATCAAATTATTGACCCAGTCCTCGAGGCTAACCTGATCACCCCCCCCCCTTCCAGTAAAAAGACAAGAAGACCGGCAACTGCTTCCGGAAGTCAACAACCAGCCATCTGGGAATTCATGGACAACTTAACAGTTACAACAACCCCTGTGTTGGCAAGATGGATTCTGGAAGAACTTGACACCATGGCCCTGTGGGCAAGGATAACTTTCAAGCTAAAGAATTCAAGGCATCTAGTGATCCAAAAGGGGAACCGGAGAAGTTCAAGCTAGTTGTCCAAGAGGAAGTTATCCAAAACATTAAAGGGAACCTGATTAAATGGAAATAGTTTGATGAAAACTTTGTTAGACAAGAACATCATCTGAAGCACATAGTGCCAAGCTGAGCAGTGGTTGAATAAAATGAACAAGTCTGCCTGGAAAACACAACACCTGGATCTACCAACATGGGCCACTCCCAGGGCTCAGGTGGCTTTTTTACTGTGCACAAGATGCTGATAGCAACTGCTGTAGGTCTGAAAAAGAGGTGCAACAAACACTTACTTGCATGGATGGGAATCCCCTGAGCTTTACATCTGTTGGTTTTGACATAACATCTAGGCAGCTCTAGCTCCCCTTGTCTTCAGTGAGAGAATTCAAAGTGTAGAATCTTCTTGATGTACCATGACTCACAAGACCAACATATCCAAGAGGCAGAAGCAGTAGTGGGCTGCTGGCGAGGCCATCAGCCAGGCAAGAAAAAAACCATTGGCAATCTCTGCATTGGAAGACAACACCTTGGAACATCACACCTTCAGCAGTAGTCTAAGTTCACTCCTAGGCAAAAGAGAGCCCTGCTCCAGGATGAAGTCAGAAGCCTTGAGGAAGAGAGGAGAATGGCCAAAGCCATCAAGCTTGAAAAACAAGATGCCTGGACAGGGTAGGAACTCCTTAGGAGGGCAATAATCTGGACTGAATTGTGGCAGCTGGAGCCATTCTATATAATCTTTCTACTTGAAGCAGTGTATGACACCCTCCCAACTCCATTCAGCATGCACAGGGACGAGGAACAATGGCTCATATCTTATAAGAGTGTAAAACAGCTCTGACCCAGGGAAGATACAGATAAAGTCATGACAAAGTGTTGTTAATGCTTGAGAAAATCTGTAGGCAAAGTCACACTGTCCATACATACCGTGCTGTACTTAGGCACGATTGCCCTCCTGCAGTGTCGTTCCCCTACTGGCCAGTACGGCCTGTGGTCACACTACTCCAATATGAACCTCACTTATGGCACACGTGGCCCACCTTCATCATCATGAAGCATGTGTTTCCAAGAAGTGGGCCTCATCATAATAAATAGGCACATAAATAGGTAATAAAACAGGCAGGGTTCGGTACATCGGTGTGGTAGTCAGGCAAGCAGGGTTCAAAACACAGGTGAGCAATCCAAGAAGGGTAAAGGTATCTGGCAAACATGAGACAGAAAGGCTTAAACAAGAAACAGGTAAGGTTCATACACGACTATGACTAGACAAGGAAACAAGGCTGGAGCGAAGACGAAAAGTACAACGAACTAAGGGGCAGACAGGAACAAATCTAGAAAAAAGAGACAAGGGTTAGATATTTCAAAATAAAACCGGAAACCAAAAATATGAAACCAGAACGTGCAAAATGACAAAAAGTTTACAGACATGACACAGTATTGATGACCAGTGTGACTGTGCCCCTAGAGAAGGAAAGAAGCACCTCTGCAGCGCAAGATTGTCTCTGTAAGAAAAGTGTAAAGGCCATATAGAACTTGCTTCAGTCCTTCAAAAGGTGGGAAATGAAAGGACATCTTGGGAGGAAACTCCAGTAAAAATACTTTCTACAACTCTGAGGCCTGATATTGTCTTGTGGTCTCAGGAGAGAAGGAAAGTAATTCTGGGCTGTGAGAAAGCTAACAAAGGAAAAAGGAGCAAGTATCAACGGCTGGTCCAGGATTGCTGGGGCAGAGGCTGGTGGACTTGGCTGCTGCCAGAAGGTGGCATGTGGAGAATTCCTAAACCTATCAGCATGGAATCTCATGACCAAAATGGAAATGAGGAGGACGAAGAGGGGGGCTGTGGGAAGCAGTAGAGAGAGCTTCCTGTTGATTCATGAATAAGAGGGAGGAGACAAGCTGGAAACCTGGAGGAGAGGGGCAGTGACTTAACCACCACTGCTGACCCACCATCTGGAGGGTTTTAGTAAAGGGTTGATATACTCCATGAAGGCTGGGAACCACCTGATGACCTCTCTTCCTGGCCAAAGCTAGATCCACTAGGAGAGGATGAATCAAAAGCATCTCTGATGTTAAACCAGTTTTATCAAGAAACTTATACTTAACTCAAATCAGGAGTCTACCTAACTTACAGTCATCTTCTGTGTGTTTGTGTGTCAGTACCCCACTGTGTCCACTCATGAGACGGGTTCCTGAACCTATCATCATGTCTCTGTGAATTTCATGTCATTGTTTTCCTGCTCTACTCACACTTTGGGAAGTTTACTGCAAGTCATTTTTGGCCCCTGCTCTCACTGCAACTGTTCACATGAGTGAAGTCATACGTTGACCAATGTGGTGCACCATATGTTTCCATCAGTCAATAGTAAAGCTGTCTGTAGCATGTTTTCATCTGTGAACCTCTGCACGGAGTATAGTGGAAATTTTTTGCTGCAGACTGTGCAGGCATTACATTGCTGCCACTGGTGTTTTCTGAAGAACCCTGTAAAGATGATTTCTGTAAGTGCAGAAAAATGCAGCCGTCTTATTTTGAAGTACGTTTCCCTGCCTCTCCTCTCCTCACTCACAGCTAGAGCATGTCGAGGCCTGGCTGACAGACAGACAGGCGTCTTCCTCATGCTTCGATTAATCTGAAGCAGAGGCGAGTGCTTCCACAAACATTGAAAGCAAGTCATAACTTGTTCTACCGCTGTGATAACTTTTCAATCAATCAGTCCAAACCATGAGCAGGAATCTAAACAAAACAGGCACCATCTGTGAACAGTCACACACTGCTCATTCATACCATAACCAACAGGGTGTCCTATGTTTGCATGCAGGAGAGATTTTATCTATCTACAGGTGCTGGTCATATTATTAGAATATCATGAAAAAGTTGATTCATTTTCTTAATTCCATTCAAAAAGTGAAACTTGTATAATGTGTACATTCATTTCACACAGACTGACATATTTTAAGTGTTTTTCTTTTAATATTTGTGATTATACTTGACAACCAATGAAAACCCTAAATTGAGTATATCAGAAAATTAGAATATTGTGGAAAGGTTCAATATTTAAGACACCTGGTGCCACACTCTAATCAGCTAATTAATCAAAATACCTGAAAAGACCTTTAAATGGTCTCTCAGTCTAGTACTGTAGGCTACATGATCATGGAGAAGACTGCTGATCTGACAGTTGTCCAGAAAACATCCACTGACACCTTGCACAAGGAGGGCAAGACACCAAAGGTCATTGCCAAAGAGACTGGCTGTTCACAGAGCTCTGTGTCCAAGGACATTAATAGAGAGGCGAAGAGAATGAAAAGATGTGGTGGAAAAAAGTGTACTAGCAATAGGGATAACCCTACCCTGGAGAGAGGATTATGAAACAAAAACCGTTCAGAAATGTGGGAAAGATTCACAAAGAGTGGACTGCAGCTGGAGTCAGAGCTTCAAGAACCACCACGCACAGATGTACGCAGGACCTGGGTTTCAGCTGTCGCATTCCTTGTATCAAGCCACTCTTGAACCAGAGACAATGTCAGAAGTGTCTTGCCTGGGCTAAAGACAAAAAGGACTTGACTGCTGCTGAGTGGTCCAAAGTTATGTTCTCGGATGACAGTAAATTTTGCATGTCCTTTGGAAATGAAGATTCCACAGTAACAACCATAGGACGCTCCACAGTCACATGATCTGAGCTGTGCCTCTGATTGGATGAACTGGTGAGCTTAATATTGTGGAAACTGCCAAATTAGAAAAAAATCACCCCCGTACAGTGCGTGCCGTTAGTGAAATTAGTGATTCAGACGGGAGACATTCTTTGTACCAGGCTGTAAATGGGCTTATTTTGGCCGTGAAAACGGCTTTTTTTTGTCTTGGTGTGTTTGTGACTTCTGGTACTTCTGGAGCCAGCCTCAAGCGGACACTCGAGGAACAGCAGACTTTAGCACTTCAGCATTGTGTCATATTTTCAGACCGAAGGTTGTCGCTTGGTGGAGACTCACAGCACGCCTCATTTCCAATATGGCCGCGCCGGCCGTTTTACTTCAAATGTCCGTTTCAGAAACAGAGGGATGACATCGCGGAGACTACGTCCATTAATTATACAGTCTCTGATATATATATATATATATATATATATATATATATATATATATATATATATATATATATATACACAGAATTTTAAAATCAGTTGAAAAGTAGCACAAATTTATATTTTGGACTGTTGGATCTTAAAATTGAGTAAGCAAACAACAATTAAACTAAAATAGGCTGTTCACCACCTGATCAAATGTTTAAGACTACAGCTTAAAAAAAAAAAAAAAAGAACAGACCACCCCCCCCCCAAAAAAAGAAAGAAAGAAAGAAAGAAAGAAAAGTGTGAAAAAGGACTCAGTAATGAGGAGCTCCACCGTTCCTGTTGATCACTTGATGCAAGTGTTTCCAGGAGGCTCAGCGTTCAGCCTGCAGTGTTTTCCTGTTAACAAACTTAGTCATTAGCACACAGAGCAGGGCCCTCAGTCACGAAGGACGCCCCCTGCAACATCTCCACATAGCCAGGTGCCGTTTGACAGCAGCGTGTGATGTCAGCGTGTTCACTGAAAATGCCTGCTTGCTGTTTATACAGAGACAGAAGCTGCAGTGTTTCAGAAAAATTCCACTCTGGAGGGTGTTTTAAAAAAAGCTGCATTTATACGGCGTTTCTGTATAAACAAGAGGCCAAAACGCAACAAAACTTTTGGGTTTCATCCTAAAAGCGTTGTTGTGTAAACTGCCCCTCAGGATCTCTGAAGAAATTCAAAATGACCGTCTGACTGCGTCCAACCTCAGCAGTGATGGCGTGTTGTGAGAGGCCTCGCTGATGCAGCTCAACAATCCGACCACGTTCAAAGAGAGAAAGATTTTTATCCTTCACCATCAGAGTGAACACCTGACAGGAAATGACAATGAAGCAACATTTTTGCATAGATTTTGTCTTTTAAAGGCTGTGGCCTTAAACTTTTGATCTGCTAATGAACAGATGATTTTACCTTAATTGTCGTTTGCAATATCCTAGCTTGCGTAATACACAATGTTTATGAACAGAATAAGTACCAGAAGTATCCTGTTGCTGCAGTGCTGAAACCACATCACTACAGAAAAATAAACCTTGAGAAGCTGAACTGAACTCCTGCAGCAGAAAATGGACAACAACTGACAGTCAGCTCTCAAAGCTGTCAATAACAGACAACAACAGCAAAATAATACTCGCTTGGACTGCAGAATTAAATGTACTATAAATATCCAATGTAACCAAACTCAGTTCAAGTCCATCAGGAGGGTGCTCAGAAGTTTTTCAGATCTGGATAAAATATTATTTGTAATACTTTTTACAGGTTTAGTTTTACGTTAAAGACTCCATACCCCACAGACAGAGGCTTTGGTGGTTTGGGTTTTCAGAGACTTTAGAAGCCTCTAGAATAAACATGAAAGGTGTGTTAAAGACCAGCATTCAAATCTCTCATATATAAATTTAGAGTTAAAATACAGACTGAGGTCGAGGAGGAGGAGTTTAATTTTAATGAAGGGGTTTACAATCATCACTCTTACAGCTTTAGAGGAGCAGATTAACATATTACCAGCCTAACAACATGCTCTCCACATTTCATAGACAGCACTTCAAGTCTTACTGTGTAGAGCTGCTTCAGTCTTACCTTTGACTGGACTGCTTGGAGGAGAGTTTGGGAGGCACAAATGCATTACACCGACTTGTTGTAGGAGTGGATGTCACCTTCACCGCTGCAGAAGATAAAGACATGTTACTCAAAGCTGAAAAATTATGTTACAAGTCCAAGCAAAGTAGTGCTTTCACCAGTGCCCGTAGAGTTCATAACATCAATATTCTTGATAAGTACTTCATAACAATCAATACCATGTACGGCTTTGAAAGCTTAAAGAGCCCTTGCCATCTGTCACAAACACATATTGATCTCTGAGCTACACTTGGCTTCCTCTCAATACAGCAGAGTGATGTGGGCAAAAGGGTAAAATTTGGCCTCATTTCACCTACAATGCCTGGATTAACTGGCTCTCAATAGCAGGCTGGTGTTTGAATTGGCATGTTGGGTCACAATCTGATCAGGTCTGAAAAGTGCCTCCATTTCACGCTGGCTTAGAGAGTTTTTAGAAAGATGTTTTCAATGAAATGTCTGTGAAAACTCAATTTCTGAGATCAGAGCCAGCTTTGAAATGCTCCTGGCTAAGGGTAATAAAACAGATCTCTTTAAAGGGGGAGTAATAAATGTGTCCGATGCGATGACAGTGTTGGAAATGTTGTGCCATTAATCATTTACTACTTTCTTCTCACAATATAGAAAGATCCATCTCAAGATATTGACTGACCATAAACACACCGTGACCACTTTACTCTGACAGCACCAAATCACACTGTAGTGATAAGTCTCACAGCGTTTACAGCATCCAAAAAAATCATTCACATTTTAACACAGAATACAAAATTTATGTACAATACAATACAAACTTTATGTGTATAAATGTACATTTATATAAACTGGTAGTCAACCTGCTGAGAGCTAAAAAATAAATGTCTAAATAATGGAAGTGTCCTCTGGGACGTCCCTGTAACAGATCAAACATAATATCATGCCCTCAAAGATGCCCCTCTACTAAGTTTAATGTGAAAGTGTTCTCTGAATGCTCTTCTAGTAAATGGAACATTAAAAATATATCCTACAGTAAATAAAACCTTATGACACTGGACACTGGATGGGCATCCAGTAAAAAAAAAGTGATAAATTGCCCTTTACATGACTTAAGGTGCCTTTTAACCACAGGAACTAGGGCCTTTAGAAGAACTGTGTGCTAGGGTCTAGATTTTGGGAACTAGAAGCTAAATTAAGTCCTGGGGGTCCCGATATCACCCTCAAAATGACTCTGCCTGAGGGGGGGTGGGTTGTACTTTTCAAAGGTACAGGGACTATGGGATCAGGGGCCTGGAAGCTGAGTTTTTCTGACTGGTGGAGCATCTGCAGTGTTTTTCTTTCACCTCCTGCCACAATAACACAGCTGTGGACAAAATGTTCCTGGAACATCTAGTTGGCAGGCACCTTTAAAGCTAACTTAACTTTCATAACTTCACCATGGTATACTGTATGTTGGTTGTCATGCAGGATGTGAGCCTCATGTAGGAAAAAACATTCCTTTTTGTGTCAGATGTTTTGATTGTGGAAGCACCCCCAGACCCTAGTTACTGGTCCTTCAGTATGTCTGAGTGAATGCTGTGGGTATCAGGAGTTTGAAAAACGACTGTTTCTTACAGCCTTCATGCTACCTTCAGCCCAGGTTAACCTGCAGTAACTTGTACCAGCCTATGCTTGTATTTTTTTGACAGGCTGGTACCGAGCCTGAACAGTCTCATAATTGCAGAATGCTCTGAGGAGAGACAGCAAATTGACCAGCTTATAAAACAGTCTCCAGAACGCTACAGGCAGATTTTCGATCTCTCTGTGCGCTTGTGCTCCATGAAATACCACAGTGGCCTTTTTTTATTTTATTCACTTTCGACCCTTAAACTGAAGTATGTCCTTAAATCAGAATGTGAGTGTAAATTTGCACAGCATTATCAGAAAGATTTTAACTCCTGACTAAGATAATGTTAACATTTACACATCTAAAGTACATTTAGATGTATCCCTTTGCACCTCTTTAGTCCTTTCAGTTTCTTGTTCGTCTGCATTTAATTGCAACGGTATTTTTCACCTCTTGAGGTAACTTTAAGCACCTGGTGGAGCATCGGGGGTTAATCTTATCATAGGTAACATGTTTGTTTTCCTTCATTATGGTGCATATAGTTGAGAGGTGACCATTAGCTGTTTCAAGGGGTGTGTCCAGACTTCTTTAGGTAGAGTGACCTGACAGGGTCACTGACACTGGCAGGAGTGGTTTACAAATTTAAAGCAGTTACCCTCCTTTTCTTCACGACCTAATTTAACTGCTATTATTAGAGTACGCAAGAGAGTGAGGTCAGAATGCTGACACATTTTAACATCCTAACTTTAAAGTATTATCCAAAGAAAACATACTAAACTGAAACAGGAAACATCAAACTTCTTGTTGCACCACAGCCCAGATAACTCTGGCCCCTGGCCAATCAGATTTCAAAGGGGTCTGATGCCAACCCTGGCCATCTCCTGTACATGCCCCTGGTTAAACATTAGTTTTGTGGTTTAAAGATTTAGTGAGCACGGGCTAAAAGCTAAAACATTGCCTAAAGCCGAAACCACGGGCTAAAGGCTAACACAGGAGCTAAAGGCTAAACCATGAGCCAATCTGTTTGTGATAATGTTCATTCCAGCCCACATGCAGCAGTTATTCTGCAGTGATCTGATCAAACTTGAGAGTCTGTCAATAAAATGAAGAGTGAGGTTACGTTAGCTCTGATTGGTAGATGAGCAGGACATACGCTTCACAAACGTTACATGTTAGCCTACAGCTACATCTCAGAGCAACAGGCTGACCTTGTAGCGTTTTATCCAGTAAAAAGTTGTCTTGAACAAAGAAAAGAAGTGTTAAAAAGAAGATCTGATCTACACCGTAGCTGCCAACACTTACATCTGACATCTGCCTGTTGAGCTTTGGCTAAGAGTTACAAACATCACCCATGATTGATTAGTTAATCCTTCAAAGCATGCGAGGGGGTGGAGTTCGGATCTCACGCTGTCTGAACAAGAACCAGAGACCACTGTGGCATTGACACAACAACATACCTGCCAACACTCCTGGTTTTTCACGTTAATACTGTTACGGACGGTGGGTTGTTTGTGTTAAATAATGTGAATTCGTCTCTGTTAATATGGGTTATTTTGTGTTTGAGATTTAGTAACTTCAGTGAATGAACCATCTTCAATTGGCAGTTGTGTGTTTTGTGAGTTTTCAGAGAGAGGTGTGGGATGCACTCGTCTGAGAGTTAAATAGAGAGCCAAGTGTCATTTTTCTACATGATTAAAGCTTAAAGTAACCAGAGTTGGTTGAGGCACGCTGCAGGATGGGGGCGGGTTTCGCAAAAGTCAAAAGTTGGCAGGTATGCTACATTCATCTTTTCAAAACAAACACATGCCTTGTTAAGAGTCATGTCATCACCACAGTGTGTGCGTGATTCCAGACAAAAGGCCTCACAGACACTTTAAAACTGTTTCTCATTTTGCAACTTTATTTTTAAAGTTGGCTGTCTTTAGGATTAATATTCTGATAGATCTCAGAGTAATGTAAGTTATCTCTCAGATCCAGCAAAGAGACAAAGTTAGCAAGCTAGTTCTGGACCACAGCATTCATCGCTAATGAGGTTAGCATTTCATTCATGAAACCATGAGGACCCAAACAAAGCTGCTGTGACTTAAACTAAGCACATAGGAGGAAGAGAATGCTAATGCTAATGTGTAAATGGATTTTTAGAGGAGCTTTTGTAAATGCAGTGTTTCTTAAACTGCATTTAATTTTAATCTGAGGCGTGTTCATGGGGACGGACAGTTTCCTGAGTGTTTAAAAAAATCATTGTTGAAATGAACGGGCACCCGTTTGACTGAAAGATCAAAGCACACACCCCATGTACAGAGGCCACAGTCCTTGTTGAAGCAGTTCTTGGTTCAACTCTCAGCCATGACACCTTGCTGCATGTCTTTTCATAATTTCTGTATCCCTCATGCCCTGTCTCTCTCCAGCTGTCCTAACTAATAAAGGGAAATCTGCCCCCCAAATAATAACACTGAAATGATCACTGAACTGACTGATGGCTCATGTAGGGATGGAGTCTCTTGGTTACCACCAAGCACACGAATCTGACAGTGGAAAATTTGACAGGGTTTATAAAAAATGTCAAGTTGATGTCAGCCTACCATCTTTAGGTCGAGGTGTGACCAGCACCCGCACAGACATCTTGTGTTTTCCTGCAGAGCACGTGTACCAGCCTGTATCTTTCAGCTGCAGCTTCTTCAGGGTTACAGTGTAAGTCCTAGTTCTGTCATCAGTGATGGCCACTGAAGCGTCCTCGTAGCTCTTTCCAGCATCTATCAGCAGACAGGAGCTCCACTCTCCACTCCGACACCACTTCTTTCTACTTTCTCTGTTGGCAAGCAATCACAGGGGAGTCAGTGCAGACCGGCTGTCTATCACAGTTTGGCTTGATTTGAAGGTTTTAAACAAAAACAATTCTTCTCAGGTTTGTCTGCGCTCAGTGAGAGCTGTTCTCTGCCAGAAATGACTCTGCATGGCCTGATAGTAAATAAAAGTTTCCTGATTGTTTTGCTATGAGGGGGAAATATCAAACAAATACCTGTATCTCTCACTGTAGAGGCATTCAACTGTGACACTCTTCCCTTCTTCCCCTGTCACCTGGTTGTTCACCACTGACACACCTGCAGGACAAAGATCAAACAATTCTGACACCTTTCATCTGAAACACTCAGAAAAGTTTTCTTCAGTGAAAAACTTTGGTTTCCAAATCAGTCTGTTACTCACCATCAAGGACCCTGACGTTAGTGTACGTGACAACATCAGCGCTCCATATACTTCCTATCTCTACGCCACATATGTACCACCCAGTGTCTCCCTTCTTCACATTTTCCATGGTCACAGTAAACACCAGCTGGTCCAGGTTGTCAGAAATGCTCACCCCATCCTTGGCCGAGTTGGATGAGCTGAGGTCGTCTGTGCGAGCCAAGATGGTGCAGAACTCCCTTGTTGTACCGCGACACCAGTATTTGACATAATGTTCATACTGAGGCTCATAGTGACATGGGATCACAAGAGTTTGACCCTCCAGGACTGAATACTCCCCTTCTGTGGTTGCCCCACACAGGACAGCTGTGAGAAAGTGAAGATGACTTCATGTTGAACATATTTATGCTTTCAGTTTCCTGTCCGGTGAAACACTCTCAGTTCTTCCCACCCAGCACCCCTCATTCCAAAACTGGATTATCCTTCTATAAAAGAGATTTAGGGTCAAAAAATGTATCAGGCCTTTGGAGAACAGAAAAATAAACATCAGACCAACTCTCGCCAATGGTGCAAAGAGTACAGAGGCTTAAAAGATTATTCAGAAAAAGAAAAAGAAAAAAACACAATAGCCCTCCACCGCTTCCAGACAAAGAGTTGCTCTAACAGCTTTTCAAGTCTGTCTGCAAATAATTCACACACAGAACTTAGAAATAAATGAATAATAAGAAGCATAACTTAAGATTATCTTATACAGCAGCCCACACATTTTAAACAAGCACAACGACAAAGAGAAGGGGGGGCTGCAAAACACACATCTCCCATCCTCAGAAGTCTTTGCTCCATAAAGAAAAAAGGCTTTTCTCTAATCATATGACCTCAGTATGCACAGTTATTACCTGGGATCCACAATAACAGGCTGAGGGCTTGTATGCAGAGCTTCGGCATGTTTCACCGTCAAATGAGCGCACTCCCTTCTGTTAATGGACTCCAGATTCCGCAAAGAGAGTTTCCTCTGAGTCATGTGATCAACAATTGGATCCAGATTTTCCAGATTTAACCATTTAGATGCCAGATGTGTTTGTCAGAAAGACAGGATTTGAGTTAAAAGCCAAAAACAAACAAAAAAAAAAAAAGAAAAAATGTATCACATCCATGTAACATAGTGATTACAGTGGTTTTCTGTAACTATGTGTGAGCCTTTTTTCTGTGTTAAAAAAAAAGAGTTAAATTTACTGAAAAATAATGCATAAGAGGTCAAAACTTGAGTGACCTATTGCCTACATTTTTTGTTTTGTTTAGTTTTGTTTAAAAGCCCCTGAGGAGTTATTTACATTATTGATCTCTTCACATATGAGTAGTCAAGGCTGTTGTGGAAAGTTCTAAAAAGTTTCTTACTGACTCTCTTTGAAATAGTTGGATTAGAAAGTTTTTTACTTTGTCTATTTGGTAAATATGTTACGAAAGCCAGCAGCTGGGAGTGTATCTTTGTTCCCGAAGGTCTGCAGGTCCTGAGGTCCTGAGGTGCTGAGAGTCTCTTTGATTGTTTTTCATGTTCTCAGCACCCAAAGTCAAATGCTCACTGTTAAATTCTTATCATAACTGTTTTTTGTTCTAAGGCAAAGACATGAAAGTGCCTCCTTTCATTGACTAGTTTAAATATTGAGAGAAAACAAGTTCTGATAAGTTTCCCAAAAGTGTTAAATTGGAGGCTTATGCCAGTCAAGATTTGACAAACAGGCAGCAGTTCTAAGATGGTAGCAGGGGAAGAAGATAAGAAATTTGCTTTTAAGGTACAACCCCACTTCCAATGAAGTCAGGACATTATGTAAAACATAAATAAAAGTACAGTACAATTATATATATTCAACTGAATAAGCTACAAAGACAGGATATTTATTGTTCAAACTATTAAACTTTATTGTTTTTGAATTTGATGTCAGCACATTCCTAAAAAGCTGGGTCAGGGTCATGTTTCCACTGTGTTCCATCACCTTTCCTTTTAACAACACTCAATAAGTGTTTGTGAACTGAGGACACTAATTGTTGAAGCTTTGGAGGTGGAATTCTTTACCATTCTTGACTGATGAACAACTTCAGTTGATCAACAGTCCGGGGTCTCTGTTGTTGTATTTTGTGCTTCATAATGCTCCATACATTTTCAATGGGAGACAGGTCTGGACTGCAGGCAGGCCAGTCTAGTACCTGCACTCTTTTACTACGAAGCCACGCTGTTGTAACAGGTGCAGAATGTGTCTTGTCATTGTCTTGCTGAAACAAGCAGGGACGTCCCTGAAAAAGACGTGGCTTGGATGGCAGCATAGTACATGTAGAGATCTTTTGATGATATTGGCTGTCCTCCGTGGGAGATGGAGGCATATCTGTGAGCTCTGTCCCTGGATAGCAGCTACAGCAGAAAAAACAACAGAGTCTCCTCCAAGACTATCTGGAACTCACTAAATTGGGAGGCATTAAGGAGGGAAAATCCAAGACAAAAAATTCGGATTCGGGTTCCGGACCCGATCCAAACATGGCAAATGGGATTCATGAAATCCTGAAAGGCCAGCAAGAACTGAAAAAAGGTCTAGAAGAGAAGATAGAAACGGTTCTCACTGAATTAAAAAACCTTCAGAGAGAGGACAAGCTGCTGCAGGATTACATCAAAAAACAATCTGAGATGATTAAACAGCTGGAAGCGCGAGTCGAAGACCTGGATCAACAAACCAGGCTGAATGAAGTGATTGTAACCGGCATAAAGATCAAACCGCGCTCCTACGTGAAAGCGCTGACAAACAGACGGGCAGAGGAGCATGACAGTGAACGAGTCGAAGAGGACATCAAGACAGTGGAGAGACAGGTGGCTGATTTCATGGAATCAAAGAAAATGGAGATGGATTTCAGCAACGTGGCATACTGTCACCTCATGCCCTGGAAAGGGGCAAATGGCAGGAAATGTGAGATTCACAAATTGAGATTCACAAACAGAAAACACAAGATAGCGCTGCTGAAACAGGGCCTAAAACTCAAAGGCACAACAGTGTTCTTCAATGAAAACCTGACCAAGAAAAATGCAGAGATGGCCAAGAAAGCACGAGAGGGAAGATAAAAAAGCACCTGGACGGCAAACTGCAAAATACTGATAAGAACCAACGGAGAAGCCCCAGAACAAATGAAGAGGGTGCTGGTCAAGAGCATGGAGGATCTGGACAAATTTAATGCCTAAATGGATTACAAAAGCTTCAAAACCTCAACACAATCTGAGGAAATGGAGCTAACGAACTGTAACTTGGATCATGAACACTTGGATTTACCTGACTGGATCAGAAAACATGGGCATCGGGATCTAATAAAAAATCAAAATGTTGACCAGAACTGTTCGGACTTCAATAACCCAAACATAAACATCGATCAAATAAAGGAATACCTAATGGACTTTAAGAACCCTTTTGATATTATTGCAATAACAGAAACATGGATTAACGAAGAGAAAGGTATGGACTTTGAATTAGAAGGATATAAACTTTTCTGTATGAACAGAGAAAAGAAAGGTGGAGGAGTTGCACTGTTCATTGTTAATAATATCAAATTCAAAGTGTTGAAGGACATATCTGCAGCAGTTGAAAACATGTTAGAATGCATTACGGTTGAAATACATCTAAAGAAAAATTGTAATATTATCATCTGTTGTATTTACAGAGCACCAGGTTCGAATTTGAAGAACTTCATCACATATGCTGGAGATCCTTTCTCAAAAATTGGGGAGAAAAAAGGTTTTATCTGAAGTGATACTAACATTGACTTAATAAACCCAAATAAACAGAAGCTCAATGAGAAGTTCTTAAACTCCTTGTACAGTTTAGGATTTGAACCACTTATCACTCACCTGACCAGAATCACAAAATACAGTGCTACACTAATTGACAACTTTTTTCTAACATGCTCGAGGATAATTTAATAAGTGGGCTGTTTGTGAATGACATAAACGATCATTTATAACCTTACAGACAATGCAGATAACATAGTGAATAAGTTAAACAAATTCTTTGGAGAGGTAGGGCCAAATCTTGCCAAGCAGATCCCAGAGATGACCTTAGCTGGAACCACTTTGACAGGGAGGGGAAATGTAACCAAAACACTATGTTTTTGACTCCAGCAGACGACAGAGAAATAAAACAACTGATTAACAACTGCACAGGAAAAACGTCATAAGACATCCATGACATTGACATGAAACTAGTCAAAATGGTACAAGAAGAGATTGCATCACCTTTGACAGTATTCAAAAGGTCAAAATGACCTTTGTCAGATGGGTTGTTTGGTCTGTAAGACAGCAGGAAAGACGAAATGTACCTAAACAATGATAGTGAATGAAGTGATGGTGTAAGTGAAGATAGCAGTATATATCCAACTAACTGCAGAGGGACAGACAGTCTCAAAATGGATCCACTAAGTTGGGCTCTCAACGCAATCGATAAGGTTTTCTCAACCCATCAAGCTGGCCCGGGAGAACCTAAATGCGCTGATGGAACACTCCTAGCTGGGAACGCATGCCTTACGTGGAACACAGGACTGGACTCTGCCTTACGTGGAACACAGGACTGGTCATAAAAGGTCAAATACGGACACTAAAAGACAGTCAAGAATTATGTCATACTTCTGTAAATGGAATACAAATGTATAATAATCTGATGATATGTGGAAAAGAGGAGACCAAATATTGAGAAAATGGGGACGGGACTAGATAAGCTCTGCTTCTCCTGTCTCCCCTTTCGGACATGTACAATTTGATCAACTATTGACAACGTGTGATGTCGTATAAGTGTACTGACGTGACCCAAATAAATAAATAAATAAATAAATAAATAAAATAAATATTATGGACTGTAGATAACTGTATGTTGAGAAACATTGTTATTAAACTGTTTGACTGTTGGCTCATGCAGTTGTTCCTAAAGTGGTGAACCTCGCCCCATCCTTGCTTGTAAACAACTGAGCCTTTCATGGAAACTCCTTGTGTGTCAACTGCAAAGGAGCAGAGCTGACTAAGGACAGAAATGTCAACAAAACAATCCCTGCAAAAGTCCTGTCCTCTCTTTATAAAGTTTCCTTCAATGGACATGTCCACTTTGATGTGAATTATAACAAATAAGAAGACTAATGTTTTAAAAAGCCAGTGAATTAAATTATTTAGCTGAATGTTAATTTGTCCTGAAAGGAGACTGACCAGACCCTGGCTGAAGGAAGAATCACCAGCAGCTGAAATGGAGGGATTATTTCTTTAGGTAGCAGAGGTGATATACAGTGAGCAGGTGGTTTTATGAATAATAATAATAATTCTAACATGGTTCATCCCGAGGGGGGTTGTCATTTGCATGACGTGTTCACATCATCCCTTACTCATTACACAGCTTTTTTTACTGATATCCTAGTTGTGAAAGATGCTTGGTTCTGATTGGTTAAAGCCCCTTGACATCTGGTTGACGGTGGTTATTAACTTTCACTAACATGAGCAATGCCAGAGGCAAAATCATCACATGTCATGTCAAATCAATCCACAGAACTTAGTTCTGGCACTGTGTTAGCATGCTGATTGGGCAAGCTACATGGCATGAATATTTCATTCTGGATCCTGTCCAGCAATTCTCGGATAGACAGCTGAGCAGGTGAGAGCAACTTTAGGTTACCAGGTGCTACGAGGGAATATAAACTATGAGCAGAGGTGATGATAGTGATGATTAAAGTTCTGACATTTGCCTCATTTATTTTTAAAGATGCATCAACCACAGAATTTAGAGAAGACGGAGCAGAATGTGGAAAGCTTGAAGTCTGTGTAAAGCAAATTCAGCCATTTTCTTCTAAACATTAAATAGGTCACAAATGTATTAAACATGTCAAAGTCATTCGACCATTTAGGACTTAATTGAGGAGCTAGGCTTCACAAACTGTTTTAAATTTCTGTGTTTAAGATTTAATGGGGTCAGAAGTGTTACGTCACAGAGCCATTATTGGCATAAATCCACCCACTGCTGCTGAAGTGGTGTAAATACATTCAGCACATTAGCTTCGGTGGTTTTCCCACTCGCTCTTGAGTCTAAAATAGCATCTCTTATATAGCATCTGTGTATTGACAGCAACTGTGTTTGTCTAGGCTCTAACGTCACTAGTCAGTAATCCATGTTGCTAAATGTGATAAATGGAGAAATAAATGATCATTCTGATGGAGAC
This sequence comes from Labroides dimidiatus, assembly GCA_030710495.1. Classification (NCBI taxonomy): domain Eukaryota; kingdom Metazoa; phylum Chordata; class Actinopteri; order Labriformes; family Labridae; genus Labroides; species Labroides dimidiatus. The sequence goes on along the minus strand of CM061152.1, from coordinate 5,470,226 downwards.
TGTGAGGAACGAGGCTGAGCTCTATCAGTGTCTGACTCAGAGTCACTTTCTGCCTCTGATGGCTCAAACAGGTAGAGCTGGCTCCATCCCATCACACTGCTAGCACTAGCTTCCATTCTTACTGTAAGTAACGTGCTTGTACAGTACACGGCGGCAACTCCCCTCCCACATGTGGGCGTGGCTTCAGAGCCTCTAACTGACACGCCCCCAATGTTCCACAGCAGAGAGATGTGCTGATTTTTCATGATTTTGAGACCTTATTTTATATACTTAGCAATATTTCTTATTCGGAGATACACTGACTCAATGATTCAGGCTGCGTCTAACATGCTCATTCAGTGAAAACCTTGGAAAATAGAGATGAAACTTCTCCCAGCTGGTGTACCTACACTGGCCTGTGAACAGACCTAGGTAAACATCTAGTTCTCTTAGCTGACAGTAAGTACCCACCTGAAACAAGATACAGACTGCCTGAATGCCATGCATTGCCAATTGTCAGCCAGATGTAGCTCCACCGAGCAAGGTTCAAACTATTATTCAACAAAAGTGTTAGCCTTCAATTTGGTTCTTACATCTGCTACTTTGCAGTGTAGCCCAAGTGTTAGCTGTCTTTTTGAAAACCTATTCTCCCAAGCAGCCAAATGCTAAGTGCCCTGTTCCCTCCATGAATGCAGAAATGATTTGGCAGGCTGCAGTAAAATGATTTGGGTGCCTGAAAACTTGGATTTGGTCCAGTCTTCATTTGTTGGATTAAGCTCCTACACACTGCCCCCACAGCCACTGAATTAACAAACAATTATTCCAAGCCTCTCAATTTGCGCTGTGAAGGATGTCAGCATGTCCCCAAAGCTGTGTGCTTTCCGCTCCAGCTTCAAGCCTTTTATGGTCATCCATTTCCTGGAAGGATGAAGGCAGAGCTGAGAATGGAAACTAACTGTTGAAGAAACAGGAGAATAGAAACTTAACTTCTGCAGGATTGATCTATTCAGTGCAGCGCCATTGAACATTACTGCATCCTGATTTTCTTTACAGCTGTTATGGAACATGGGGTTGTGAATCTATAGAGCTGTGGGAAAAATTCAGTTAATCCTGTCAACCCATGCTCTTTAAAGAGCTGTTTCTCATAAACACTCTCCTGCTTTTTACAAGAGACCCAGTACACATGTATACATGTAACAACCCAAAGGGAACCGTCATGCCTCCAAAAGTTGTTTTTATTTCTGAGATCTCAGGAATTAAATGTAGGAAATATGTGTTGAACTATTTATGCATGAATAACACACTTTGTTTACTTGACAGCTGAAATCTGTGCACTTTGTGATTTTCAAGAACATAACACACCCAATATTTTACATGTACATTACAGTTTGTTTGCTCTATCTCTGAAATAACAGCACTGAAAGGTTAACTGGCTCCTGTATGAACCAAAGTAAACTACATGGTGATGGCCCATCACACCCTGTTTCCCATCATGCTTTGTGCAGAACCAAATTCCAGGTCTGAGAAGTTTGTTTTAAAGATTATATTACTGCATATTTCAGAGTGTGTCAGTGTTTGGAGGCTTGTTTTTGTGTAGCTGTGTTTGATTTTGGACCTGTGGGTGGTGCAGCTGGTAGAACTGTTGCATCACAGCAAAAATGTTTTGTTTGGATCCCAGCTGGGGCCTTCCTAAGAGGAGCTTGAAGGCTCTTTCTGCATGCCTGGGCTCCCACTGAGGGCCTGTGGCTTGACCCCTGAGATAGATGGATGAATGGATGGATGGGGGAAAGACTGATGGATGGATAGAGAGATGGATGAATGGTTGGATGATGCATGGGTTCAATAGATGGATGAATTGATGAATAAATGGATGGATGGATGGATGGATGAACGGACGGACAGAAAGACAGACGGATGGTAAAGTGATGGATGGATGGATAAACAAATGGATCTACACTGTCTGTAAGAGGCTGTGATCAGCTGCTTCTCGTTCTCTAAAGTTGACCTTTGGACGACTCGTACCTTTAACACAGTTATTAATCCGGCTCTGCTTACATTTAAGGAGCTGAACAGTTCTTCCAGTGGTTGGATTGAAGCTACTCTTATCACTACAAACTGTGTTTCCAGAACATGTAATGGGTGGTAATATAACAGTATCAGAGGACTCAGGCTGCTCCTCTAATTGTGCTACTCTGACTTCTTATTTAAATTCTCTCTGGTAAATTATGTCCTTATCTGGTCCCTCACTCCTCTGAATCCCTGTTTTCACTTCTTTTTTCTCTCTCCTTCCTCCAAAGTGCTGATGCTAATGGTTTGTACTTAATATGTAGAAGTAGGTAGATGGACTGCCTCTCTGTCTGCTATTAAATCAGCAGAGGAGAAGATTTATATCTGACCTTTACAGGCGAGACTCGGGGTGCCAACGTGAGTTAGTCTGGTTTGGCTTTCTGTATGCAAGACAGTTTTATATCCTGTTCAAACTGGCCCACACATTCACGCCCCACGGCTCTGTGCAGTTTAAAGCGATCGAGCCGGACCGTGTTTGACTCTATCAGTTATTCCAGAACAAGTAATAGCAGCAAAGCCTTGCATTGCTCTGGGGTGTAATGTTCTCGCTTTCCTCCCTCTGTACATGATCGGCAGAGGGTCTGCTGCTTAAATTGAACCCCACACGCTTGCTCTTATTGGCTCAGGAATTTACTTTAGGCTCCGTTCTGCTAAGTTTGGGGGGAAAAAAATGATGTAATCTTTGGCCTTGAAAACAAGTTTTTTATGGGATGGAGTTCTTTTCCAGTAAGTTTTTTACTATTATTATTTTTTTCTTGTCAACTCTTGGCAACCCTTATTTCTTTCTTATGTAACCTGCTTAAGATGTGTTATGTAGCTGTCCTAAACTTTGTTGTTAAAGGCCTTAAATTTAGAGCTTTAATTCGTCCATTAAGAGGTCAACATCTTATTTTAAAGCCCAAGAGCTGTTTTTTTTTCACTTTTAACTATGTAATAAGTGACATAAACAAATGATGAAGAGTCATCAGTCATCACGCTACAGAATAATACTGATATCTTCAGGATGACCCTCGACAGCAACACCACCAAAAGGGCCCCTGTTTACTTGCTCAGGTAAGACTCCCAAGTCCGAGGTCCAGCAGCCAGTTAAACAGAGACACGATGAGTCTGTGAAACAGGATGCAGGGCTCACTGATGCTATGAAAATTACTGAGAGCACAACGTTTGTCTCAAAGTATCGCCAAAACTTTAAGAGCTCCCCCTGGTGGCTGCTAACAGTAGTCAGATTATAAACAGATGGAATGTGGGTCAAACTCAAATTTAAATGTAAGTTGAACAAAATTTCCAAGATCGATCTTTCTGCCATGGCAGCTAGTTTTCAATCGCATTGATTTATGTGAAAGCTTTAATTCCTACGAGAAGGTTTTATCTTAAGTTGTGATTTCATGTTAAAAACAGGGACGTGCTGATACGACTGATGGCTTTGTAGGCAACTGCTGCAGCTTAAGTTTTGAAACGCTGAGAGCAAACAAACACTTATGTGGGAAAATGTTTGCTGTTTTATCTATGTTGTTATACAGAACAGTGATGCTGTATAGCAAATGTAACCTTGTATAATTTTTGTGTTGTAAGACCAAAGTATTCTGCTTCAGTGCTTTTCTCTTTCTTGCTATGTTTTCATTGAGGCTTAAAACCCTATCATGTACCAGCAGCTGCAGAGCTGGGAGCTGATACATCTGCAAGATAGAAGAAATGCATGATCCGACCTTGTAACTTGTTTGTGTTCATGTATAAGTCTGAGAGCCCAAGAAGTGCTTCCATGAGCAGCATGAGACACTGACTCCGATTCATCTTGCAAGAATAAATTTCCTGCTTTACATTCAAACTGTGGTGTGGAGTAAATTTTCCTACTAATAGAGGAATCTTTGAACTTTTCTCAACACTACGTGTTGGATGGTGTTGCTTTGATTTCACTTTTCTAACAATGTGAGGTGATGAAGGTGCGCTTCCCACATTTAAAGGGTGACCAAACAAAATTCAACATCTATTTCATGATTTATTTCATAATAAATTTAGATTTAAATGCAATTCTTTGTGGTCTTTGCAGTGTGTTTTCTAAATGCTACACAGGTGTTGTCAAAATGATGAAGATGTTTTCATAATTTGTTTGTGTTTTGTCTTTTTGCATGTGTTCTCTTTAGTTGCAGTCATATACTGTTAAAAAAAAAAAAAAAAAAAAAAATGGACGTCATCTCGCTCGGCTCAAACTGAGGTCACCACAAAAACTGCCCCCTCTGGTGGCTGGCAGCAGTACAAGACAAGAACTCTGCCTCTCTAGTCATTCCAGATGGGATGCGGTCAAACTTTAAAAAAGTACTACACCTCGTAGAAACGTTTCTCTCATCCGTATGCTGTGGCAATATTTAGATATTATTGGGCTGCACTGTGTTCAAGTCCTCTTGAAATTTTTTTTTACTTATTAGAGGTTAAAAACAAGGTTTTACGTCTCTTTTAACAATGATTGACAGCTGCCGTTCTTGTGTAGTTTTTTCGTGGATAATAAAATACATCAGGAAGGAGAGTTAAGAAGAGATTAGATGGTCTAAAGTAAAAATACCTATATTTTGTCACCCGCTTCAGATTTTCCCAGAGTTCCTCGTAAGTCTCTACTGCGCAGACTCTGGCTGCACAATGGTGGCCAATGGTGGCCAATGGCAGCTCCTGTGACAGAGGTTTTTTGGCTTCAAAACCATGGTTACAATGGTAAAAGGCGGAGCCATGCTGTCCATTCTGTATACAGTCTGTGGTTGCAGTGCTGTGAGCACTCAGGGCTCCCGTCCATTAGTACTTCCTTTACTACCCAAAATGAAATCTGATTGGAAGAAGTATCTGAAGCTAGAGAGGACCTGCCTCCTCCTGAGACCTGGTCCAGACAACATGACTCTTGGTGTTGAGAGCCCTCACTGTTGAACCATGGCACTGAAAATGAATGTTGATGAGTCTCCCCCAGGCTGTCCTCCCGTTCACGACCCTGCCAACCTGCTGCAGTGTCCACCTGGTAAACCCCACCCTCTGGACTGTGTGCTGATCCTTCATCCCCTGCACCTTCCTCCTGTGGCAAGCTTTGGCTCCAGTCTTCTGTATGACTCTCCTGACAGTCTCCCTTCCAACTCCAACTCTGGCTGCAACATTTTTCCATTTTTTTTTGTACATCATCAAACTCATTCAATTTTGTTCCAGTTTTCCGTCCTGAGATTTTGTTTTCCCCTCCTGAGCCCTTCTTGGGATCCAAACTCCCAGTTGGTTACAAACTTCTTTCAGCTGAAGTCAATGAAGCTCCACAGAGTTGTTAGAATATTTCTTATTTGATTTGTGACATCATTCTCATCGTTATCACTATCTTGTTACATAACTGTTTTAGCTCAGCATTTCATCTAGTTGTTGTTGTGTCCTCGTATCTCAGGGACAATGTGTGTTTAGCTGGTTGATAAACTGATAACTTCTGTCTGCAGCTTGTGTATGCAGATCTTACTGACTCTGAGTCAACTTTCACCCTGTCTCCTCAGCTCCATGCTCTAAAAACAACACACGCACACACTTGGGTAGCACATCTCTCTGAAACCTGACACCACCTGTGGGTTGAGGCAGCAGTATCAATCATAATGACGGCCACTTACTCTTGGTTGTTTCGGTAAACTCAACTTCTGCATAGGCGTAGCCAATGAATGTTTTAAAAGTGTATGGTACCCGGTCAACGGGGCTCATTCTGTGACCAGAATAAATGCTGAACTGAGAAATAACTCTTCTTCAAGTGATTCTTGAGACCTCTCAAAGTCTGAACATTGTGACTGTGGAGAGAAGGATTGTACAGTGTCGTCAGACGATTTGAGAGGCCTCTATGGAAAATACTGACCATGACTACATTCATAGAATGGTCTGAGATGATCCTGTGATACACACACACACACACACACACACACACACACACACACACACACACACACACACACACACACACACACACACACACACACACACACACAAGGATTTCAGGTAATTTGGTCTAATCAAAGATGTAAAATTCACTCAAAGGCGGATTTTCATGGCTTAGGTTGTTTACTAAACTGATGCAAGTGCTTCCATTATTGACGTTGATTTTGGAGCGGTCGCACTCCTGTCTGCCACCCAGAAGAAACTTGTGGAGATTACCAGTTGAAATGTGCAGCTCCTTTTCATGTTTAACTTGCATATGATGCTTTAGATACTTCTTACAACCAGAATTCAAGGTATTAAGGTACCAAAGGAAAAACTAACATCATAAACAAATGTTTGTACGTGGAATGAAATGTTCCCACATCTAATTTATAGACCCCTTGTGAGTCGACATCATCATAAAGATGCGCAAGCATTTTGCCAACGAAAGCAGCGTTTAGCTCTGTTCATTCAGACGAGTTCTCGTTCTTTAAACGTTAAATTCAAACTGTCAGCAGCAAAAAAAATGTCCGGTTGTTCTGTGGTCGGTTGACTTCCATGAAGTTCAGGGCATTACAGGGCAACCAGTGTTTTGGAGTAAAGAGTGACCGTGTTAACTGGTGACTCTCAGCTGAACGTGTCAGTGATGGTCGGCTGAGAGTCTCCAGTTAACAGGGTCACACTTTCCACTGAAACACCAGCGCCGTCTGCAGCTGTGTTATTAAATGTGTCTTCTTTATCCAACCTCAGTTAACCAGGTTTGATCACCAATAATCAATATTAACTGCTGATGTTCTAAATCCAGTTTTTACTTTGAGTGTTTGATGAAAAAGTTGGTTTGGAGCCGAGGTTCTGACCAAATATGGACTCACTATGGAGAGGAAATAATAAGTGAAGCTATAAATGATGATGAACAGAAACAGATTTAAAGTTCAAGGTTAAACTACGGTATATTATCAAACTATGAATCAGTCTGATTAGTAATCTGAAAATATCAAAGCATTCATATTCTGATAGATTTGGAGCAGTTCTCTGTCTGGACCTGGTTTTCTGGATCCTTTATTCTGACCCAGGTCTCAGACTCAGCTCTCTGTGAGCTCTTTTTGGTTTGGGAGGGTTTCTGCTTTATTGACACAGTTCATGTCTTTATATTTCACAGTCTGATCAGTGACCACAGATAATACAGTCATAAGCATGGAGTGACTGTGTGTTTAAACTGCTCTCTGGCTACACGCTGGATTTATACACTAAAAACTTCTGTCCACTGACTGTCCGTCCACTTGTTGATGTTTTCCATCAGCTCACTGATTTCTCACAAACCTGTGAGTTGTTTACCATCAGTCAAATTTGTGTTACTTAGGTTAAAAAAGGGTTTTTTGAAGGTTAACACCATTCACTGGTCATTTGACCGGTCATTGCTTCACTTCCGTTGCCAAAATGCGAATGCAGCTGTTACCGTTTACAAACAGCAAAGGGGTCTACGCGTGAGTGAAGAAAATTTATATTCTAATTTATTATGTAATAAATCAGGAAATATTTCATCGTGAATTTTTCTGAGTCACCCTTAATATACAGTCGGTGGTCTCAATCAGCACTGAGATAAGACTTTCTGCCTCAGATGCTGCCAAGTGAACATTAAAATAAATAAACAAATAAATAAAATAGATTCTCACTACTGCTTGAAAAATGAGAAGCATGAATCAGTCAGCCTTGTCAGCGTTCTTTTGTTTGTTTGTTTGTTTTCTTATGAGCAGTTTTTCCTGTTTCTTACTTCATCACGATGGGTCAACAACACATTCTGTATCTTTCTGACTGTATATTCTGTTTATAAACACAAATCTAACGGTAAATAATTACAGACAAGTGTCTTTTTGATTTTTTTTTTTTATTATTCTTCACCTCGGTGCAAAAGGGAATGCTTTACAAATTTAAACATAAAAAATGAACAAAATCAACCAGTAATAAAAATTTTACTGCATCATACGAGTCAAGATGCTTCTGCATATGTCTCAGTGTGTTTTGTTGGGATGGGACTCCGAATCAGTGGCACAGGGTCACAGGCTGCATCATGTCATGATCTATGAAATCAAAACAGGAGAAGTGTGAGAGTTATTGACATTGACATTATGGGAGATGTTATTTAGAGACGAGAAAGAGAGAGAGAGAGACGAGAGAGAGAGAGGATGCGGTGCGGTCTTCTGACCCCGCCTACAACTCTGAAATCTAATAACACTGTTTTCGAGTGAGGCAAAAGCAATATTAGGTCTGATGTGGATCTCCCTGGAGGAGCAGAAAGGAAGTGGATCTTATCACATTAACTATCTGGAGCTGCTCCACCAGGAATGAGGAGATGAACTGGCAGGAACGGTTAATAAGAAGGACTGCACCCAAAGGACGGCGGTATTGTCTCGTTTTATAAGCACAAACATTACAGTAATGCCTTTTTGTACAAAGAAACCCACTTACACATCCCTTAAGTTCATGGAGTTCTCCCATTTATTGTCCACTGAGAGATGACACGATGAACACTCATCATCCTTGAAGACATTTCTTATTTTCTTTCATACTGACAGTACAAAAGGATATATCCTCTAACTCTTTAGCTTTCATCCTCAACTTGGCTGCTGGTTTCAAAACATTTCAAACAAACAAACGTGAGCTTTCAGTCAGAGCTGAAAGACGTTCTGGTATAATTGATGAGTGAGCTCTTTGAAGGATGTTTGGAGACTGCCAGCCACAGCTCACTGTGCAGGAATTCATTTCAAAGCTGCTGAAGCGTCAGCCTGTGGGCAGAGCGAAGCTTAAGCTGGTCGGTAAAGAAACTAAATGTGAACATAGTGTCACAACAGCAGGTTGGATTTGTTGAGTAGATGTTTAAAGAGGGGACAGTGTGCTCATTTTGAGGCTTTAAACTCTCCCTCTGTTACCTCTACAGACGCTTAGCATGAATAAGAGCTTAAAAAAAAAAAAAAACTGTTTATCTCAGGCTGCGTTTCAGCTTCCTACAGAAACGCTTCAAATGGGCTCAGAGAATCTTTCTTTTGATTAGCCGGCTCTCTGAAAGCCTCCTTCTCTGCTTCCACATACAGAACCCTCATCATTTAGTCAGCCTGTGTTTCTGTGTTTGAAAAATTATGAAAACATGGCTTCATGTTGTGGACTCTGAATGTTGGAAAGTTTGAAAAGGAAACAAGACAAAAAAAAAACATCCAAACAAAATGGAGCAGGATGTTTGCTAAGCAGGACGTTCATGACCCTTTTTAAAGGCGAGTCTCCAAATGGAAGAAAAGTCTCATTTCTCACAGTTCATCTGAATCTAAATTTATAAACAAGCAGTTTAGAGCAGTTGGACGTCCCAGCCTAAGAACCTTTAAGATGTTTAACCCTCAGGATCCCAGGCAGCTTCTGGTCGTGTTTTACCTCTGTCCCATTTTTACTCTCTGTGGTCTCATTTTCTCAGCAAAGTGAAGTCCTGCACCTCTATAGATTCAGGACAACCATGGCTACAGACTGATGGAACTCAGTTATGTCTTTATGCAGTGTGACAAAATTTAAAAGCTTTAAATCATTAGAAAGAAAAGAAAAAGAAAATGATTTTTTTTCTGATTAAAAATTAAAAAAATAATGAATTAGTGTTTACACCACATTTCCAGGTCGCCTCAGGCCTCAAAGGAACAGAGGAAAAATCTTGGTGGTGTCTCTACATTCAGAGAATCAAATCAAATGTTGATGTTTGTAAATGTTTTTCCTGACTGTGGTCTCATTTGTCACTGCAGTATGAAGTCCTGCTCCTCTGTGGGTTCAGGAGAACTCAACAATGGCTCCTGAGCAGCACAACATCATCAGAATGAAATAATTATTACAACATTATTACAACATTATTACAACATTATTACAACATTATTACAACATTATTACCAGCTATTTACTCTTTATTAACTATTTACAGTCAGTACTTTGACTGCTGTTTACACAGTTTACAGTCTACACTGCAGAGGCATCATGTCGATCTGCAGAGAAGTTTCAGTCAGTAATGAGACAGAGAGCTGAGCAGCTCTGAGCACAAACTTTATACCTGCAAGACGACGCCATGGGAAGCAAAATTCAAAGAAGCGTGACTTCAGGGTGTATGTGCTTGCTGAAAGCATTATAGACCACAGAATTGTTCAATTTTTACAGAACTTATCTACAGCAAACGGTTTATTTTCTTCAAATTCTCAAAGAAGACATGAGAATCAAAGCCATGCTGATGGGATTCTCCAGTCTTCTCTGCTCTGTTTAGACACGTTTCAAACATCGCTTGTGATGCATTCAGGTACCTTCAGAAACTAAACTTAAGAATCTGATGATTACCTCAGTTTTTTCAGTTTTGGATTGGACAAATGGTTTGTAAATGCCAGTCATTTAAAAATAAGAGGTATTTAATTCCCACTGCCAGGATTGGGATCCTGAAGGTTACCACTCTTGTCCAACATTTTCTTTCACCTTATATTAGTTTTCAAACGATGTAAAAGATTTATACTGCCTCTTTAAAATACAAACCTCATAAGAGGGGGAGACTGTGATTCAGATGCGCGTTTCTTTCAGCCAATGAAGTTCATCACGACCAGATGAAGAACTGTGTGAGCGAATAAGAAGTCAGCGAAGGCTCTCTCTGGGGAGATGGACAAGAAGTCTCCTTTGTTCTGTGGGTTGATCTGGATACGAAGACACACTGTGGGGAAAAAAAGACATAGACATTAGTTGTGATAGAGAACTTTTTGTCTTGACTTTTATCACCAAAACAACACAGCCGAAACTGTATGATGTGATGATGCAAAACCACGGCCAGCACGCTTTTGTCTGGATAAGGGCCGACATGTCTGTGTGGATGCATTTCAATACATCTGAGAGACCCACAGATAGTGATTTGCTAAGTGTGTCATACATGCACAAGAAATTATCCAGGCCGCGATGGATGCAGAGAACCCACTTGGAGATGGAGAAGCACAGGAGAAGGAGAGCAGAGCGCAGAAAAAAAGGACTCGTCTTACCTCAAGATCAGGTCTAAACCGTGTTTTTTTAATTAACAGACTAAATAGTCTGATGTTATTTATCTTATTTACATGACAGGATGTCATTTCTTACATGGTCTGTGTTCACAACAATCCTCTGCTCTCTGTATCGCACACAGCAGAGGTTCACCCTGATGTGTACTAGGAATGGGCAATGAATATGAATGAATGGTCGACTGCAGCAGGTTGCAGCATAGAGAAACAATCCCATTTTTGCAGGACGCTGGCACAGTGGTGCATCCAGCAACTTTCAAAATAAAACAATAGTCACCAGCAAAAATCAAATATCGCGTTCACTTGAAATGCCCAACCTCAGTGCGTACACAGAAAAACAAACAGACCAGTACACTCGGTGTAGCAGACAGAGAGTCCAGAAAAATGTCACCACAAGAGGTGTAGAAAAAAAATCTCTGCCTCTTTTTTCGTGCTCCCAGGGCGACTCTGTGAAGACACCATTATTCTTAGAAGCTTTAATATTAGTTTATGCAATGCTACTAATGATTGGAATAATAATTTCTTTCTGTGTTTTGATTTTCAGCCTTGGTTTCTTTATTTTTCAGTTTTGGAATTTTCATTTCAGTACGTCCCTAGTTGTGAACACATTTAATGCACAGCACATAAATGCACTTTGACTCTTATCAACTTACACTTCATTAGTAATTAAATATTGCTGTAACCTTTTCCCAAAGGCCATGACAGCTGGGTTACTTATAAAAATAAAACTATTGTAGAAACTGTAGAAACTTTAATACACTTGAATCTGAAAACTCCTGTAGAGTTGAACTTGAAAATAATCAGACACAGACATACTCATACACTGACAATGACCATGTCTGATTTGGTTTTCTTAGAGCTCTGATCGAAAAAAAAAAAATTGCTCACCATAACTTTTCCCTAAGGAGGTACAGATTATATCACAATTTTGTGGTGCACAAAACTGTTGTACAAACTTTTAATTTAACAGAGTTTGATAAAACCTCACAGCACTGCTGCATGACTGCTCTATTATTTGATAAGGCAGCGACCAAAGAAATAATTACCAACTGTTTCGATAATCTGCCTCTAATTTAACATCATCATTTATAGTCATTTAGGAAAAAGTCCTCTCTGGTGTTGGAACCTCTAATGTGATTACTTACTGTAATTGTCTTTTTTTCAGTTAATGTGAGAACCTCCCGTAACGATTTTTCTCAGCATTTTGAAGTCATGCAATTAATCATGCACACGATGCAATAAACAAAGATGTCACTGTACCAATCCATTTGCTTAATCACACCTGGCTTATTGTAAAAAGTGGAGCTCAGAAGAGATTTATTACTGTAATAATGAGTTCCGGAAGTTTCATTTATTATTTGGACTGGACAGTTTTCAAATTCACAGCAAAAGGTTCACACAACATCATGTTTCATTAGCTCTGCTATTAATGCTTGCTTGAACATGATTTTAATGTTGAACTTTTAAACAATGATTCAATTAAATCACTTTTTGCTTTTATTACCTAGAGTTAAACTGCAGTATTACCTTCATAGAGGTAAGATTTACAGCTGGACAGCTGGATGCCCTTCATTTAATGCAATCCATAGCAGCAGGTTGATTTCAGTCGAAATCAAACAGTCTTAACTCACAGCCCCAGAGTTGAAAAAAAAAAACAAACAAACAAAAAAAAACAACAATTATTTATAACGGATCTGAAAACAAATTAATAATTTAATAAGTCAAAATCTCCAGGAAACAAATAAATCAATAACAACGAATTAACAAAGAAACTGAAATTGAGGATACATGGACGTTCAGGGCTTCCGTAGTTTTGCAGAGAAAGCACTACCGGTAGGTTTTTATTAGCACACAGTGCTAATAAAAATCCATCCGTAAACTGTGGATACACAGTTTATCCACAGTCCTTCATCTGAGCAAACTGGTTTCCTTTTTATGATCTTGGAGTGTGAAATATTTCTCAAATATCCCGTAAATCTATCTTGATTTATAAAGACTGACACCTTCAGCTATGGGACCTCGCGATGGTTAGCTAACGTCAGCGTTCGCTGTACGCACGTTTACCTGCGAGTCAGCGCAGTGAGTGAAAACCGTCACACTGGCGATTGTTAAATGCAAAATAAAAAAAGAACATTTCACTGAATGAGTATTTACCTGCGAGAATGAAAGCACCCACACATGAGATGAATCCCGACAGAAAGCTGTTGAAGGGGAAGGTGCCGACGAGCAGGCAGTACAGAAACTGTAGCGCTCCTGTCAACAAGATGTAGAGCAGATAAGCATCCACCACCTTCAGCTTGTTAGGCGTCGTGGTGGTGTACTCCTCCAGAAACCGAGATATGACTGATACGACTGAGTTCGACATGGTTCTGCTGTTTGATTTGGACTAAATGTTTCAACAAACGACTTCTGCACAGCTCCTCTTCCTTAGTCCAATGAGTGACGTGTCCCACTAACAGGAAACGGACATGGCGTAACTAAAATTGTAGTCCGCCAGACGGAACGAATAGCGGAGCGAACGAGTTAAAGAGCTCCTAAACCCGGCCCACTGTGCTTCAAAGAGGGGTAAAATGAAGTAATGACTTACTTCGAGAGTATCTTCATTACAGTTCTGACGATACTATACACTGTCATTTGTGGTTTTAATATGTTTGTCCATTATATTCACCACCAACAGTCAAGCTGTTCTTTCACAAAAAAATCTTGAAATGTGTGAAAAGGTAGTATTTGTGCCGTGAGCAAAGAAAAAAGAAAAAAACAAACTTTAAAGATTTGCAGTACTAGGGAACACAGCTAAAATACAAATTGTGCGAATCAGAGCTGCCAGATTGTCTCTCATCTGTTCGTACTAATGTGCTTGAAATGCGTGGAAAGCTGTCTTGATTGACAGTAGTCCCTTAGTGCTTTTACAAAAAAAAAAAAAAAAAAAAGTCACTCAAACAAATATCAATGCCATTATAATAGATCAACCAATTGATGCTTAATTGAATTATGTATTTTCTTTGTTTCTTCGTCATTATTTACATACATAGCTTCCATTGCATGTTTGTTTGTGGGTACTGAGTGGTTTTAATTTTCTTTTTAAGTTCATACTTTAAGTTCCCACACTGCTACTTCAGAGAAAAACAGCTTTGTATTATTATTATTATTATTATTATTATTATTATAATAATAATAATAATAATAATAATAATAATAATAATAATAATAATAATAATAATAATAATTTTACTGATGTATTGTCTAAATTGTCTATCAATTTCATTGTTTGGGGGTTTTTTTCCCCTTATTTTTAGGGGTTGCTGATTAATTAATATTTCCGAAACAAAGTAGATATTCTGACTACAACCCCCTCCGAAAAATGTGAAATTTAAACACGACTTATGCAAAATAAAATAGTAAAAGGCGCCAGCTCATCAATTTATTTCCTGGTTTTTGATCACTACTCTTGTGTTTAGCTTCAACGTGCCAGAAAGGACTGCTAGCGCCATCATTGGAAACAGTTTGATGCATCCTCACAATAGAACATCTTTGAGTGTGATCAGCTGACCCATGAATGTGGTTTGTTACAAAACATTACAACTAGCCTACAGTAGAGTCATATCAGAGAGAAAGAGAAGAGCGTGTAGACAGGATTATAACTGTCTTTAAGTGAATGTAACTACTGAAATGTGCTGACAAATGGATCCTGCTACGACTGCAGCTCCGTTACAGACCGAGTGTGAGACAGAGTGAGTAACTTAGACGAATACAACCTTCAGCACAATGCTAGTCTGATTATATCACAGCTTCGTTTACATTTAACCTCATGGCCACAGTGTCTTTCTCCAACAAAGGGTAGAGTACTGTGTTACTGTGCTTGGACACAACAAATCGGTGAGATCAAATTATATACATATTTTAACACAAATTTGCTTACTAAATATTACAATTTATAAACAAAAATAATATCTAACATATGATCAGTGTGACCAAGTAGGTTTGTTACACAAGGACTCGATACATCATTTCTAATTTTTTCTGCAGATGAAATTAAATGAATAAATAAATAAAATTAATTAAAAATAAATAAATAAAAGTAACTTAAATAAACTTGGGGTTATCCAAAGTGTTATATTACAACTTATAGAAATATAACGTATTTTGAGTATGAGTTATTTTTAGTAACAAAGACCCCATCAGCAGTGGCATCCCGTTTAAAGCACCACTTGAATAAATTTGTCCAGATCTGTCACACAGTCAGGTCTCAATGAAATGATTCTTCTGCTTTGAGTGTCACTCATCATTTGTCAGGATGACTCAGCAAATTTGAATTGGCTGGAGACTGCAGAAAGAGTTGAATGGCTGGGCTGTGTGTATTGATGGAGGAGGTAGAAATGTGAGATTGGGCTCTTTTTTCTACCCACAATCAGAGAGAAAGAGAGAGAGAGGGTGGGTGGGTAGGTGGGAGGGACTCATTTAACCAAGCATTTTAAGTTTCTCACATGAGTTTAAAACTGAGCTAGTCTTAAAATATTGTTTTCAAAACTGCTTGAAAAGTAAACTGTGATTTTTACTTAGAGGTCAGAGGTTATTTTGATGGTTGATGCTGCTGTGGGTCTCAGCCTGGACTTTGACTGAGGGTATCATGCCAGTAAAACTTGACACTGGGTGTGTGTAGCATGTGTGCGTCATGCAGATAGTGAAAACACTGACTTTTACCCTGAATCTGTACTATTAACCTAAGGTATGCATCCCCTCTACTTTTTTTTCTGTGTAACCTCCATGTTTTTGTCCTTTTTCCTCTTCCTTACAGGACAAGTTCTGTCTGGGGCTGGTGGCCTTCCTGGCGTCCAACCTCCATGTCTCTTTTAAAGACTACAGAGTCCAAGATTCTTGCTTGTAAGGGTGTTTAAATATAAGATTACAGATCATTTAATCTCACAGCAATGTTACTAAGTATTTAAATGGTATTCAAAAGCTGCTCAGCCTTCATAAAATATCCATCCACCCACACTGAGCCTCTGAAAGCGTAATATGACTCCTATTTTGCAAGTGTAAACTAACACACAACCTCACCGAGGGTTTACTGACCATCCCCTCCTTTTGTCTGGTCCTGACAGGTATTCAGAATGACCTGTGGGCTAGATTTGTGACACTGCCAAACCAGGATCGAATATGGACTCTAACCGTCACCAATAGAGCAGCGCAGAAACCTGCACAACAAGGTACCGCCCTCCTCTCTGTCTTTGTTTGGGTGTAAGGAGGAAACAGTTCGAATCCTACAGCACGATGACAGATAACAGCCCTGGTTACATAACTCCATCCTGTTGTCGTCTTCTCTCCTTCAGTCACAAAGACTCCTCTGGTCATGGTCCACGGTTTTGGAGGAGGGGTGGGTCTGTGGATCAGGAACCTGGAGCCGCTGAGTCGGTCCCGGCCAGTTTACGCCTTTGACCTCCTGGGCTTTGGCAGGAGCTCCAGACCTCCTTTCCCCTCAGACGCTGCCAAAGCAGAGGAGCAGTTTGTGGACTCCATGGAGCAGTGGAGACAGTCTGTCGGCCTGGAGAACATGATTCTGCTGGGACACAGTCTGGGGGGATACCTGGCTACCTCCTACGCCATCCAGTACCCTACAAGGTGATTAAGAGGAAAGAGGAGCTAAAACACAATGTGTGTCTGAGGATTAATGACGTCAGCTGAGAGATAAGTGAAGACAGAGATTGTGTTCTGATATCATGTAAAGAAAGTGCTGAATATTAACCAGGCTGTTATCTAAAGAATGAAGAAAAATCAATTACCTTAATGATGACCCATGAACACATCCTGGGAGTCTGTTTTTTATCTGTTTTGGTACTAATCCCTTTCACAGCTTGACTGTAGATCTGCACAGTTTTACATGGCTGATGTTTTGCTAACTGTAGAATTTTCAAAAGTAGTTCAAGTTCCTGTGAGGACTTTCTAATGTGCTATTTACACAGGAATGGTTTTAGGATGAAACGCAAAAGTATGGTTGCATTTTGGCCTCATGTTTACTTTAGCCGACCTAAAATGCAAATTTTCTGAAACGTCCTCCAGAGTGGAATCTTTCTGATACGATACAGCCTCTGTTGCCATGTAAACAGCACGTCAGAGTTTTCAATGGAAATGTTGACGTCATGCTCTATTTTGCGCATGCGCATTCCGCTTTCATTGTGGGAACTTTGAATTGCCATGCGCAAACTGGACAACAACAACAACAACAACAACAGTTCAGTGGTGGACTATTGTGTTGTGCTTGTGCCGCTGAATCTACTGACTGCCTTTCAACAAAAATTGCATCTGTTGCTCCACTTCTGCAATCAGACAAGACACAGATCAGTGATCTGTTCAAACTTGAGAGTTTGTCAATAAAATGAAGAGTGAGGTTACGTTAGCTCTGATTGGTAGATGAGCAGGACGTCAGGATTTGCTAATGTTACACGTTAGCCTACGGATACGTCTCAAAGCACCAGGCTGAGAGAGGCTCTAAATATATCTGGCTACTAAACTTCAGTACAAACTGACAAAGTTTACTTGTTGTCACATTTCAAACAACAGCTCTGTGTAAATGTTGATAAATACCTTACCTCGTCATGTTGTATCTGGTAAAAAGTTGTCCTGAACAAAGAAAAGTAGTGTTAAAAGAAGATCTGATCTCCATTCATTTCCAAGACAAACACACACCTTGTTAAGATGACATCACCACAGTGTGCGCACAATTCCAGACAAAAGGTGTCTCTGTGATCAGCTTCAAACAGAGAGTCCTCACAGAACCTTTCATATAGTTTTAATCAAAGCTGGATTATGAGCTTCCTTGCCTTCCTGTCTGCAGTTCCAGACACATTTATGTTTGTGTGTTACATAAAGCAGAGAGCTTAGCTTTACACAGTCAGAAATCTGTGTGTTTGCCTGCCTGGTTCTGTCCTGGCTACATCAAGGTAAACTACAGTCTTTCTTAGAAGTATCTCTTGTTTTCTTGGAAACCTTATAGTGTTTATAAGACTCCAGTATGCAGAATGTGGGTGCTGCTAACACTGCTGCTTCACTGTAAGAAGGTCGCCGGAATCCTGGTTCAGGCAAAATGTGCCTTTCTGTTTGGAGTTTGCCTGTTCTCTCTGTGGGTTCTCTATGTGTGGGTTCTCTCTGGGTACTCCAGCTTCCTCACACAGTCCAAAAACATGCTCATCAGGTTCATTGGTGATTCTAAATTGTGAGCATGAAAGGTTGTCTGTCTGCCAGTAAAAGTCCAGAACGCGTGTTTACAAACCTCTCAGAGAACTCTTAACTCAACTTCAGAAATGTTTACCTCAGTGAGGAGACTGTTAGAGCACGAGTGTTAAGATTACTGAAATATTCTAGTCAAGTACATTTACTTTGATAAAATTTTGAGATGTAAGGCCTGCTCCCTTTAATGCGTCAGGAACCAGTTAGGAGATCTTTATGTGATGATCTTAGCAAGTCTTCTTTCTTTCTTTCTTTCTTTCTTTCTTTCTTTCTTTCTTTCTTTCTTTCTTTCTTTCTTTCTTTCTTTCTTTCTTTCTTTCTTTCTAATACATGCTCGTAAAGATTTGTTTTACTCTCCTGAAGATCTGAGGCAAATTTTAGAATAGAGTGTTTCAGTCAGTTTACAGACAGATTCAGGGATTTCTACAACATATGAATATGTAGAGGTTTGAAAATCTGCACACGCTGAGGGCGAGTATGAGGATGAAAGACGTGGTCAGTCAGTAAAACTGAAAAATGTCAATTGGTGTCACTAGTGAGTATGATAAAAATCTGATGTTACAAAAAGAAGTCCTTGTGAATATGATTTTAGCAGCCAATCAGAGAGCTGACACACAGAGACAGACAACCTTTGACGCTCTCACTCACACCTACAGGCAATTTAGAATCACTAGTTAACCTGATGAGCATGTTTTTGGACTGTGGGAGGAAGCTGCAGTACCTGGAGAGAACCCACACATGCACGGGGAGAACATGCAAACTCCACACAAAAAGACCACCAGGCGAACTGGGATTTGAACTGGTGACCTTCTTGCTGTGAGGCTGAGGTGCTAACCGCTGTTCCACTGTGCAGCCCTACACTAAAATAATGAAATTTAAAATGATTTTAAACCAACTGACCCCAAAAATAGAGAGAAAACAGTGATGTCAACAGCATACTGACTTAGTACAACAAAACCCATATTGTGCACAAGAAGGCGTCTGTCAGCTTCCAGTATATGTGTCTGCTGTTGTACACTTCTGGTTATTTAAATATGAGCGAAGGTTTATTGACAAGATGCCTTCAAAACCTACCTCAGGTTCCAATCAGCGATGTTTATCAGCTTGTATCAGCAGAAACATCTTTAAGTGTGTGTTAGGATATGTTTTTTTCCTGATGGAAGACCCTGTCATGTTTTCCCACAAGGACTTTTAAAGGCTTGTATTTGTTTTTTAAATGAGATTAAATATCGATCAGAGAGTTTCATGATAATGTACTGTGAAAATACTCAGCCTTGAGTGTTTATGTCAAACCTGCCCACGTTTAAACTACTAATCAACATTTTATGACACACGGTTTAACTCTGAGAGGGAAATTCTGTTTGGTTTGGGAAAATATTTTAACAACATAGAGGCGAAACTTGATTCATGTAATTTTTGTGTCTGAGAGTTTTTTTTTAACTTTTAAAGAGAAAAAAAAAATTAAAATCATAAATTGAGTGTTGTGGCAAAAAATCTGGGATTTTATTTTAGGCCATACCAGCCAACCCTGATTTAACATGCTGTTTTAACAAGTTTAAAGCACATTTTTTATTATGTATCCTGCTCTCCTCTTACAGGGTGTCACATCTTATCCTGGTGGACCCCTGGGGTTTCCCTGAGCGTCCAAAGACTCAGGGTGAGAATCAGGGCACAGATGTGGTGAAGAGGCAGCCCCCTCCACGCTGGGTGAAAGCTATCGCAGCAGTAGTCTCCCTCTTCAACCCCCTGGCAGTCATCAGAGCAGCAGGCCCGTGGGGTAAGAAATGTTACAGCTCATCTGAACTTGTCTTGTGCAGTGTGAAGCTCTTTCTCCTCACCGAACGACACGTCTTTGTTTCAGGTCCCGGTTTGGTGAACAGATTCCGTCCTGATTTCAAGAGAAGATTTGATGATCTGTTTGATGACGACACGATGACGCAGTATATTTATCACTGTAACGCACAGTCACCAAGGTACGCCAAACATGCAAATAATGGCTTCATACACACCTGATCAAAGTTTTAAGACCAGTTGAAAAACTGCATGAATTTACATTTTGCACTGTTAGATCTGAAGAAGTTTCTAAGTAGAGTTTAAAAGGTCCACTTCTTACCTCAACTGTGCTTAACCTGTAATGTTCACCTTTATGCTGATGACACTGATATTTACCACTCCAATCCTGATATATCACAAATCCAGTTCAACCTGCAACATGATTTTAATACTGTACGACACTGGTTCAGCAAGTACTGATTGAACTCCCTTAGAAAGAGTTGATGTATTCAAATACCCTGGTCTTTGGATGGATCCTGAGTTTACGAGGGCTGATTGATAAGTTGTGAGCCTCATATTTAAGGGTTTGACTTTTGTCTGACATATTGCATTATTTTTCAACATAAACCCTTTCAGTATCTTTACACTTGAGCCAGCAATGTTTAAGGGCCTCAATGCGACTTCTAAAAAAGTCCATTTCTTGACCGTTCAGAAAGTCCCCCACTGCATACAGGATGTCATCATCTGACCCAAAGTGGGTACCGGAAATGGCCTTTTTCAATTTTGGAAATAGATGAAAGTCTGATGGAGTGAGATCAGGAGAATGAGGCGGATGATCAATCAATTCAAAGCCTCAATCATTAATGGCAGCCATGGCAGTGACAGACTTGTGAACAGGGACATCGTCCTGGTGGAACAACACACCTTTAATGAGTTTTCTGTGGTGCTTGAGCCTAACTGCCTAAGAAGTGATGCATAATATGTGCCACTGATTGTTTGTCCCTTCAGTCAGAACAACATCATGGAATTAATTGACCATTTCTGGGGTTGTAACAGTGACAGGCCTTCCAGGACGGGCGTCACCCCCAAGGCTCTGCCTGCCAGGCTTAAATTCCACCACCCACCTTTTCACTGTAGCATATGAAGGAACATCATTCCCTAGTGTTGATACCATATCAGTATGGATATCCTTAGTTGATAGACATTTCTTATGCAAGTACTGAATCACTTCTCTTACAGTGATTTTGTCCATTTTGTTAAAGTCTCTTGCCTTGTTTACTTCAGAGAGCTACCTCTTTGACATAAACTGACCAAATGACACCAGTCTGCAGGTACACAGCCTGAAATAGGTATGGGAATAGTAGAGCTGAAAAAGAACATCCCTGCTTCACTTCTTCAATACAAGGCTCACAACTGATCAATCAGAGATGGTACTTTTAAACCACACACTGGTAACATCTGTAAAAGAATTTATGGCCCTCTGGGTTCTTGCTACCGACCTATCAACTGTTCTCTTTTCATGTCAAGAAAAGATTTGTCTCATAACTGTTACTTCCCATACTCAGTTATGCTGATGTTGTTTACTAAAGCACCACTTACTCTGTTCAAAAACCTCTCAGTATTTCAAACAACTCTTTATGCAGATTTGTCTTAAAATATCCAATTTATTTTCCTACTTGTAAACAAGTTGTTTGTGTTTTTAATATTGTGTTTGTGTTTGTGTTTTATTTGATTTATTTCTTTGCTGTGTAATTCTGCTGCTCCTGATATTGTACTGTTACAATACAGTATGTTAATGAGCAATATATTAGTGTGCTGGTGATGGGGTGGGTGGGGTGTTGGGGTTGTGGAAGTGGTAGATCAGTGTACTGCATCACTGCGTCTCAAGGGGCAATCCTAAATAAGTTGAACTGAATTGAATGGAAATGCAAAAAGAAGAAATGGGAGCGAGACAAAAAAAAACAAACAAACATGGTCTGGTCGGATTGTTGAGCTGCATCAGCGAGGCCTCTCACAACACGCCATCACTGCTGAGGTTGGACGCAGTCAGATGGTCATTTTGAATTTCTTCAAAGATCCTGAGGGTTCTGGAACAAAAAAGTCAAGAGGTTGACCCAAAAATATTTCACCAGCGCTGAGCCGGAAGATCTGATTGGCTGTCAGTCAAGGCATGGGACGATCCTGGACCCAAATGAAGGCCATTACTGGAGCCGCCTGCAGCCCAATAACCATCAGACGGCGTCTGAGAGAGAAGAGCTTTAAGAAGAAAAAACCTCTTCAAAGGCCTCGTCTCCTTCAACGCCACAAAATCACCCGTTTGGACTTTGAAGAGAGCAGCAAACATGGGACACTGAAAGGAGGAAGAAAGTTTGATTCTCTGAGGAGAAAAAATGTCACCTTGACGGTCCTGATGGCTTCAAACGTTCCTGACATGACGAGGAGATCCCACTGGAGATGGTTTCTAGGCGGCACAGTGGAGGGGGCGCCATCATGATCTGGGCTGCTTTTTCCTTCAATGGAACAATGGAGCTTCAGGTTGTTCAGGACCGTCAAACGGCGCCTGGCTATGGGGAGATGTTGCAGGGGGCGTCCTTCATGACTGAGGGCCCTGCTCTGTGTGCTAATGACTGGGTTTTTCAACAGGACAACGCTGCAGGTCACAATGGCTGCCTGACAAAGGACTTCTTCCAGAGGAATCAGCTCACTCTTTGGACCATCCTGCGTCTTCCCCTGATCTAAATCACACTGAGAACATTATGGGATGGATGGCGAGGGAAGGTTACAAAAATGGACGTCAGTTCCAGACAGTGGACGCCCTCCATGAAGCCATCTTCACCACTTGGAGCAACGTTCCTATGAGCCTCCTGGAAACACTCATATTATTTCTTCTTTTAGCATTTTGAAACTCCATTTAGAACCTTTTTTAAGATCCAACAGTGCAAAATCTGCTAAAATCTTGCTATTTTTGAACTGGTCACAAAATTTTGATCAGGTGTGTGTGGGGGTAAAGTTCCACGTGGGAGGAACTTCACTCCAATTTGCATTGCTCACAAATAGACACAGTAGATAAACAAAACAAGCACAACAAGGTAAACACAACACACATGCCTTCAGAGGTAAATATGTGTGTGTGTGTTTCAGTGTGTAATGACTGTAGCCTCAGACTGTTTTGTAATTGCTCCTTTAGATTGCTCCAGCAGCCGCAGTGTAATCTTTGAGTGCAGTAAAAGCTCTTGATTGTGAAGCTTCTGAAAGTGTGAAAGGTTTTCACCACTCACAGGCTCAGATTGTTTTCCTGAGTGTCTGACAACATCAAATCTAGGCTCTCTACAGTATTAAATGTGAAATATAAGGTTGGTAGCATAGGCAGTTTAGGCAAATGTTAGGGGTGCTGTGGCCTCCCTGGGGGGGCACAAAATTGGGGGGAAAAAATCACCTTCAATATGAATATATTAAAAGTAGTTATTTCTATTAACTCTTAAATGCAAAAGCTCACATTCATTCAAATGTAAAGCAATTACCAATTAATACTACAAAGAATGATAACACCAAACAGGTTTCCTCCTCTGGCTGATCGGTACCTGCTCACTGTCTGGGCAGGAGGGGCAAATCAGAGATCATGGGTTGATCATTTATTGTATTAGATAGTGAAGAAATATTCATCAGTTTTTTCTTTAAGAAAATAATCCTCTTTTTAGTGATATGGATGGATCATGAGTTCAGATAATTGACCGCAGAGAGGGAGATGGGATGCCGATTGGTGATCTACATTAATTTTCAATCGGAGAGAGAGTTGCACAGTGCACGGCTGTAAATGCTGGAGAAGTTGTTTGATTTTAACTTGGGGGGACTTTGACTATAACCCCAGTTCATTCCATGAACTGAACCCATCTGTTGATCGGCAAATCAACGACGTACCTGCAACGAGGTACGGGCCGAAGAGCAGGGGCAGGTCCAGACTTTTTAGACTAGGGTGGCCCGACCAGGGCACTGGGCAGGGGGCATAATTTATGTGAGCCCACATTCCAATACTAGCATTTATTTTTTTGCTTATTTGTGCATAATAATAATAATAATAATAATAATAATAATAATAATAATAATAATAATAATAATAATAATAATAATAATAAGAAGAAGAAGAAGAAGAAGAAGAAGAAGAAGAAGAAGAAGAAGAATGTATTTAAAACTAAATTTTAACCAAACAGTGCTGCAGTGCTTTGCTTTCTTTAGTTCTACTTACAAATTCATGAATTAAAATCAACACTTGTTTGTTATTAATTGAGAGGTACATTTTTCACAACTACCACTTATCTTTTTATGTTCCTCTACAACAAAACATAAAAACTAATATTATTATTCATTATAAATGCAAACCAAAATAATGTCCAAAATATTCGCAATCACACAATTTTGCCAAATTGTGCATCACTAATGCAAACTGGGTGACATGTTCTCTTCTGAATTAAAGACAATGCTAAAAACAATGCTAAGATTTCATTGTAAGTGTATTTGCCTCCCTCCATGCATGATTTATGCATGGAGGGAGGCACCGTATAAAAGCTCGCCTATGGCGCCACATTGGTTAGGGCTGGCTCTGCATGTAATATAAGCCACATTGACTTTACGAGTTGAGATGTAAAGCTTTAAAACGTCAAAAATAGTGTCAGTGGTGATAGTTGATAACTCAAAACCGCTTCTCACGCAGCAAAATTATTTCTTATTTGACTCAGTATGAGCCGCATTCACTGACAAGTCCAGCAAAATAAAAGAAAAAAGTGAAACATGAATTGTTTGGAAAGGGTAAATTGATCTGCCAATTTGATAAGAAAGATGTACCCATTTATTTTCTTTGTGTGAAGACATTTTTATTTCAAGAAACTTGCAAAACAAGTTTTTCTACCTCCATTGGCAGATTTTTTTTAAGTAATTCAGGCATCATTTTTGTCTTTTACTTTCTTGTAATAAATCATTTTTCTGGTGAATGTGGCTCATGTTACGTCTAAGAAGAACATTTTACTGAAAAAAAAAGACGAACACTTGATTAGATTCCAGTTTTGTAGAGTGTGACAGGGTCGAGGTGATATCACTGTGAAACGACTGAGCTGTCAGGGGCTGTGTAAATGTGCATGTCTGACTCTGTGTGTGTGTGTGTAAGAGCTGTGTGTTTACCAGTCGTATCATTTTGCTCTGCAGAAACATAATGTACGTATAATGACACACAAGGACAGCAGAGTTACAGCTTCGCTGGTTTTTTTCCAGGGTCACCGTAAAGGAACAAAGGTGTGATGATAGCTGAGCTCTTTTTGTTGCAGAGCTGCATTAAAATGGTTATTCATCAGGCTCACTGCTGCTGTCACAATCCTGCTGCAGCTACTGGCTGATGAAAATCTTCTTCAGCAGTTTCTACTAGATCAATAGATTTGAACCTAATGGAAATTTACCCAACCTGCATTTGCAAATATGAGTGGAAAAATACCCTCGTGTGTGTGTGTGTGTGTAAGAGGACAACACCTGTGAAAATCAGACCTAATCCTCATTTCCTCTGCAGTGGTGAGGTGGGATTCAGGGCCATGTCCGAGTCTCTGGGCTGGGCAAAGAGGCCCATGCTGCAGAGGGTGAACCTGCTGCCCCCGTCAATGCCCCTCACTATGCTGTACGGAGCTCGATCCTGGGTGGACAGCTCGTCTGGGGACATGGTGGCCAAGATCAGGGAGAAGTCCTACACCAAAGTGCAGGTGAGTGGAGACCGAAGCATAAGTGGGGGAATTCAGAATAACTTAAAATGTTTGTATTATTTATTTATTAATTCATGTTTTAGTGGTTATGTGCGTTCTTTGGTTTAATTCCTGACTCTCCTTCTGTTTCATGTCTCCCTCTGTGTAGCTGATAAATGAGGCGTCTCACCATGTGTATGCTGATCAGCCGGAGACGTTCAACAGAGTGGTTGAAAATATATGTAACTCTGTAAACTGAATGTGTGTGTGTGTGTGTGAGAATGTTTGAGCGTGTGTGTGTGTGTGTGTGTGTGTGTGTGTGTGAGAGAGAATGTTTGAGCGTGTGTGTGTGTGTGTGAGGACAGAGAGTATGCAGACACTCTTGGTGTTTTCTGCACTGTAACCTTTGCATGTGACGAATGCCGGCTGAATGTGCGTCAGGCTCTGTCTAAACATCATGAGTGTGATTGTAATGTAAATCTGAGTCCTGTTTGCACAGTACCACATTATGATAATTATTGGAAGTCTTCTTTTGTTTATACGTATGCCGAGTAAGCTTCTTTCAGTTCAGTCCTTTGAGTAAAGGATTTGTTTATACATGTGATTAAGACTTCACTGCTCAATCATTTCCCTGTTGTCATATGTTTGAAGTGACCACTATAGATGCACTGAGTGTTTGTGTCACAGAGCAGACTCATTGCTCTGATTGACATTTTATACATGTGCCTGACATGAAGCATTAAGTACTGTACGAGAGATTCATCTGGACCCTTGTTCCTTCTATCTCTCATATGTCTCATTGTATCAAACAGCTGTTTGTATTTTATACACTGAAAACCATAAAAACTTATTTGGCAAACTTAACAAAAATAAACAAATTATTATTATTATTATTATTGTTGTTGTTGTTGTTGTTATTGTTATTATGATGATGATGATGATGAAGATTATTATTATTATTATTATTATTATTATTATTATTATTATTATTATTATTATTATTATTATTATTCAAAACTTCAAAAAAAAGTTCCAGTGTTGCAGCTGGCTGATGAGTTCATTTTTTCCTGCATCCTGCTGGTTTGTGTCTTCAATAATAATACACCATGGTAGAAATTTGTCACTTGAAACTTTGGCTGTCTGGTACATGTATTCACATTTATTCACAACAGCTCAGAGCCCTTATTCAAAAAACATCTTGAAGATAAAAGAAGTTCCTTACTTGCTGATTTAGGAGAAACTCTCAGAAATAATGGGTGTGTCAGTCCTAATTTTAGGACTCCTAAATTTCTCGTTTTAAAGTTTTTCACAAAGCATTTTAGCGCTCAAACAAGTTCCTAAACCTGTTAGCAGTTTTGGAGAGGACTCCTGAGTCACTAAGATCAGTTCAGAAAGAGTCTGTGTTTCTGTGCAGTCCTCTCACAAGCTTCACTCATACACACTCTGCCCCCCCCCCCCCCCCCCCCCCCCCACACACACACACACACACACTCAGCTGTTACCCCTTATCCACTAGTGCTTGTTCCAGGCCAGTGCCTGAATTAGCACCAGTTTCCACCAACGGGGCAGGGTTACTGTGACCAACAATCAGTGTAGAAAACAGTCATTCATAAAAAGAAACGCTGCCGAGTGAGTCTTCTGTTGTTTTTCCTCACAAAAACTTGAAATGGTGGTGAAATTGAAGCAGCGATGCATTGCCTCTCTTATAGATCAGGTCCACACTCTGTTCTTTTTTTAGCAGACTAAATAGCTTTGTGTTATGTATCTTATCTAAATGACGGGATGTCATTTTGGCTTCATTGGCATGGGTTCACATCTCCACTGCTCTCTGCATCACGCATGGCAGAGTTCTGCCTCAATGCATTCAGAGACACACACACACAGACAGCACTAGCACTAAGTTGGTGAAAAAAGGGGTATCTGAGTTTTGCTGCTCAGTCACGGCACTCAAGCTACAAATTAGGTGAATTAGTGAACGACGTTTCACAGCATTTCACTCAAAAATGCAAAAAATGCAGAAAAAAAAAATCTACAAACACTGAGGGACTGGAAACACTGTAGTATTCATAAAAGGCCTGTAGGTGGCGATATAACTGCAGAATCTTTTGGTAGTCTGCCACTGAAGAAGAGGCAGGCTGATCATCTGGCGTATATATTGAATGAGTTTTAGCTGATTGCAGAAGTGGAGCAACAGATGCACATTTTGTTGAAAGGCAGTCAGCAGATTCAGCAGCACAAGCACAACACAGTAAGTCCCCCACTGAACCATTGTTGTTGTCCGGTTTGCAGAGCACAATTAAAAGTTCCCACAACGAAAGTGGAATGCGCACGCGCAAAGCAGCGTGTGACATAAGTGAATCCACTGAAAACTCTGGCTTGCCATTTACATGGCAACAGAAGCTGCAGTGTATCTGAAAAATAACACTCTGCAGGGTGTTTCAAAAACATTAGGTGGCTAAAACGGCCACGGGACACATTTGAGCCAAATCAAACCCAAACTTCTCAGAAAACCTCAGTCAGCATGATAAAAATCGACTTAATGAAATAAACCTTTAGTGAGAAAAAAAAACAATGTGGATTTGAATTTCTAAGTGTGGCCCATCTCTTTTCTGAACATGGAGGCGGCAGGCTTATTGGACTGTACTGCAGACAGCCAGTAGGGGGAGCTGCACTGTAAAGGCTTTGTGTTCACTGTTGGAGAGCTGTCACACACATTTTTATAAAGTCTCTGCTCTGTTCCTTAAATTCACCCCCCTCAGAAATGAGAGCATATCACCAAACTTTTTAACTTGTTTCTTTGAACCGACAGTGAGACTGAATTAAATTAGGATGGTGAAAGGTCAAGGTGTTTCTGATCTCCAGAACAACATGTGACCAGACACTAGGATTCTCTTTTGATAGCTATAAACCAATTTCGCACATTTGTGAATAAAAGATAGAATAAAATATTTAACCTTAAATGTCAAAGGTTAACTTCATTGTGACAAAATGTCTAAAAAACTCTCTTCTTGTCAGTTAAGAACTATTTTGAATGTAATATCTCTCAGAGGAAAGCTCTGAGCGAGAAACGCTTCAAGACAAACGTACACCTGGACTCAGAATGAAGTTCAATGATTTTGAAGGTCAAAAGATAAGATCACTGTGACCTCATGCTCTTTATATCAACTCAGAAAGATATCTCTGAAACACCCGGAGGGAATTTTAAATTGCTTCTGTTAAAGATCTCTCCTCACTCTGCCTCTCATATACCTGTTCATCCTGCTGTTGTTGGATGAGTTTACTGACAATCATGCTGTGCGGAGGAACACAGAGAAAAAGAAATTGGAGCGTTATCGGGTATTATGCTCATGGTAAAACTTATAAGGCCTGCTGATATTGTTTTGGGATTTTCAGGGTAAACCTGTTTTCCAATTTGTGTCCAAATCCAACTTGGAAAAATACATCCTATGTCCTCAGTCATGCTGTCATTGTGAAGGAAACACAGATAAATGTCAAGTACAACTTGATCAGTCAGTAAGGCAATTCTGCTTCTAAAAAGTCTCTTTTCTTAATTTAGAGACTTTGAAAGGAGATTTTGCTCTTTTTTCCTCTTATTTTGGTCAATTTATAGTTTTTTCCTTCTGTCTTTATTTATCCTTTCAGCAAGGCTTTGTCCCATTTTAGACATACCTGTTTTATGAATCACACAAATGGTGTGCGTGATCTCTGCATCACTGTGCTCCTTTCCCATTTTCCATCAGGCTATACAAACTGTAAACTGGAAGCTTTGGTGTGTGGTGCAAAGACATCACCAGGCCTCCCTTTGTTCACTCTCTGGCCAAAACAGACAGGTAAGCATCATGTTACCAGGGGCGTGTCTGGAAAAAATTTGAAATTTGTTTAAATTAGAGATCGATAAGAGTTTGTGTTTTCTAAAGAGAGGAGCAGATGAGTTGCATCCTCTGGTAAAACTAATCATTCTTAAAAAATTCTGTTTGATTAACAAAATCTTCTGTAAATAATTGTTTTGTACTCAAATATTGGAGTACATCCTCTTTTGTTTGCTGCTGTTACTTAGGACAAGCTTCTTCTTCTTTATTTATTTTATTTTTTTAAAAAAAGAAAAACAATTAATTGGTTTCTTTGGACAGTACAACATGTCAAAGACGGCACATACACATTTTTTCTGGAAGTAGTAATAGGTGTAAAACAGAAGTAGAAAAAATAAGGACAACATGGCATGTGCATCTTCAAGTAGGAATAAAGTACCTGTAACATAACCCCCCTCCCCACATATTAGTAACAACATCACAAAGACAGGGAAATAGGTTACAAAAATATGTATACAAATATCCTGAGATGTTGCTATATAAATAACAGACTTAAATGATGAAAGGCAGTTTTTAATTTAAGGAGGATGGCATGTCTGACTGTCGAGAGAGTGTTGAGGTCTTGAGGTAGGCCAAAAAGTGCTGTCAGTTGGTCAGAGATGATCGGAGTATGAAAGACCTCGCTGAGAGTTTTAAAAATATCTGACCAAAAATCCTTAAGCCAAGGACCGGTCCAGAACATATGTATGTATGATTGGCCGGGGCTTGGTGTCATCTGTTACATTCATTAGTATAGTGCGCCCTTACAAGAACCTTGCATTGCAATAAGCCATGTCTTACCATCTTCTTATTGAGTTCTTGAAGAGTTACTCGACCTCTTCTTTTGGAAATTTGGAATTCACTTTCATTGCTATGCAGATGACACCCAGCTCTATCTCTCTTCCACGCCTAACTTTGTCCTCCTTCATCTCTCTCCAACGGCCTTGCTGCACAGTTAAATCCTGGTTCACTCACAACTTTCTTAAACTCAATAAAAATAAAACTGAAGTTCTCCTCGTCAGCTCTAAATCCACTCAAGTCTCCATAGTAACCATCAACAATTCCACAGTCCCTCCTTCCCTCAAAGTAAAGAGCCTGGATGTCATCCTCAACAGTACTCTATCCTTTGGAGCTCAAATCAATAATATCACTTGATCAGCGTATTTCCACCTACAAACACTAACCGTCTCCCTCGTCTCTCACACCCAACAGTACCACCATCCTCGTCAATGCCCTGGTCACCTCCCATTTAGGCTTTTGCAGTTCTCTCCTCTGGGCAACCAAAACTTCTCCATAAACTCCAACTGGTCCAGAACTCAGCTGCCTGGATCACCACCTGAACCCCTCCCATAAACCACATCACTCCTGTTCTTCAACAGCTCCACTGGCTGCCAGTGAAATACCATATTGATTATAAGATTCTCCTCCTCACCATCAAGGTTCTTCATAACCTCGCACCTCTGTACCTTTCTGATCTCCTTCACACCCTCCAGGACTCTCCAATCTTCCTCCTCCATGCTCATCTCTACACCTCTTGCCTGACTATCTTCTGTGGGGTCCTGAGCTTTCAGCTGTGCTGCCCTCCATCTCTGGAACTCTCTCCCACAAACCATTATGAAGTTGATTCCATTCTTGTTATTATGAAGCTGATTTTATACCATTTTTACCTAATACTTAGCTGTGTAAGGTGACCTTGATTGACAAGGTGCCCACAAATAAAAAGTATTGTTATTATTATTACTAAAGAAAAATTGAGTGTTGCTGCTCAGTTTCTTTTTCAAGCTAAAAAAAAATGTGAGCTGTGCTAAATTGACAAGACAAACTTGTATTGGGAAATGACAGCAGGAAATGAATGCAGGGGGAGGAAATGACAGCAGATGGTAAGAAATCTTGGCATGCAAAGGGTTAAAATTGGAAGTATACTGTAGGCCCACTGAAAGCACTGACTGTTCAGCATTGTGAGCTACAGCTTATCAAAGAGAGGAATTTAAAACCTCTGTATGTACTGTGGGTCAAAGGTTAAACTTCACACTCACTTGGAGTTAAGTACCTGCAACTATGTCAGGGATGATTAATTCATTCAGTGATGAAATGCTGTAAAGGTGTGTCACCTGTCCCCAGTCACACACTTGGCCTGAGTCACTGAACGGTAACGGATCGGTCATGCTTCACGTTTTATTTTCCACATCAAAACTGGTTAAATTGCAGAAGGAGAAAAGTACAGGTAGGCGCTTGCTCCCACTTTGATCCCTGGGTTTACGTCACCATTTCCCCTCTGTTACCTCTCTCCAGTGAGGACATGTCCCATCATGAGTGCACACAGAATAGAAGTGAGGACTCAGGCCTTTGTGGATGTGTAAGTTTTTATTGCAAATGAAAAAACATACGATACAAAAAGAACATTCAAGTAGATAAGGTAGATAAATAGTGTAGTTACTGAAAAAGTTTCCTTCACATTGTGTTGAACAGACTGGAACCTGGTAAAACTAAAGTGAATTAAGGCCTCTGTGGTCTCAGGTTGGCTGGAGTTCACGTGTGAAGTGGAGTCCAGTTTTACAGATATGTTGCAAAATATCATTGAGCTGATATCAGTGTATTATACACAAATAATGTAGAAACACACACACACACACACACACACACACACACACACACACACACACACACACACACATTGCATACAGAACATTCTTTGAAGGGGGACATACAGGTTTGCATTCTGCAACAACTTAGTGTCAGATGGTTTCTCTTTGTACGTTTTAACACAAAGGATGAAAAATTTGCATTTCACCAAATGATAGAAAAACAACCTTTCAGCCTCATCCTTTGCAAATCTGCACCTTTTTTCAGTCAGAAATGGGGGAATAATAATGTGCCCTTTTGAAAAATGTCAATGCCAATTATAGCATCATTCCCTTCAAAGACGTCTCACAGTACCCTTCCTTCATGTGATCCAGGTTCATTCTGTCTGAAAACACACTTCACGTCATTTTCATCCCATGACAAGCTCAGTGAAAGGCTCAAATACAATATATATATACATTATTACTCAATGATAATGACCCTTAACTTCATTAGCTCAGTGCCTTGAAGTGTTTTAGTGTTTGGACAGTGTGTGTAGAGGGACAGCTTAGTTACTTGAGTGTATGAAAGCTTGTTAACCTGAGCTTTTCATTCACTGTGCACACACTCAGACTTCATCACCGTTTTCAAGCAAGGCAGACGCTTTACTTCTTTTAGTTATTATTTTAAGTTAAAAATAATACTGACAATGCTACACTGACTAGCTAATCAGAGACTAGAAAATATTTTAAAAATGACAGACGTCACAAATAAACACGATTGTTTAAGATAAAGGATCAGAGTGCACTCTTCATATAACTTGAGGCTCTCCGTTTATATTTCATAAAGAAAATCTGATGTTAGAGAAGCAGTATGAGGAGCTACATTACTCGCGTCCTCTCAGTGCTCATGAACCATTATATCAGCCACTCCATGCACTTGAGTCAGCTGTTTACAGTCCAGAGACGCCACCAGCTTCCTGGGCCCGGGCTGGGTGGGGATGAAGTGCTCTGTCAGTGTCACGGTGGAGAGACCGCCGACGTCGCTGGAAAGCAAATACAAGTTGAATATTAGTCAGGAAGGAAATGCGAGGGGAAGTGGGTGGTTGATAGAAATTTGGCAACAAGAGCGAGCAAGATGTCACATGTTCTTACCCGACGACAACTTCATGGCCTCTCTGCAGACCCAGACCCTCCACTCTGAATATAACTCCTTTCAGCATGCGAGGCAGGGGGTTGGTGAAGGTTATCTTGGCTGCCATTTCTTTACCAACCACAGCGTCTCCCAGAGGCTGCAAGAAAGTGAAATAATAATAATTCAAAGTGACAAAAAGTTTCCTTTAATTTCCTTACAGTCAGCAGGGAAGGTAAAAATACAAGGCAAACATACTGTGATGTTGAGGTCAGGTGTGCGGAGCCTGAACGTGGTCTGGTTGGCTAATACTTGCTGGGTCTCAGAGACTCTGCCAGACAGGGTCAGCATCAGGGCTGCCTGATCCACCAGCTGGTTCTGGTACTGCTGGTAGGGCAGAGTCCACTCAATCACCTTTTCTGGGGAGGGATTAAAAAAATAAAAACAGTTAAGTAGCAGAACTTTTTCTTTCTTCTTTCAGATTCTAAGCTTAAGATACAGACAGGAACTGTGAGACTGAACTGTAAACGACAAACTTACCTAGTCCAAACTCCCTAAAGATCACAAACATATTTCCTGTTCTTCAATTAATCCAAGCAAAATAAGTAGTGAAGTTGAAATTTTTGAGGGGATTTCTCAAAGTGTTGAGCAGTGACTTGAGGAAAATCACTTTTTGAGAAGTCTCAGAAAAAAAAACATCATAACTCCAAAAACAAAAAGACACTTAGCTAAAACACAGGTGCTTATTTTGTTTCATATTAAGTGATTTTAACAGCTAAAAGTGTGTTTTATTCTGAGTGTTTTGCTGCCGCATGCATCCTTCGTCTTGAATAGCCAGAAGCTTCTGTTAGCATGTAATGTTAGCTGAGTTCTAGCTTGTTTTAACAGTCATTCAGAAATAACATTAAACTTTTTAAGTATTTGGAAACCTACAATAATTATTTTATGCCAATTTGGGAGCAAAAGATTGAACTTATTAACACAACACTAAGCTACAGAAACATCTTGTAACAGTAAAGCTAGCATGTTGGTTAGAGCATTCATAGCAACACTAGCTCATAAATCTCTCTCTTTTTAGCTCTGTTTTGGCATACCTGCCAACTCTGGACTTTGACAAAGCATAATAATGGCTCAACAGAGTAGATATCAGATGCTCACTTCAGTGTCAGAAATCCGGGGTGTGGCGTGAGAGCGTGTAGAGCCATAGAAATCCAAGTGTCTCACGGCCAATGCGTGAATGTTGGCAGCTATGGTTGGTTGCCACAAACTCCTGAATATAAGTATCGATTCATTAAGCTGCTTAATACTCTAACAATATTCTTCATGGTGTAACTGAGTTTTTAGATTTTTTTTTTCTGAAAACAGCTCCTTGCTAGCTCCCAATGATGCTAATGGGAGCCACCAATCTGAATGAAACAGTTAATCTGTAGGCCCTAAAGGTGAGACACAGTTAGAGCTCTCTTGAGCTGGCATGAAAATTAAAAAATGGGTTACAAATATGTTTGTTTCACGTCTAAAGCAACCTCTCTGCCACACATGTAATCATCTTTTCTGTTGCTAGTAGCAGCTTTAAGCTCACCTTCATTGGGTGAAAGCTCTACCGGCATCTCCTCCTTCTTGATGGTGCCTTTCAGCACACCAGTGTAGTACATGACGGCCACATGGCTGTGCAGAGTGGTCCGGCGAGGCTGCGAGCTCTGGTTCTTCACCAGGATCCTCAGCTTGGCGTCAGTACCCATCTTGGGTCCCTCACCATCCATCTTCACCTCCACCATCACATCCTCTGCCATGGGTGAGGAGTAGGCATCTGGCTTACTGCCGTAACGGCTGGCAGTCTCCACGGCGATGCGTTCCTCTTCTGAACCTGTTGAAGAAGTGGGGAGAAGATGTATGAAGATCTGTCTGATTTATTGACAGAGGCTAGAGATACGGTCTGCAGCGGTCCAATCAAAGCAAACAGAGGTGCATGTTGAGGAATCTTGAATTGTGTAACAATCCATCCCACAGAAATGATTAAAACATTACTTTGTAAGGCAGGTCCAGGCAGCATACTTGTAACTCTATCTGATTATAGAACATTAATCTCTGGATAAATGCAATTAACATGTCCAATACACTCCAGATACCTTCATGGTGTTTGTACAGGTGTGTGATGTCTGCACGCTCATCTGAGCCCACTGCTTTAGTACTGATGCAGTGGCCCACGGCCTTCTTCTCACTGTGGATCTGACTGAAAGTAGAGTCTGGGTTCCTCTGCCAGAAGAGTTTGTCACTGTTGACCTGAAGGAGAAGTCCCAGCAAACACATTCATTATGCATCACAGTAGTTTTTCCTTTGTAGTCACCTTGATTTCCTTCAGTGAAGTGGATGGAGAGAAATGTTTCCTTTATTATCCTACAAAGAACAAAGGGGAGTTTCTTCTTCTCATCTTGAGATACTAATGCATGCTGCAAGCACATAATCACATCTAGGCCTTTTCTTTGTCTGTAAAACCTACAATTTAGTTTAATCGTCATCCCCTTTCTCTTTCAGGATTTGCATGAACTTAATTACAGAGCTCATTTCCAGCACTTACCTCAGCAAAGACAAACGGCGTGTCGTGTTTGAGGTAGACCTGGCCAGAGCGGATGGCGTTGACAGATGCAGGGCCGCAGCGGAAGGTGCCCTGGCTAGTTTCCTGCGGAGTGGAGTCAACAGCCTGCCAGCCTCCATGACCGGGGGGCAGGTCTGGTCTCGCCATCCAGCAGTCATTCCATACGTGGAAGTTCCTAAAAAGGGTTAAACTGTTTTAATTTCTGAAAATTAACTGTTTTGATCACCAGCTAATCAGAATCTCCACAAGCCAAATTGTTTCCATGCAAAAAAAAAGACTGATTATGTGAAGTTATTAATAAATACAGTGGGTATTATTTGTGAAAAATAAATTGCTCACACCACAGCACACTTTTATTATCATGATTTATGCATGGCATTTGAAAATGTTTAATTTCAGTGTGCCATCTTTCTATAGTCTGAAGAAATACACAAATTTAGGTAAAAATGACTCAGAATTAGTACAGAAGAGGATTAGGGCCAGTGGGAAAAAATAACATCCAATGATTTTTATTATCATTATTATTATTCTAAGAAAAAAAAAACTGAATCTGTGATGAAAATCAGAATAACAATTTAAAAAATGATGGGAATTTATGATTTTTTTTTTTTTTACAGTGGCCCTAATCCTCTTCTGAGGTATAAGAAAAGTATGATTAAGTGATTTTTTTTTGTTTCAAAGAAAGTGTGGGCAGAAATATAAACAGTACATAAAATAAAGTTTGTGTATTATTGTGCATAAAATGGGCCTTTGGGTATATGACTGTATCAGATAAGTCTGAGGAATTTGTTTGTTCATTTGTTAAAATGTGTTTTCAAATGATGTTTTTATGTGTCAAGCACCTTGAAGGAGTCACTGAATCTTGAAAAAAGTTTTATATTGATGACACTTTTGGTGAGAGAACCAATTTATCTTATTTTAACGGGTTTGTTTATTACTAAATTTTATGATTCCCGGATTAATTGAGACAAAAAACATTCAAGCTCAATTCAAGATTGAAATAAAAGCGACAAGTAAAACAAAGGTAAATAACTAACGTATAAATCTAAGAATGTAAATCTTGACAAGTGTCGCATAATCTGTAAGGAAGCAGGACAAGTACAAGAATAGTAACTAGTGTTTAAATTTCACAATCAATCAATCAATCAATCAATCAATAAATCAATCAATCAATCAATCAATAAATAATCTCTTCTATTCAAACATATTTAAGATTTGTATTACTTCAGTTTCAGAAACAGGTGTTCAGGCCATGCAAAAACTCGTATCACATGATGCCAAAAAGTGGCATCAATCATGCCCTGGACATTTTAAGAACATGCTAACAGATGGATACCAGATTAACCTCTGCAGTCTGAGAGGAGTTGGAAATAATTGAAAGCACATGATGCCTTCATGGGACGGTTTGAAGTTAGATCCTCAGGAGCAGATCTTAATGTACAGAGCTCTCCTCAGGTATGTTTTGAACTACAGGCCTCTTTCTGAGCACGGTCACGTTAGGTTACACATCTCACCAGACAGAGTCGCTATTGAGGTAGTCGATTGGCTCCATGTTTTCATCGAAATAAACATCAGTGGTGAGAGAGACATCAGTATCATGAGCAGACTGGAAGTTGGTCACGCTGCGAGCAGGTATACCAAGACAACGCAGCACTGGAGACAAGAACACAGAGAGAGAGAGAGAGAGAGAGAGAGAGAGAGATTAGCTTAAACTGAGTTATGTTCCCACATGATAACACATGAACATAACTACTCCAGGCATTCCTGCTAAGACAGCATGTGAATGGTTGCATGCAGACTTTATTATCCTGGCTGAATGAAAGCAACATATGTGGCTCTATCAGCGACAAAAGTAGGAGGTATGACAGGAATGCCAGTGCAATGTATTTAGGGTGTATATGAGCTATCAGCTGCTAAGTTATGTGCTAAGGTCAGCTAACTATCATGTGAGGAACTCTGCGTGCACGTACAATGAATGAAGTTTTCTGTTGCAGAGCAGTAAAGGCTAATGGAAGGAGCCTGAGGCCATGATCATGATCATTTGACTGTTTATTAAATTCACAAAAACTCCAGAGAATGCTACACTCCAGGTTTTCTTTTCTACATACAAACACCATCACATGCTTTTCTGCAGGTTTTTTCTTCTTCTCATTGTTACCTGTTGTGGTGACCCCTGAGAAGACCCAGCACTGTCCATATGACACAGGCGTCCCATCAGTGGCGTGGTATTTCCTCAGGATCTCCACACTGCTGCTCCACGCTGCAGGAGAGACTCCATCAGAGTAATCTCCAGACCAGTTCCCCACCAGGACCCCAAAGTCATCCTGAGCGTTAATCTGGAAAAACATTGTACAACAATAAATTACAGCTGAGTTTATCCTTTAAATTTAAGTGAACTGAGTTCAGGTAGAATTCACCATACAAAACATATGGAGGGTGATTTATATGTATTTTATTCCTGGCGAAGCTAAGAAGGCTTTGAAATTTAATGTTGTGAAAAAAAAAATGTTACGTAAAAAAACACCAATGAAAGCCGAGTGTATGAATGAAATATGTGCACTTGGACTCTTGACCTCACCATTTCTAATATCCTGGCTTATGCTAAGAAGGTAGTGGGACATTAATATAAATTCAAACTCACCATTGCAGATATGACTCTGACCACATTGACAGGATCCCCTCGGCCAGATGCAGGCATGTCGCTCTTCTCCAAGATAAACAGACACGCTTCCAGGATCCCCTCATGGAACTACAAATCAGGAGCAAAGGCGAATAGTTCAGTGAAACAGGAATTCTGATCATATTCCAGAAGTAAAACAGATGACATGGTTAAAAGTTATTTCATATCACTGTAACATAGATAAACCACGACAACAGTTGCTCAAAAATCACTGAGAACAAATGTTTTAAACAGCCCAATCTACCAGCCTCTTTGCTTTAAAGGTTTTTACGTGTAATTATAAACACATTTAGTATTTTGCTGTCACTGCAGTTCACTCGTGTTGATGCTACAGTTCTGATGCTACAATACTCACTAAAGCAAAAAAAAAAAAAAAAGTGTGTTAAACTCCAGTTGAAACTAGTGTCAAATAACACCCTCATATGGATGTGTTAAATACTTGATTATGATTGGTCAAAACCTCTGGACAGTGACTATCATTCTTCTTGTTCTGAATAGCAACAGCAATGCAAGTGATGTTGAGATCATACTCAGAGTTAAAGAGGCTTTGAGGGCTATCTGGAAAGAATAGTGTTTTTTTCAGGATGTAGACTGTTTCCCATGAGCACTTGTGCCCACTGTCATACGGATATGACTCTTCCCAAGGTGTGTTTGTTAAGAGAGCAGATTTTCTTCCTCACAGCCTGGTGCTCTGAGACGTGTCCCTAATGTTAATGAATCCTGGTTCTGTCCAACCAGAGCTCATCTACCAACTCCAACCTCACCAATCAGAGCTAACGTAACCTCACTCTTCATTTTATTGACAGACTCTCAAGTTTGATCAGATCACTGCAGAATAACTGCTGCATGTGGGTTGGAATGAACATTAGCACAAACAGATTAGCTCATGTTTTAGCTTTTAGCCCGTGCTGTTGCTCTCTCGTTTATCTTTCTTCTTCTCTTCTGTCCTTTTTCTGTCTGACAGTTCAGCTCCAGTCTCCACCATCACTACTAAATTAATCACAGAAATCGTTTTCAGCAGAGAAAAACACAGATCTCTCTTATCACTGCTAAACTTTGTCGGCTGGTGGGTGTTGGCATGGAGGTTTAGACGTGCTGTAAATCGATGAGGTCCTGTCTTGAAATCTTGACATTAATATTTTGCTCATATGCAATTTATTTTTTTACATATTATATTATATTATATTATATTATATTATATTATATTATATTATATTATATTATATTATATTATATTATATTATATTATATTATATTAAAATGATGTGATTTCATCTTAATTACAATAAAGCGGCTGCATGGGCAGACAGTTTCCTTAGATTTAAAACATTTTCTCATTTCATGTTGTGTTTTTAATCTTGTATTTACACTCCCATTTTTTGCAGTGCAAGATGTAAAAATGAACGGGGACACAATCCAATCTAAACATTGCTTCAGATCTACTGTCCATCTTTTATTTACCTTTACCTTCTTTAGAAATGTTCAGTGTGATGTTAATTATTCTATTATACTGTTGTACTTATGTTTGACAGCAACGAGAACTTGAATTTACACGCATCAGATATTCAGTAATCGGATAAAAAAATATTTCATTAAAGGGCAATTATATTTTTATGAATATTGGTTGAAACGAGTGAAAAACTAGTGACTTTAGGTGGTGTATTTTAAGTTCAATGAGACCTGACAAGAAATGAAACATTTTAACTTGGAATAAGATATTCTTGATAAGACTTTGAGTCTTTCCAGTGTTCAAACTAAAATTTTGATATTTGCTGTACTGGAGCATATAGGCACCGGTGCTACTTGATGTTTTATCCATCAGTGACTTCTGAGCTAAATTTAACAGCTGCCCAGCTAGCTCTGTTTTTATTTTATATCTTCCGCTTTAACAGATTAAAAAAGTTGCTAAATGACTTCATTGTCTAGTTTGCATAACAAGTAATTTGCATGTAATTGTTGTGGAAGCTGATGGAGGGAGGAATAAA
Source organism: Labroides dimidiatus (assembly GCA_030710495.1). NCBI lineage: Eukaryota > Metazoa > Chordata > Actinopteri > Labriformes > Labridae > Labroides > Labroides dimidiatus. Next base: position 5,429,707 of record CM061152.1, on the reverse strand, counting down.
ATCATAGGAGGGACAGAAAGCCTGTAAAAAAAACACTGTAAATGTGTTTACAACTACAAATGAACTTTTTTTGGTTCATTCTTGATATTTTTTATGCCCATATTAATCCTCCTCCTTCATCTGGGTTTGGGACCAGCAAAAGTGCCGCAAAAGGGACAAAAATAAGAATGACTCTTTTCTTAAGTTTGATTCTTACGTTATTTTTTCAGGCTTTTTATGCCTTTAATCTGAGAGGACAGGACAGTGGATAAAGCAGGAAACAGGGTGAGAGTGGGGAGTGAAATACTTGAACCTGGGCCACCTGCTCAAGGGCATCTGCCACATTGAACGTGACCTTAACCACTAGGCCACCTGTGCTCCAGATGCTTCAGCCCTATTTTAAATCACTGAAATCAGCCTGAAATCAATGTGTGTTGTCCCTTTCTTTACAGCTTTAGTTGGCAGATGGGATTGTGTATAGTGAGAGGGTGATCATGTGAATTAGAATCCCTTTAAATGAAGATAAAACCTCTCACCCTCATGGTTGGGTTTTATTAAAGGTCTTCAAACCTGCTCACTGCACATAAGTCCTAACATAGAAACCACAATACATTACAAATAATGAATATTAGTCAGCATTTTCAGAGACTTAGATCCCTACCTGTCCATAGTTCCATGTGCGGGCACCGATTTGTTTCTCTGTGCCGTAGTAGAGCCTCCCGATGTCATTCAGTACATACTCCTTCCTCTCCTCCTCGTTGTCCATGAACACTGTGTCCTCTGGAGAGACATAACAGCATTATTTCTTCATACTGTGACCTGGTTCTGGCAGTATAACAGAGTCCTCACAACATTGTTCACACTTTCTTTCATCCTTTTTTAACCAGGCATGGACTCACAGTGTTAAACCTCTGCGACACAGAGCTCCCCTCCTCTCCTGAACAGTAGGATGTGTTTTAATTACACAGACTCTGGTCAAGGTTTTGGCTTCCTCCTTGTCTGTGAGACTGACCCAGACTCCATGCTTTATTCATCTCCTCTGTGGCTATGGTGCCGAAGAATGTCTCTCTTTTCACAAATTACGGGGAAAAAAAAGGTCCCAAAGGCCAGGAAATGGTTAAGAAACACAATGAGCCCATGGACCTTGTGGGGCCCATGTTCATTTATGGGAAACAGTCTGTTTTGAGTGACATCATTGCTGCAGACTTTGGAGTACTCCCCCGACATGAGCTTCAGAAATCTCTTTCTTTTCTAAAAATCTCTTTTATCTCCTCATGTTGCCACTGGGACAACCAGTGAGTAAAGAAACATGAAGACAAGAAAGAAAGGAAAAGCAGTAACAGTCACAGAGTATTCAAGATGGGCATGAGAAAAATGCAGTGGAAGGAAGAGGTCTGAGAAAATCACGAGGGATGGCTGAGAAGAGAAGGAAAGGAAGTTATGCTTCGGAGGTAATGGGTGGAGGGAGAGTGAAGAAAAACAAAGTGTGTCTTGAGATTTTACAGCAAAACATAGAGGGAGGTGAGGGTGAAAGCATCTGGCAGCTGTGATAATTGTGGTTTTCACTTCTTTGTCAAGATTCCTGCAATACTGGGTGAGGCAGGCACACACAAACAAGAGGATACATCAACAACAAGGAGGAGGAGGAGGAGGGGGGAGGAGGAGGAGGCAAGAAAACAGAGGGATGGGTCAATAGATGGCAAAAGAAGCAGCAGGACTGGATGGAAGGGGCCTTTAAAGTCAGGAAATACACATGAATGCAGTAAAAGTGAAGGAGTGGACAGGTTGTCACCATCTGCAGGATTACTGAGAGCTCACCCTGTGGCGGTTTTTTTATACAGTAATTGTAGGATTTTTACTTTTATGAGCGTGAGGCAGAGATTGGTCTCAGGAAAAGGAGATTGAAGGAGGGAAGAGAAGATTAGGCTGGCTGCCAAGAGCAGCAATGCCATAATGAAAGACAGAATTTCTCTTGATCAATTCCAGACTAAGTGGTTTTTATGTGTGTATGTATGTATTTGGCTGTGCTGCAAATAAACTTCTTTCAGTGAAATATCCTGTGTGGATGGTTTGCAGCGCTCTGCAGAAAGATGAAACTACTGTAGGTGGAAAAAAGAAATAGACTTCATTTCCTGACTTTTTATTGACAAAGAAAAAGCTTATAAACAAAGAAAAGCATTTATAGTAGATCAGCAGTTTCTGAAATACTCAGACCAGCCCGTCTGGCACCAACAACCATGCCACATCCAAAGTCACTTAAATCACCTTTCTTCCTCATTCTGATGCTCGGTTTGAACTGCAGCAGGTCGTCTTGACCATGTCTACGTGCCTGAATACAATGAGTTGCTGCCATGTGATTGGCTGATTAGAAATTTGCGTTAATGAGCAGTTCACCACTTTGTCAACAAATGCATGAGCAAATAGTCCAAAAGGTTGAGGAGAATGTTTCTCAACATTCAACAAGGAACAATGTTGATCAGTTTGAACAATAAATATCTTGTCTCTGTAGTGTATTCAGTTGAATATAGGTTAAACAGGATTTACAAATCATTGTATTCTGTTTTTATTTACGTTTTACACAATGTCCCAACTTCATTGGAAGTGGGGTTGTATATTTGGATAGATCTATGTGTGAAATTTCATTAAGTGTTTTGAAAACATGGATTATTTTGGTAATTTTGTTTGAAAAACACCTCTTATTGTGGTGTGATCGAAATGACGCTTTTCTCTGAATGCAGGACTAAAATGACAAAAAAAAAACCCAAACAATATAATTTTTTTGTTAAGAACTCAAATTTGACCTTCTTTGTACAATCACCCAATTGTGTTTTGTGAAAAAAAAAAAAAAACAAAACAAAAAAAAAAACAATAATTATTTTCCCCTGTGAGCCATTTGAAAATCAAAAATGTGGCGTATGACATACATCAAGTCCATATGTAGAAACATTCTATGGTTATGTCATTGAAGATCCATTACATCTAGTAGGCCCACTCTGTTTGCATCACAAACATAGTTCAGTGGTGCATACGTGGGATAACTAGGAGTGCCAGGAGTTCTGAATCTTATCCAGCAGAGTTACATAACCCCAGAGTTACACACCGGGTCACGCTGCTGTACTTTGATGGACAGCAACATGCTCATGGACAGACTTGGCCTCCATCACCCTTGTGTAACCTTACATCAGGATTCCTCCCAGAGGTTTACCCACATTATCAACATGAAGCCACTTTGTTCCTGTATTTACCGACAGAATGATGACACTATTCACAGGCCGCTAGGTTTCCCTCACAGTTAGTCTGCAACAGACGGACAAATCCTACTTTTAATTTATAACTTTGAAGTTCCTGAGCTGTTATATGGAGCTGTCTTCTCTCCCTTCATTTCTTATCACCCCTGGCTCGTCTCCTTCCCTTCCTCTCCTCCACATTCCTGCCATTAATCTTGTAAACCCTCAGCCCTGCTCACACCCTCTGCCCATCCTACCTTCACACCAAGGGTTGAAGAGAATGACGATGTGCTTGCTGGAGTTGTAAGTAGATGTTGCTTCGCCCTTTGTGGAGTTGGTTGTCACAGAGAGCCCGTACAAGCCAATCACAGCGTTGGCCGGAGAGTTGACGGACAGCTTGATCTTGTTGCCGTTATTCTCGACAATCTTGGCCTCCCAGCGTTCATCCTCCAGGTGCTCCACCAAGGGGATGATGACATGGGTGCCTTTGGACACCAGGGGCAGGGGACCTGAGGAACACAGGTTACATTTGAGTCATGTGACGAAGAAACAAACTGAAAAACTAACAGAAACCACAGGAAACAGTTTTTGCACTCAAAATTCATCCCAATAAAGGATGTTGCTTCAACACTTCGTCACACATGCTATCTCACTGATACAGAAGACGCCAGTCACCACTCACACCGGCCTTTTTACATCAACGCACACCCTAAGACTAAAATGTTTTCAGCCACTTTCTTACTCATTATTAGGTTATAAATCACTTTTTTTTTACTTCAGTAAAGAATATTCACAGAAAATGTTGTACCAGAACCAAGGCAGCTGTTTTCCTCTGCTCCTAGCCTTGAGTTAAGCTAAGTCTGTCTTTGGCTCCACGTGTAACAGATGCTGCAATGTTGGTGATCATCTCCTTTGAGTCTTAACAAGATTTTTTTTTTTTTGTTCATCCAATTTCCTCCCCTGAAATAGAAAAGCTGTAGCCATCTAACGACCGACTTGAAATTGTTGCATCTATTTTAGGTGACAACTGGAAATAGAGCACAGAAAAGATAGAAACTCTGCTTAAAAGTCTGCACTTAAAGCACAGGAGAAATATAAGATAAGTGTACCAGTTTCTCCATTTAACAGAGCGTATGTGAATGTGTTTGCACACAAACATTCACTTTATGTTTTTCTTTGAATAACAGTTTATTTCTTTTTTTTTTTTTTTCTCGATGTGAGTATTCAGGTCATGCAGCAGCTCCAGGTGCTTTTCAATTCCTCCCTTTGACTTATCTCAGCTAACTCTGAAAATTTGGCTTAAACAAAGAAGTGGCGGTCGAGGGATTCATTTCAACATCTCGTTGGGAAAAGAGCAAACACATTTTTTTTTTTTTATCACAGTAATTGTAAGTCTGTTCCCACGCAGCTATCAAACTAGGAAACCACATGCATCACAACCCTTCATCCGGCTGTGCATGGGTTGTCTGAGCAAACAACATTTCTGGGCTGCAAAGACACACACACCCCTGCAGAAACACACATTTGTGAATGCTTTATCTTTGACTATGAGCTTGGATGTTTCCTTTTTAAACTACTTGATGTTTTGCAAAAGGCTAACAAACGATGAAAAGCGATGGGTTTGTGCTGACTTTAATTGCAAAGCATTGACTTACTGGATGCTTTCCTCTCAGCTATTTGCTGTGTGACACCCTGCTGGGATTCAGCTGCCATTTGCTCAAGCGAATATCAAGAAACCATTGTTCTCCATCTGACCGCAGCCAGGACTTCCTCTCTCATCCCTGCCTGTGCAAAAGGAAATCAATGCAAAAAAACACTCTCTTTTCTGCTGGAAACTCCTGACCCATACTGAAAATCAACTTCCTAGTGGACTAAAAAATAACAGCTCGGGAAGTGACAATGACACCCTGCAACACTTCAAGCTGCTCCATAGCAGAAGAAACAAAAGCCTGACTCGTGTGTCAATATTTCTCTTAAACTGTTTCATAATTTCACAATAAGTATCTGGTGACAGTAAATCTCTTCTCTGTGGTGAAGTCATGGTCTTGTGTCCCCCAGCACATGGAGGATCAGTATTGCAGAATGAGGCCTGTGAATACCAGGGCGAGGTGTCCGGTGTCCTGGAGTCTGGAAACTGTTAACACTGTGGAGTATTGGGTGGAATCCAAAACTTGTGGTGTGGTTCTGGCCGAGCTGTTGCTCTATTTAAATGTGTGAGCTATGTGTGGCATCTTGACCACATTTCTCATGCTTTGTTTGGAATCAGCTGCTCCTCGCTCTGTGTTTCTCACAAGCCCGTGATAAAGTCTGGATAAATGGGAAACTCCAGAAATTCAACAAAACACAGTATGCTGTTTAATCACAGTTCATACTTTTCAGTCTGTGTGTCTGCATCTTGGGTTTATGTCTGGTTTTTAATTACCAAGCTTTTATTTAGCTATTTAAATATAGGGGGAGTAACTATGAGCGTCACACTTTAACTGTTGGTTCATTTGTGAAAGCAATTCTACCATTTACTCACCGCCTTGAGCTTCATATTTAAACTTTGGTTCTGTTTTAGCTCTACATCCTAACCATTACTTTACAGTAGCTTTTTTAATTGTTTGCTCCATTTTTGAGGCAAGGGATTTGACCTTCTAAGCCGTTAAATAGAGTGTTTGCACTGACATCACGATTCAAGTTGTTACCCGGATGCACAGAGGTTCACGAATGTAAACACTGATTGGACGACGAAATATGATTTTAAGATGTTTTATCCACCTACAAATGTGGAAAAATGCACAGAGCAAACTAAAACTTATCATGAAGGACTCGTCCAGCAAGAAAAAGAGAGATATTTTGAAAAATTACACCTAATAAGTGGGAGAGACCCATACGAAGAGTTGGCATCAACCCAAAGGTTTGAAAACATAGATGTTACAGCTTGATTTTTCATGGAGGAGGGGGTCCACAGAATGAATGATGTTCTCTTGGGAGTGGCTCACCTTCTGTCACTTTAAAAAATCCCTGAAAGACGCTGAGTTTTACTCAGTACTACTTACTGGCACAACTTAACTCTCAATCAAAGTACTATTCTATCATAATATATTAACTTTAACTTAAGTGTGATTAAAGATTATATGGAAAGAGAATGTGACCTATCTGACAAGAAATATTTTGAAGACAAACAAACATTGTACAGACTATAAGCTTTGGAAATCCTGATGGAGCTTAGCTAGCCACCTCTGATCCTCGGCCAATCGTTTGCATTTTTCACCCTGATTTGTGGTAATTTTTGGGAGTCAAATGTATTTTAATCTTTTTCTTGATCTGACTGATAAGTGCCAAAAACATGGCAATAATTTACCACTTTGAGCGACAATAATCCTATATACTTGCAATCTCAGTTCCGTTCTGTTGTTTGAGTGCCTCCAACATGGCCGATCTCAAATTGATGACATCACGTGAAAACACTCTTTTTTTTATTATTTGAACAATGTATCTGTCTCTTAACAGTCTGTCTTTTCTCATGCTAAAATGAGGGGTTGTGAGAGAAAGGCAACATGTAAGTCAGCTCAGCCCCCTTTGTTTGAAATATACAACCAGCACGTACTGTATGTCATCTCTGCAAAAGAATGTACAAAAACAAAATGTTGAAAGTTTTCTAAATTCAGCGTACATTTACACTGATACAAGTGTTCGGTTCACAGATTCTTAAATGAGCTAAAACATGTGATACTCTGACCTTATCTGAAGCTGCAAATGGACTAGCTTTCTTGCTAGTTCCTGAAACAGTTAGCCTACTCAACAAAGAGGTCAAAGTAACTGACTAGCATTGTAAGTGATTAAACTAAATTGTTTAGTGATTTAGCTGTTTTATTCCAATGTATCTTGTTTGGCTAAATGCTCCAACCCTAACTTTCATTACTCTACGCTAATCATTTCAACTTTGTATATTTCATAGGTTTCTTTTTAGGTTAGCTATCACTGTAGCTAACTATGGCTAACTAATGATTTACCTCCTGCTTTCTTCTCACAATTTAAACTTATTTAAAGTTATTTACTCTTTTTAATTCTTATACAACCCTTTCCACATAAACCTAAATCTTATAATTTGAGCTGTGTATTTATTTGCCTCAGC
>CM061152.1:5216321-5422281 GCA_030710495.1 Labroides dimidiatus | reverse complement strand
ATCAATCATGCCCTGGACATTTTAAGAACATGCTAGCAGATGGATACCAGATTAACCTCTGCAGTCTGAGAGGAGTTGGAAATAATTGAAAGCACATGATGCCTTCATGGGACGGTTTGAAGTTAGATCCTCAGGAGCAGATCTTAATGTACAGAGCTCCCCTCAGGTATGTTTTGAACTACGGGCCTCTTTCTGAGCACGGTCACGTTAAATTACACATCTCACCAGACAGAGTCGCTATTGAGGTAGTCGATTGGCTCCATGTTTTCATCGAAATAAACATCAGTGGTGAGAGAGACATCAGTATCATGAGCAGACTGGAAGTTGGTCACGCTGCGAGCAGGTATACCAAGACAACGCAGCACTGGAGACAAGAACAACGAGAGAGAGAGAGAGAGAGGAGAGAGAGAGAGAGAGAGAGAGAGAGAGAGAGAGAGAGAGAGAGAGAGAGAGAGAGAGAGGAGAGAGAGGAGAGAGAGAGAGAGAGAGAGAAGAGGAGAGAGAGAGAGAAGATTAGCTAAAACTGAGTTATGTTCCCACATGATAACACATGAACATAACTACTCCAGGCATTCCTGCTAAGACAGCATGTGAATGGTTGCATGCAGACTTTATTATCCTGGCTGAATGAAAGCAACATATGTGGCTCTATCAGCGACAAAAGTAGGAGGTATGACAGGAATGCCCGTGCAATGTATTTAGGGTGTATATGAGCTATCAGCTGCTAAGTTATGTGCTAAGGTCAGCTAACTATCATGTGAGGAACTCTGCGTGCACATACAATGAATGAAGTATTCTGTTGCAGAGCAGTAAAGGCTAATGGAAGGAGCCTGAGGCCATGATCATGATCATTTGACTGTTTATTAAATTCACAAAAACTCCAGAGAATGCTACACTCCAGGTTTTCTTTCCCACATACAAACACCATCACATGCTTTTCTGCAGGTTTTTTCTTCTTCTCATTGTTACCTGTTGTGGTGACCCCTGAGAAGACCCAGCACTGTCCGTATGACACAGGCGTCCCATCAGTGGCGTGGTATTTCCTCAGGATCTCCACACTGCTGCTCCACGCTGCAGGAGAGACTCCATCAGAGTAATCTCCAGACCAGTTCCCCACCAGGACCCCAAAGTCATCCTGAGCGTTAATCTGGAAAAACATTGTACAACAATAAATTACAGCTGAGTTTATCCTTTAAATTTAAGTGAACCGAGTTCAGGTAGAATTCACCATACAAAACATATGGAGGGTGATTTATATGTATATTATTTCTGGTGAAGCTAAGAAGGCTTTGAAATTTAATGTTGTGAAAAAAATGTTACGTAAAAAAACACCAATGAAAAACCGAGTGTATGAATGAAATATGTGCACTTGGACTCTTGACCTCACCATTTTTAATATCCTGGCTTATGCTAAGAAGGTAGTGGGACGTTAATATAAATTCAAACTCACCATTGCAGATATGACTCTGACCACATTGACAGGATCCCCTCGGCCAGATGCAGGCATGTCGCTCTTCTCCAAGATAAACAGACACGCTTCCAGGATCCCCTCATGGAACTACAAATCAGGAGCAAAGGCAAATAGTTCAGTGAAACAGGAATTCTGATCATATTCCAGAAGTAAAACAGATGAAATGGTTAAAAGTTATTTCATACCACTGAAACATAGATAAACCACAACAACAGTTGCTCAAAAATCACTGAGAACAAATGTTTTAAACAGCCCAATCTACCAGCCTTTTTGCTTTAAAGGTTTTTACGTGTAATTATAAACACATTTAGTATTTTGCTGTCACTGCAGTTCACTCGTGTTGATGCTACAGTTCTGATGCTACAATACTCACTAAAGCAAAAAAAAAAAAAAAAATGTGTGTTAAACTCCAGTTGAAACTAGTGTCAAATAACACCCTCATATGGATGTGTTACATACTTGATTATGATTGGTCAAAACCTCTGGACAGTGACTATCATTCTTCTTGTTCTGAATAGCAACAGCAATGCAAGTGATGTTGAGATCATACTCAGAGTTAAAGAGGCTGTGAGGGCTATCTGGAAAGAATAGTGTTTTTTTCAGGATGTAGACTGTTTCCCATGAGCACTTGTGCCCACTGTCATACGGATATGACTCTTCCCAAGGCGTGTTTGTTAAGAGAGCAGAGTTTCTTCCTCACAGCCCGGTGCTCTGAGACGTGTCCCTAACGTTAATGAATCCTGGTCATGTCCTACCAGTGCTCATCTACCAACTCCAACCTCACCAATCAGAGCTAATGTGACCTCACTCTCCATTTTATTGACAGACTCTCAAGTTTGATCAGATCACTGCAGAATAACTGCTGCATGTGGGTTGGAATGAACATTAGCACAAACAGATTAGCTCATGGTTTAGCTTTTAGCCCGTGCTGTTGCTCTCTCGTTTATCTTTCTTCTTCTCTTCTGTCCTTTTTCTGTCTGACAGTTCAGCTCCAGTCTCCACCATCACTACTAAATTAATCACAGAAATCGTTTTCAGCAGAGAAAAACACAGATCTCTCTTATCACTACTAAACTTTGTCGGCTGGTGGGTGTTGGCATGGGGGTTTAGACATGCTGTAAATCAATGAGGTCCTGTCTTGAAATCTTGACATTAATATTTTGCTCATATGCAATTTATTTTTTTACATATTATATTATATTATATTATATTATATTATATTATATTATATTATATTATATTATATTATATTATATTATATTATATTAAAATGATTTGATTTCATCTTAATTAAAATAAAGCGGCTGCATGGGCAGACAGTTTCCCCAGATTTAAAACATTTTTTCATTTAATGTTGTGTTTTTAATCTTGTATTTACGCTCCCATTTTTTGCAGTGCAAGATGTAAGACTGAACGGGGACACAATCCAATCTAAACATTGCTTCAGATCTACTGTCCATCTTTTATTTACCTTTACCTGTTTGACAGCAACGAGACCTTGAATTTGCATGCTCATGTTAATGTTGGTTAGTTTCACAGGCTGATGAGAATCTGTTACTGTGGCAGAGTTAAGCTGTGTAAAAAAATACAGGGCTACAGCTATCAAATACTTTGGTATTTGAGTATTTTACTGAGAATTCCATGAATTATTCGGGTATTCGGTAATCGATAAATAATATCTTTATGTTAAAGCGCAATTATACTTTTATGAAAATTGGTTGAAACGAGAGAAAAACTAGTGTCTTTAGGTGGTGTATTTTAAGTTCAATGAGACCTGACAAGAAATGAAACATTTTAACTTGGAATAAGATATTCTTGATAAGACTTCAAGTCTTTGCAGTGTTCAAACAAAAATTTTGATATTTGCTGTACTGGAGCACATTAGGCACCGGTGCTACTTGATGTTTTATCCATCAGTGACTCCTGAGCTTAATTTAACAGCTGCCAAGCTAGCTCTGTTTTTATTTTACATCTTCCGCTTTAACAGATTAAATAAGTTGCTAAATGACTTCATTGTCTAGTTGGCATAACAAGTAATTTGCATGTAATTGTTGTGGAAGCTGATGGAGAGAGGAATAAAATCATAGGAGGGACAGAAAGCCTGTAAAAAAACACTGTAAATGTGTTTACAACTACAAATGAACTTTTTTTGGTTCATTCTTGATATTTTTATGTCCATATTAATCCTCCTCCTTCATCTGGGTTTGGGACCAGCAAAAGTGCCGCAAAAGGGACAAAAATAAGAATGACTCTTTTCTTAAGTTTGATTCTTACGTTATTCTTTCAGGCTTTTTATGCCTTTAATCTGAGAGGACAGGACAGTGGATAAAGCAGGAAACAGGGTGAGAGTGGGGAGTGACATGCTTGAACCTGGGCCACCTGCTCAAGGGCATCCGCCACATTGAACGTGACCTTAACCACTAGGCCATCTGTGCTCCAGATGCTTCAGCCCTATTTTAAATCACTGAAATCAGCCTGAAATCAATGTGTGTTGTCCCTTTCTCTACAGCATTAGTTGGCAGATGGGATGGTGTATAGTGAGAAGGTGATCATGTGAACTAGAATCCCTTTAAATGAAGATAAAACCTCTCACCCTCATGGTTGGGTTTTATTAAAGGTCTTCAAACCTGCTCACTGCACATAAGTCCTAACATAGAAACCACAATACATTACAAATAAGGAATATTAGTCAGCATTTTCAGAAACTGAGATCCCTACCTGTCCATAGTTCCATGTGCGGGCACCTATTTGTTTCTCAGTGCCGTAGTAGAGCCTCCCGATGTCATTCAGTACATACTCCTTCCTCTCCTCCTCGTTGTCCATGAACACTGTGTCCTCTGGAGAGACATAACAGCATTATTTTTTCATACTGTGACCTGGCTCTGGCAGTATAACAGAGTCCTCACAACATTGTTCACACTTTCTTTCATCCTTTTTTAACCAGGCATGGACTCACAGTGTTAAACCTCTGCGACACAGAGCTCCCCTCCTCTCCTGAACAGTAGGATGTGTTTTAATTACACAGACTCTGGTCAAGGTTTTGGCTTCCTCCTTGTCTGTGAGACTGACCCAGACTCCATGCTTTATTCATCTCCTCTGTGGCTATGGTGCCGAAGAATGTCTCTCTTTTCACAAATTACGGGGGAAAAAAAGGTCCCAAAGGCCAGGAAATGGTTAAGAAACACAATGAGCCCATGGACCTTGTGGGGCCCATGTTCATTTATGGGAAACAGTCTGTTTTGAGTGACATCATTGCTGCAGACTTTGGAGTACTCCCCCGACATGAGCTTCAGAAATCTCTTTCTTTTCTAAAAATCTCTTTTATCTCCTCATGTTGCCACTGGGACAACCAGTGAGTAAAGAAACATGAAGACAAGAAAGAAAGGAAAAGCAGTTACAGTCACAGAGTATTCAAGATGGGCATGAGAAAAATGCAGTGGAAGGAAGAGGTCTGAGAAAATCACGAGGGATGGCTGAGAAGAGAAGGAAAGGAAGTTATGCTTCGGAGGTAATGGGTGGAGGGAGAGTGAAGAAAAACAAAGTGTGTCTTGAGATTTTACAGCAAAACATAGAGGGAGGTGAGGGTGAAAGCATCTGGCAGCTGTGATAATTGTGGTTTTCACTTCTTTGTCAAGATTCCTGCAATACTGGGTGAGGCAGGCACACACAAACAAGAGGATACATCAACAACAACAAGGAGGAGGAGGAGGGGGAGGAGGAGGAGGAGGAGGCAAGAAAACAGAGGGATGGGTCAATAGATGGCAAAAGAAGCAGCAGGACTGGATGGAAGGGGCCTTTAAAGTCAGGAAATACACATGAATGCAGTAAAAGTGAAGGAGTGGACAGGTTGTCACCATCTGCAGGATTACTGAGAGCTCACCCTGTGGCGGTTTTTTTATACAGTAATTGTAGGATTTTTACTTTTATGAGCGTGAGGCAGAGATTGGTCTCAGGAAAAGGAGATTGAAGGAGGGAAGAGAAGATTAGGCTGGCTGCCAAGAGCAGCAACGCCATAATGAAAGACAGAATTTCTCTTGATCAATTCCAGACTAAGTGGTTTTTATGTGTGTATGTATGTATTTGGCTGTGCTGCAAATAAACTTCTTTCAGTGAAATATCCTGTGTGGATGGTTTGCAGCGCTCTGCAGAAAGAAGAAACTACTGTAGGTGGAAAAAAGAAATAGACTTCATTTCCTGACTTTTTATTGACAAAGAAAAAGCTTATAAACAAAGAAAAGCATATATAGTAGATCAGCAGTTTCTGAAACACTCAGACCAGCCCGCCTGGCACCAACAACCATGCCACGTTCAAAGTCACTTAAATCACCTTTCTTCCCCATTCTGATGCTCGGTTTGAACTGCAGCAGGTCGTCTTGACCATGTCTACATGCCTAAATACAATGAGTTGCTGCCATGTGATTGGCTGATTAGAAATTTGCGTTAATGAGCAGTTCACCACTTTGTCAACAAATGCATGAGCAAAGTTTGAGGAGAATGTGTCTCAACATACAGTTGCAAAGAATTGATGGATTTGATCATCTACAGTCCATAATATCATCAGAAGATTCAGAGAATCTGGAGAAATCTCTGCACGTAAGCAGCAAGGCTGAAAACCAACAGTGAATGCCCGTGACCTTTGACCCCTCAGGCAGCACTGCATTAAAAACCAACATCATTGTGTAAAGGATATTACCACGTGGGCTCAGGAAGCCTTCAGAAAACCATTGTCAGTTAACACAGTTCATCACTACATCTACAAGTGCAAGTTCAAACTCTACCATGCAAAGACAAAGACATATATCAACAACACCCAGAAACACCGCCGGCTTCTCTGGACCCGAGCTCATCTGAGATGGACTGACACAAAGTCAGTTCGCTGTCCAGACCTGTCTCCCATTGAAAATGTATGGAGCATTATGAAGAGCAAAATACAACAACAGAGACCCCGGACTGTTGATCAACTGAAGTTGTACATCAATCAAGAATGGTAAAGAATTCCACCTCCAAAGCTTCAACAATTAGTGTCCTCAGTTCACAAACACTTATTGAGTGTTGTTAAAAGGAAAGGTGATGGAACACAGTGGAAACATGAGCCTGACCCAGCTTTTTAGGAATGTGTAGGAACAATGTTGATCAGTTTGAACAATAAATATCTTGTCTCTGTAGTGTATTCAGTTGAATATAGGTTAAACAGGATTTACAAATCATTGTGTTCTGTTTCTATTTACGTTTTACACAATGTCCCAACTTCATTGGAAGTGGGGTTGTATATTTGGATAGATCTATGTGTGAAATTTCATTAAGTGTTTTGAAAACATGGATTATTTTGGTAATTTTGTTTGAAAAACACCTCTTATAGTGGTGTGATGGAAATGACGCTTTTCTCTGAATGCAGGACTAAAACGACCAAAAAAAAAAAAAAAAAATCAATATAATTTTTATGTTAAGAACTCAATTTTGACCGTAGTCTGACAATCACCCAAAAAAAAAACTTTTTCCCCTGTGAGCCATTTGAAAATCAAAAAGTGTGGCGTATGACATACATCAAGTCCATATGTAGAAACATTCTATGGTTATGTCATTGAAGATCCATTACATCTAGTAGGCCCACTCTGTTTACATCACAAACATAGTTCAGTGGTGCATACGTGGGATAACTAGGAGTGCCAGGAGTTCTGAATCTTATCCAGCAGAGTTACATAACCCCAGAGTTACACACCGGGTCACGCTGCTGTACTTTGATGGACAGCAACATGCTCATGGACAGACTTGGCCTCCATCACCCTTGTGTAACCTTACATCAGGATTCCTCCCAGAGGTTTACCCACATTATCAACATGAAGCCACTTTGTTCCTGTATTTACCGACAGAATGATGACACTATTCACAGGCCACTAGGTTTCCCTCACAGTTAGTCTGCAACAGACGGACAAATCCTACTTTTAATTTATAACTTTGAAGTTCCTGAGCTGTTATATGGAGCTGTCTTCTCTCCCTTCATTTCTTATCACCCCTGGCTCGTCTCCTTCCCTTCCTCTCCTCCACATTCCTGCCATTAATCTTGTAAACCCTCAGCCCTGCTCACACCCTCTGCCCATCCTACCTTCACACCAAGGGTTGAAGAGAATGACGATGTGCTTGCTGGAGTTGTAAGTAGATGTTGCTTCGCCCTTTGTGGAGTTGGTTGTCACAGAGAGCCCGTACAAGCCAATCACAGCGTTGGCCGGAGAGTTGACGGACAGCTTGATCTTGTTGCCGTTATTCTCGACAATCTTGGCCTCCCAGCGTTCATCCTCCAGGTGCTCCACCAAGGGGATGATGACATGGGTGCCTTTGGACACCATGGGCAGGGGACCTGAAGAACACAGGTTACATTTGAGTCATGTGACGAAGAAACAAACTGGAAAACTAACAGAAACCACAGGAAACAGTTTTTGCACTCAAAATTCATCCCAATAAAGGATGTCGCTTCAACACTTCGTCACACATGCTAACTCACTGGTACAGAAGAAGCCAGTCACCACTCACACCGGCCTGTTTACATCAACGCACACCCTAAGACTAAAATGTTTTCAGCCACTTTCTTACTCATTATTAGGTTATAAATCACTTTTTTTTAACTTCAGTTAAGACTATTCACAGAAAATGTTGTACCAGAATCAGGGCAGCTGTTTTCCTCTGCTCCTAGCCTTGAGCTAAGCTAACAGTCTGTCTTTGGCTCCACGTGTAACAGATGCTGCGATGTTGGTGATCATCTCCTTTGAGTCTTAACAAGATTTTTTTTTTTTGGTTCATCCAATTTCCTTCCCTGAAATAGAAAAGCTGTAGCCATCTAACGACCGAGCTGAAATTGTTGCATCTATTTTAGGTGTCAACTGGAAATAGAGCACAGAAAAGATAGAAACTCTACTTAAAAGTCTGCACTTAAAGCACAGGAGAAATACAAGATAAGTGTACCAGTTTCTCCATTTAACAGAGTGTATGTGAATGTGTTTGCACACAAACATTCACTTTATGTTTTTCTTTGAATAACAGTTTCTTCTTTTTTTTTTTTTTTTCGATGTGAGTATTCAGGTCATGCAGCAGCTCCAGGTGATTTTCAATTCCTCCCTTTGACTTATCTCAGCTAACTCTGAAAATTTGGCTTAAACAAAGAAGTGGCGGTCGAGGGATTCATTTCAACATCTCGTTGGGAAAAGAGCAAACACATTTTTTTTTTTTTTATCACAGTAATTGTAAGTCTGTTCCCACGCAGCTATCAAACTAGGAAACCACATGCATCACAACCCTTCATCCGGCTGTGCATGGGTTGTCTGAGCAAACAACATTTCTGGGCTGCAAAGACACACACACCCCTGCAGAAACACACATTTGTGAATGCTTTATCTTTGACTATAAGCTTGGATGTTTCCGTTTTAAACTACTCGATGTTTTGCAAAAGGCTAACAAACGATGAAAAGCGATGGGTTTGTGCTGACTTTAATTTGCAAAGCATTGACTTACTGGATGCTTTCCTCTCAGCTATTTGCTGTGTGACACCCTGCTGGGATTCAGCTGCCATTTGCTCAAGCGAATATCAAGAAACCATTGTTCTCCATCTGACCGCAGCCAGGACTTCCTCTCTCATCCCTGCCTGTGCAAAAGGAAATCAATGCAAAAAAACACTCTCTTTTCTGCTGGAAACTCCTGACCCATACTGAAAATCAACTTCCTAGTGGACTAAAAATAACAGCGGGAAGTGACAATGACACCCTGCAACACTTCAAGTTGCTCCAGAGCAGAAGAAACAAAAGCCTGACTTGTGTGTCAATATTTCTCTTAAACTGTTTCATAATTTCACAATAAGTATCTGGTGACAGTAAATCTCTTCTCTGTGGTGAAGTCATGGTCTTGTGTCCCCCAGCACATGGAGGATCAGTATTGCAGAATGAGGCCTGTGAATACCAGGGCGAGGTGTCCGGTGTCTGGAAACTGTTAACACTGTGGAGTATTGGGTGGAATCCAAAACTTGTGGTGTGGTTCTGGCCGAGCTGTTGCTCTATTTAAATGTGTGAGCTATGTGTGGCATCTTGACCACATTTCTCATGCTTTGTTTGGAATCAGCTGCTCCTCGCTCTGTGTTTCTCACAAGCCCGTGATAAAGTCTGGATAAATGGGAACTCCAGAAATTCAACAAAACACAGTATGCTGTTTTATCACAGTTCATACTTTTCAGTCTATGTGTCTGCATCTAGGTTTATGTCTATTTCTAATTACCAAGCTTTTATTTAGCTATTTAAATATATGGGGAGTAACTTTGAGCGCCACACGTTAACTGTTGGTTCATTTATGAAAGCAATTCTACCATTTACTCACCGCCTTGAGCTTCATATTTAAACTTTGGATCTGTTCTAGCTCTACATCCTAACCATTACTTTACAGTAGCTTTTTTAACTGTTTGCTCCATTTCTGAGGCAAGGGATTTGACCTTCTAAGCCGTTAAATAGAGTGTTTGCTCTGACATCACGATTCAAGTTGTTAGATGCACAGAGGTTCACGAATGTAAACACTGAATGGACAGAGAAATATGATTTTATCCACCTAAAAATGCACAGAGCAAACTAAAACTGATCATGAAGGACTCGTCCAGCAAGAAAAAGAGAGATATTCTGAAAAATTTGGGAGTGGCTCACCTTCTGTCACTTTAAAAAAAAAACTGAAAGACACTGAGTTTTACTTAAGTACTACTTACTGGCACAACTCAACTCTCAATCAAAGTAATATTCTATCATAATATATTAACTTTAACTTAAGTGTGATTAAAGATTATATGAAAAGAGAATGTGACCTATCTGACAAGAAATATTTTGAATACTTTGAACACAATCAAACCTTGTAAAGACTATAGCCTTGGAAATCCTGATGGAGCTTAGCTAGCCACCTCTGATCCTCGGCCAATCATTTGCATTTTTCACCCTGATTTGTGGTCATTTTTGGGAGTCGAAAGTATTTTAATGTTTTTCTTGATCTGACTGATAAGTGCCAAAAACGTGGCAATAATTTACCACTTTGAGCGACAATAATCCTATATACTTGCGATCTCAGTTCCGTTCTGTTGTTTGAGTGCCTCCAACATGGCCGATCTCAAATTGATGACATCACGTTAAAACACTTTTTTTTTGATAATTTGAACAATGTTTCTGTCTCTTAACAATCTGTCTGTCTTTTCTCATGCTAAAATGGGGTTGTGAGAGAAAGGCAACATGTCAGTCAGCTCAGCCCCCTTTGTTTGAAATATAGAACCAGCATGTACTGTATGTCATCTCTGCAAAAGAAAGTACAAAAACAAAATGTTGAAAGTTTTCTAAATTCAGCGTACATTTACACTGATACAAGTGTTTGGTTCACAGTTTCTTAAATGAGATAAATCATGTGATACTCTGACCTTATCTGAAACTGCAAATAGACTAGCTTTCTTGCTAGTTCCTGAAACAGTTAGCCTACTCAACAAAGAGGTCAAAGTAACTGACTAGCGTTGTAAGTGATAAAGCTAAATTGTTTAGTGATTTAGTGGTTTTATTTCAACATATATCTTGTTTTGGCTAAATGCCCCAACCATTACTTTTCATTACTCTACGCTAATCATTTTAACTTTGTATATTTCATAGGTTTCTTTTTAGGTTAGCTATCACTGTAGCTAACTATGGCTAACTAATGATTTACCTCCTGCTTTCTTCTCACAATTTAAACTTATTTAAAGTTATTTACTCTTTTTAATTTTATTACAACCCTTATAGTAATAGCATAGTAAGTTTCATTCTAACTTTTGACCTATCAGTTTTAGTAAATGGTTGAAATACAGGGTGTCCATACAGTCTCTTTACACTTTAAAATAGTTTATTACAAAAGCAAATGAACAGGCAAAAATGTTTGGGAAATTGTTTCAAAATGAGGAGTGGATATTTAAGTTTTTACTTTCTTATTTTTGTTTTATTTATTTATTTATTTATTTATTTATTTATTTATTTATTTATTTATTTATTTATTTATTTATGTATTTATTTATTTATTTGTTTGTTTGTTTGTTTGTTTGTTTGTTTGTTTGTTTGTTTGTTTATTTGGGGGGGGGGGGTCAACTAATTTAATACACCTCTATATGGGCACTATTAGTTGCACAAAGCACATCAAGACAGTACTTGATTCTTACCATGTTTGCTGCTGCATACAGCAATCAGTGGTGCCAATGGCATCGGTGAACTTTGATGTCCATCATAATTCAATACACAATATCTTTAACAGAACTCTGTGGTTTCTCTGAGTCTGTGTATCTGATTTTGTTTAAATCAACCCGAACACACACTGTGCCTTTTCGTGAGGAGTAATCATTTTCAGTGCTTCGTTTAACAGAACCTCTTTTATTAACGGGTTAAAATACACAAGTACAATGTGATTAAAAACTTTGATAACTAATGAGTACACTGAACAAATCTGGTTAAGAAATCTCATCAGTTGCTTTTGTAAGATATTTTTTTAAATTGTAAAGAGACTTTTCACTTTCCACTTTTCTTGTACTGTAGTTAATAACTCTGGTTACAGGACTTGGATTCAGGAACCAAAACTTTTATGCAAACTTGGTCACCCACTTGTGGTGTTTTTCTTTCATCAAAATTTCAGTCTTTGGAAAGAAGTTGAGGTAGTTTACAACCAACAGTTTAAAATTTACCAGAAGTGTCTGTGTGCTGTTTCACAGTTGGGAACAGAACCGTCTTTTGTGTCTTTTAGTTGTTTGTTTGGGCAACCTAAGGGCAAAGCTTCTGCCTGAGGAAATGATGTTGCCTGGTACAACACACTGTGATTTGGTTTAAACCCTGAAACTTTGGACTTAATATAAATAAGTGATGTTGTTGTCAGGTGTGACAGCACTCACACAGACTGTTCATCTATCCCATACCTGTTTTCAGGTCCAGATGCATCTTGTGAGTGTCAGAACTGAAGGGCCTATTGAGCTCCACCTCCATCTGGAAGGTCTGTCCTCTACGGATGATCATCTTGTCCCCTTGGAACGAGTCGGTGTGGTGCTCCAGTCTGTTCTGACTCGTCTTAGTGCTCAGCAGGTCCACAGAATGCACCAACAGCTTCATATCTGAGGACACATTTCAGACGGTCATTTAGTGACTGGTATGTTCTGTATTAACTCCAAACAGTCACAGAGGTCCGTAACATTACCTTCCATCTCTTTTGCTTCTCCATTCTCCGGTTTTGGCTTGGTGGGCTCTGGGTCTGAAATCGGGGCTGGGGTCGGGGTCGGGGTCGGGGTTGGGATTTTGACCAGTTCCACTTTATCGGTGACGTCATAGGAGGTGCTGTTCTGGCGCTTACAGCAGCAAGGGCAAATCTTCCTGAAAAAGCTGCGACAGCCACCCTCGTTCTGGTCCTTGTCCTCCTTCCCAATGCTCAGCTCCACCCTGGTGGGCGGGGCAGCTCCGGGGAAACGCCCCACATCAGCCGTGCCTCGTACGGTCAACCGCTCACCTGGCATTCTGGGAGGAAGAGTGGAAAATACATTCAGACTCAGGAGCAGGTCATGTATTACTGGCTGCCTGTTGCTTTTAGGATTGATTTAAAGATTCTTTTCATCTCATTCAAGGCCAAACACAGACTGGTGTCTCACTATATTTCTGAGTTTTTAACCCTGTATGAACCTGCACATAGTCTGGGATCCCCTGGCAGACTTTTACAGGCTGTTCCAAAATCTAGAGTTCCTAGACTTTGGAGCATTCTGCCTGACTTGCACTATCAATCCCCTGTTTTATTTTGCTACTGAAGACCTATTTTTAATGAAAAGCTTTTGTTTTGTGATTTCATTTTTTTATCTTGATTTTATTGGTTTTGCTTTAACTGTTTGCTGTTTATTTTTACCTGCTTTTAGCGCTTGTTGTGAAGCACTTTGTCACTTATATTGAAAATTTCTATATAAATGAAGTATTATTATTATTATTATTATTATTATTATTATTATTATTATTATTATTATTATTATTATTATTATTATTATTAAGGCATCAATGATTTCAAAGCTCTGTCGACGAGTTTTTAAATGATGATAAACTTACTGAACATTATTTTTATGACTTCCTGCATTTAGAATGTTTTTTTTCTTTCATTATTTTAACTCCTTTCTATGGCTCAATATGAAACCAATTCAGCCTTCTCTTGTCACAGCTAAGGATCTTAAAGTATGCAACATTTTCTTAAGTTTTACCAAAACCTGTTTCATGATATGCACAGTACAGTACGTTCTTTTTTAAGAGGTGGTAAATTTGATGTTTGTGTTTGAGGAACAGAGCTAACCACTCTCAACACACGGTATGAAAATAGTTTGGGGAAGTTTTATCGGAACCCTAGTGATTAATTTTAAATCCTCATCTGCTTGTTGTGAACCTTTGCCGCAGTCATTTCTGTGATTACACATAATTTAGTATTTTCTGTTTGCTTTTCCTCGCAGTAATGCCTCGCTGGGTCTGCGCTCTCCAGATGAAACAGTTCTCATGAAAGACTTGACTAAATTCATGGTGGTCTGTTCAGAGTAATGCATACTCAGATCTTGCAGTTTTATTTTTTTTAATGAAATTTAAAGCATGGAAAGATGATATCTAAGAGCAATGCAAAAAAAAAACAAACTCATTTGTATCAATCAGTCAGATGTGAGCAGACGCAGGGCAGCTCATGGACATCGTGCTTGCACTTTGCAGAGGTCATTTGCAGTTTGCTCTGGAACATTTCATCCCAACAAAAACTCTGTATTCAAAACAATCAGATTAACCAAACTTTCATCCACTTCCTCTTATCCCTCTCTTTCATCTCTGCACCACCAAACAGACACTTTTTCTTTGACTTTTTCCCACAATTACCACGTTCCAGAAATGCACCCTCTTTGGCCTGCTGGATTTCCCCAAAGCATTCTGGGGTATTTAGCCTTCAGTCCTGGTTGGCTCCACTTCTTGAGCAATCTCACATGCCTCCTACAAGCAGCTGGACTCCATCTGCCTCGCCCCAGCTGTTGGAGTGATGCACTTTGTGTGTATATGTCTCTGTGTGCATGTATGCTGCTGTGTGTAGGTGTCTAGTACAGTAAATCCTGTGATTTATCTCACTGTCTCAACCCCTCCTGCACACATTGCTCCGATAATCACAGTGAAATTACATCATTTGTCACAGTATCCCATCTTTACCGCACATCTTCAGATTTTAAAACCAGGGTCAAATGTCACACACACACCAAATGTCGACAATAAGAAAGTGATTTTCTTTTTTCTTTCTTTTTTTTTTAAACAGGGATGAGAAAACCAGAGGAGGATTTTTTCTTTGATCTCCTATTTTCTGTCCTTGTTCTTACCAGATGCTACTCAAAGCCACGGCTCATACGTGTCTGACATTCTGAGCTGCTGCTCCCACAGAAGATAAATCCATATCACCAAAACATTAAAGCAGTCTTGGAGTTATGTCAGCTCTTGTAAAGGATGCATAAACTCTAATGAGCAGCAGTAACTCACAGAGTATGGGGGAATCACAGGGTTGTTAAGATGATGCAGGGTTTATATGGCACTTATTCTAATAGGAAACACAACAGTCCTCTCTGAGCCCCGCCTCTCTGAAGAGCTTTTGTCTCACTTTCAACACAAGCACAAAACAAAGTGAAGGCAACATTCAGATCTGCCAACTTTGTTTTGTAACTAAAAAGCCCTCGGTATGTACTAACTGGTCATTTTCATGATGAATGTTAAAATAAATGTCAACATCCTGATGAGTTTATGGGCTGTGGACTCACTTTAATGAAGGGGGAGTATTGTTCTTGCTTCACGTGTTAAAAAACAAAGTCTGATGGAAAACAGTGAACCTATTCAGACACACATTTCACTTCATGAAATCACAGATACAGAGTCGTTCAGATATCTCTATCACTGATGCCAGATTGTTAAAAACAACCTCTCAAACACTAATCTAACATGAATTTAATCTACACGAAAAAGTACAACTCTGCAAGAAGAACTGAGACGGTCCAGTTTCCAGGACTAGAAAGGCTCATTTTACTTAGTAAGGAAAAAACACTTCTTCTTCTTTTTAAATTCTTTTAGGGAGTTTGTTTTTTGTTAGACAGAGAGAGGAAATGTAAAGAGCACCCAGTGGGGCTGACGTGTAGCTTCAGGTTGTGACTCTGGATCAGGGGTTCCCAAACTTTTTAGCCCAAGACCCCCAAAACAGATTGAAACTCATAGGCCAACAAAAGACAGAAAGAAAAGGAACAAAAAGAAGGACAAATATCCTTAATTTAGCTGATCTGTTAGAAATTAGACAGCCTATGTCAATATGCACATATTGCTGTGTTTCTTATGATGGAGGAATTAGGGCAATGTCAAAAAAAAACAAACAAACAAAAAAAAAAAACAAGAAAAAAAGTCATAAATTTACAAGAATAAAATCAGAAATTTCTGAGATTAAATTCATGAATAAACAAAAAAACAAACTTTATTGTGAAAGGTTGTTTTATAGGAGCGTCCATCCTCTTCCTCACAGAGGATGAAGTGAGAGCGTCTTCTTGATGAAGTTGTGTTGAGTTCCAGCTTTGACAAACAGCCTTCTTAATATCTCTGCCAATAGTTTGTTAGAGAACCTGGAGCTTTCTGATGAAGGCAGCTGAAACACGGAGCACCGTAGGCTACCACACTACGACGGAGGATTAGGGCCAAGTTCAAACCTAAACTAAAGTAAAACTTCACAAGATGCTCCGTGTTCCTCATTTTTATACAGACGGCTGCTGCTCTTCAGACAGACCAGATACAGACTGAAATGAGCAGATTATTCTACTAAATTTAGGAGATTATTTTCCTAATTCTAATAAATTACCTCTTTTTTTTTAGACCTGGCCCTATTCCTCTGTCATAGTTTCTTAAATGAATCAGGCACCACTGACTTAACAGTTTCTTTTTGCATGGTTTTATAAATATGACCCCCTTTTTTAACACTAATGTATAAAATGTGTAACTGTAAATATTTTACAACCAGCACCCTTACTTTCATTTCAGATGAAGCTCTCTGGATGAATGAAACTTGTCTGCAAGTTTCTTGATTTGGTCGTGAAGTTCAAATGTTATCATCAAAAGTCTGACTGGCTTTGGCTGGTTTCTTAAAAAACTTTGTGTTTTTTTTTTTTGTTTTTTTTTTCTAGAGGTCTTTCTTCAACCCTCTGACCACTTAAAGGTTGGTAGTCACAGAAAACTAGCATTAATTTGAATGTAGCATCTCCTCAGGACTCTGTTTAGCCCCCGCCCTCCCACACTCTGAGCTCCTTCAAAACGACGCCCCTGCTCACAAGCACGAGCACCACTGATTTCTGTTTGTTTGCTCTACATTAGCAGTAATCAGGGTATAGGTAGTTTTTCTGTCATTCTCCAGCGTACTTGGATCCCTCTTGGTTACGAGCATTGAATCAGGGTTAGAGCACGCTGGTGAAATGTACATACAGGAGGGGGGCAGAAAAGCAGGACAGGATTTGATTGGTTTAACAAATTGGATTCTAAACACTAGGATTGGTTGGTGTTTTCCAGGTTTACTCCTGCTGTAGACAGCAGATATTTTTCGCTCTATTTTAAGAACACATCATGTATTGATTGACATCAGGACATAAAGATCATTTTAACCAGAATAACAAAAAGTGTATCTAAATCTGATTACCAACACTGACTTTAAAGCATTTTAACACAGCATGTCCGAAACACCCACTCTCATGGACAGAATCATAAACTGATACAAACACGGCTCAACTCATCCCTTTCCCTGGCGTTGTCATGAGTAACAGTTTGGGGTACAGAGGGGTCTGGCTCAAGGACACTTTGGGACAAACGACCTTCAAATCACTGAACTGACACCAAGAATCGTCCAGATTTCTCTGGACTTTGAAACGAGCTGTCAAATAAACTTTCCTGAAATCACAATCCCTTCTCTTTCTCGTTTCATAAAGATTCATTAATATGCCTGTTTGTGAGCACATAGCAAGCTGAAACCACACCACAATGTTCATACCTATATCATCGAAACAAGAACTAAAAGGAAAACTTTTTACAAGATTATTGATTCACTTGGAGCAACAAAATCACAGGCAAACTAAAGTTTATAGCTGATGTAGGCGAGGGAAACCCATTCCCATTCAGCCATGGAGCTCTGATTTGATGATCACTGTTCAGCACACAGTCAAATAGTATCTGTGCACACCTTCTCATTCATGAAGTACGGTGGCCCTGAGAGCTCACAGCACTGCAGCTTAAGAAAACATCTTCATCGGTTTGACGACACATGCACAGCATTTAGAAAAACCTGTGGTAAATAGACGCAACACAATGGAAGTGTTTCCAGAGGAGACTTAAAAGTGACGCACACATCTGGACACGCTTGTTGCTGACGCAGATTTTGAGTCACGGCCCTGTTAAGGTTCTCTTTCCATCAGTGGTGTTGATTTATTTTAACATTGTGATCGCATGATTCAGATGTTAGCATGTTAGCTAATAATGGACGTGTGCATCACTTTTAAGTGTCCTCTGGAAACTCTTCCCTTGTGTTGTGTTGTGGTCTTTGCAGTGCATTTTCTAAATGCTCTGCATGTGTTGTCAAATTGATGAAGCTGTTTTATTAATTTGTTTGTGTTTTGTCCTTTCTGCATGTGCTTTCTTAAGTTGCAGAGCTGTGAGCTCTCAGGGCCACCGTACTTGCAGCCCCTTCAAAATAAAGCTAAAGCTGAGGCTGAACTGAAGCAGCATCTAAAGAAAGTCCCTGCACCGACTCACAGGTGAGCAGCAGTCAGAGTTTCTGGTGTTACTCTTTCTATTGAGTCCACTGCTGAGTACTCTCATAGGTCACCTGTCAGGCTGAGTTTAAAGAGAAAGACAGTGATAGTGAAGATATGCAGAGAAGTTCAGAGGGCACAGCAGCTGAGGGAGGGGAGGCAGGGAGGGGCGCTCACAGTTTCAGATACTCAGGATCCATGTGTGTGTAAATATAAATGACTGTGTCAGTGTGAGTGTGTGTGTGTGTGTGTGTGTGTGTGTGTGTGTGTGTGTGTGTGTGTGTGTGTGTGTGTGCTCCATCTGATTTTGCAACACTGTGTCGTCCTGAGTTCATCCACTGGTCAGATAGCACCCCCCCCTCCCTTTAACTGTTTCCAAATCATCTAAATATTTGGCGAAACGCTGATTATCATTGTGGAGGACACAATGGATCACGTCAGATGTGTGTGCTGCAACACGATCTCCACCCAAAGCTGAGGTCACGCTCTGACCTTCAGTCTACAGCCTGATCTCCATCTTTAAACTCCAGTAAATGAAACAGAGATGATTAGAGGATGACGTGAAAAAAAGGCTGAAGAGGCTGCAGCTGTGTGTTGTGTTTGAAAGCTGAAAAATGAGGTTCATTATTTCCTCTCTCAGCAGCCTCTGTGTGACATGATATCTGGGGCGAGGTGGTGTAAGGTGCCGTCTTAAATTGGGACAGAAATGCTGCATTAAGTTGTTTTCTCTCCAAGAGAAGCTCTCAAGACTATTTTCTTTGTAATTTGTGTCTTCCATCCCTGAAAGAAAACATGTTATCTCCCTCCTGCACCTTTGGTGGCCCAAAATTGCCCAATTAGACTCATGCACTCAACCTCAAATAGAACCTTGAAAAGCTGTTCCTCAAGATTAATTTCCAGCAGCCTCACTCCTCCTTTACTCTTCAGCACGTAAGCTGAAATGGATTTTTAATACAGCCATCAGTCGAGCTTGAAAACAAGTGCTTCTCTCTCATCCTTTCTTTCCTCACTCCTGCCTGTGACTTCTTCCACATGTATCACTTCTTCCAGCACGCCGTGCCCTCTCTGCCCTTCTCCTCTCTCAGTTTGTGTTGGCATGCCCGCTCGGCTGGCCTGCCCACTGGCCTCCGCGATAAGCACATGAAGCTCAAGACAATGTTTCAAACAACAGTGCAGGGCCTGTTTGTCCACTGATTGTAGTAACAGAAATAATAAACTGATAACATTTAAAAACAAAACAAAAGAATGCAGTAAGAGAGCAGTGGGAGCCAGGAATGCCATCATGTTCACAAAACAACACAGCTGGGCAGAGCCGCTGTTTGCCACCACCAACTTCAACCTCGAGTAACAACCCCACAGCTTAATGCAATGACAGTAGACACACTTGAACCCCCCTAATGGAGCCCCATGTCACTGCACTCACGCGGTACGCTGGCTGCTGCTACGTGTTGAATGCACGTTTTTCTTGCGAAAACAAGTTTTAAATGAAAGTAACAAAGAAAGATGAAGAGAAATTATCCGTCTGGGAGTGAGACACAAAAGAGGAAAGAAGACGAGGCGGCACTAGCCGAGGCCTGTAAGAAGCATTTATAAACTCAGGGCTCAGACAGTGTGAATGAATCATGACAGGGTATCTACAGGTTTCAGCAAGTCAAATTTAAGACTTTATCAGACCTTTTTAAAGCCACCTTGGATGAAATTTAAGACGATTGGGGGGTTAACGCTGTTTTACAACCCAAGCACAGCATGTGTGTCACCTAATGAGACTCATTCATTCATTCATTCATTCATTCATTCATTCATTCATTCATTCTTTACCGCTTATGGCTGAAGCCTATTCCAGCTGACTTAGGGCGAGAGGCGGGGTACAGCCTGGACTGTTCACCAGTCAACTGTAGGGCACTTAATGAGACTCCTCCAAGTTTACTTTTTGTCTGTTTATTAAACATGAAGTGACACTCAGTGCTCTGTGGATCAATAACTGTATTTACAAGTGCAGGTTTACAGCACATTTCTGAACAAATATACAAAACATATACAAACATACTATACATTCAGCTCACTCATTTTATTTTTGCACCTCTTCCTGAGGACGTCTGACTTTGTGATGAGCTGAGCCATCAGGGTGCTGGACTTAACCCTCAGCCTGATCAGCAAACAGGTCTGCATCCTTCTCCAGAGAGCTAGCTAGCCAGTCACGGAGTGGCTAGCTAGCATGCAGATAATTTTAGTCAGCAGCTAGTAGCCTCTTTACATCTCCTTCTCAAAAAGTTTCACTAGTCCTGCCCCGACAAATTTAAGACCTTTGATTAATGGATTTAAGACCAGCGTATAATGTTTTTAATGAATTTAAGAGTTTTTAAGGATGCGCGGACACCCTGCACGATCACCTCTATGTGAATATTTCAGTGTAAAGATGCTGTATTTTTTTCTGTACTTGATTTAATTTTTTTTTTTACTTAAAGTTATATATTTCTTTATCTTGTTTTTTTATTGTGCCAACTAACTGTAGTCTACTGAACACTCTTTATTAGTTTTTTTTGACTGAATTATTTTATTAAATTAATTTTCTTTTTTTCTGTTTTTCAGTGTTCATTATACTCATATTTTTGAAATGGTAAGGTTTAGGTTCAATGTTTTTTTTATTTTGCATATTTAAGCTTTAGAAATAAAGTGTTATTTATACAAAAAAGGGGTAAAAGTTTGTTGTCTGATCATCAATAACAGGAAGATGAAGTAGGCTGATTGAAGGGGATTTTTTTTTTTTTTTTTTTTTCTTTTTTTTGTCTTGGGCCCCAACAGACTCTAGAATCGCCCCTGCAGCTGGAGGCATGAAAATGAGACACTTGACAGAACAGCACAACAGCAAACAGACCTCATGGAGTCAAAAAATGAAGGTCAGTCCTCCCTCCTATCAGGAGGAACCAATCAGAAGAATTAATACACTGAATCTGAGTTGCAACTTAAATTCTGCAAGACCATAGTAGAAAAAAATATGGAAGTCGATTAGGGCCACGGGGGGAAGATGACGTCCTTTTTTTAAAAAAAAATTCTTCTTCTTGTAAGATTGTAAGGTTTTTTTTCTCAGAATAATAATAATAATACATTTATTTATATATATATATATATATATATATATATATATATATATATATATATATATATATATATATATATATATATATATATATATATGTATATATATATATATATATATTTTTTTTTTTTTTTTTTTTTTTTCTTTTAGTGTCCCTAACCCTCTTTCGTTGAAAATAAAAACCTTGTGCCTTTCCTCCTTTCCTTTTTAATGTAAAGGGTTTTTTTTTATCATTATAATGGCCACATTTCAGAGTAATAATGATCAGTTTAGTCCCATGTTGTTGTTGTTGTTGTTGTTGTTGTTGTTGTTTTTCTGTATTTCTTGTATTTACTGATCAGTTTATGTTCTGACCCTGCGGTCAGTCCCTGCCATTGAAACCCTTCAATATTGAATCGCAAAACATTTTTATTTCTTTCTCTGCGGGATTCGACACTCTGTTTTTTTCTCTTGAGATCACGATCTAAACCTTGAACTGGTTCTCTGAGAGACTTTCCCTGATCCACAAGAAACCGTTATGTCATGCGCGCACCGCTTCAAGTTCACCGACCTTCCTCACGAGAAAGTAACACTTGGAAGAAGAAGTAGTGAGTGAGTGAGTGAAAGTCTTACTTAATCTTCGTGGCTTCTCCTCCGGATCAGCGATGAATCCTCTGCTTCGCCCTCAGTAAGTTTCCCTCAGCGTGAAACTTTTGGAAAGTTCTCTCTCCTCTCAGCCGCTCCGCTCCTGGATCAGAAATATTTATATGCCTCTCCTGGTATGTAGCTTCTGCACGGTGCTTTGAGCTGATACACACACACACACACACACTCACACACACGCATGCACACGCACACACACACACACAAAACACACCCACTTCTTGCTCGCAGCTCGGCCCACCCCGCCTCACCCCACAGTTTCCCCCCTCCCACCAAGGTTCTGCTCCGCTAAGAGCGATTACGACGCGCTGCGTAAAAGAGCGCACGACTTCAACTAAACGACAAGTAGCACACGCACGCACACACACACACACACACACACACACACACACACACACACACACACACACACACACACACACACACCAAAAGTCTTGTGAGATAAGTTTATTACGTAATTTATCCAAACTTTTTTTTTTCCCCATGGAGGATGGGAGTGGCAGCAGACAGGCAGCGGATGGCCGGAGAGACAGATTTTAATGGGAGAATGTGTTTATCCAATAAAAGAGGTTATCTAAAGTCTTAACAAGGCATGAACACATGATGACTGCTTAGAAACACACCCACCAGAACAAAACTAACTCAAAAAGAAAAAAAAAAGAAAGAGGACCAGAGTTGTTCCTTAGACAGTCAGAAAATACCGGATCTCTAACCACCAAACCCAAAACCACAGAGAGATGTGTGGATGATTCAAGGTTGAACCTCATCTGTAAGAAAGCCCCTTTTGTGTCACACTTGTTGGAGTCACACTGTAGAAGAGTTGACAGGATGTCACTTCCCCCTGCCACTTTCAGTTCTCCTCACTTCTTCAGTTTGTGAGTTTACAACAAAAACCTTAGTGAGTAAACCCTTCCTGACCTCTCCAGATACAGCAGATACAGTTCAAACATCTTATCACGTGCCAAAACAGCTGACTGGAAAAAAAAAAAAAAAAAAAAAAAACAACTCAGGAGCAGATTTGGAAGATTGCACAAGCATGTGTTTGTGATTTCCTTGTTTTAGGCTGAGAGAAAAGCCCACTGTGGTGAAATGTGATACCCCAGGTGATTCCTCACATTGATTCAAAGTATCTCACAGAGCCTGCAGCCAATGAGAGCGAGCACAGTGGATGACTGGAGCACTGCAGTGAATGTTTGGTTTGGCTGGAGTTCATGATGGAGTCAGAGGTGATGATGAGGAGCTGATACATATCCAAACCTGCCTTCATCTGTCAGTCTGCTCACACTGTTGCGTCATGTCAGCTGAAGATAACAGCAACAACACAACCAAACGACAGCTTCTGATTTTCTTTCCATTCCAGAGGTCTGTACTACAAAGGGTGGATTTAACCAGACATTATTAATCCTGATAAGCGGTACTATCAGCTCGCTCAGTGAATCCAGGGTCTTCCAGTTTTGATCAGAGCACGCTCACATTAAAGGGGTGGAGTCTGCAGCGTCTGACCAATCACAAACATGAAGAGACAGGAGAAACCCTGCAGAGCAGCCTACTTTACCATGGAGGAGCAGACAGTTATTCTTTAGAAATATGAGGAATTCAAACACGTCATCCAGGCTAAGAGCGACACTGTTACTGCAGCAAAATCCAGAAGGAATGCTGGCAGAAAACTGTGACTCTGTTAATGTGTAAACTCCTGAGATTATCCAAAATTAATTCATGGGACAATATAAACAGACAGCACTCTGATCACTCAGTTTGACTTCATTACAGCACAGACGTTTGGAGCAGAGCTCTTCATCAGTCTACAAACTTTGCTTTAGATTTTACATGCAGTTCTTTTCAGGCTCCACTGAAACATGAATTCCTCAGCTCTCGTGTAGTTGTGCGTTCCATAAATTCCTGTTTCTGCAGTTCTGCCATGTGTGACCAATATTATTAACATCATTATTTCAGATGCAAACAGTGGAGCTAAACTTGGTGAACAAGTATAAAAACCTCCTTCAAAGCGGTCAGTGAGGCTTTATTTCTTCACTCTGTCTCTGATGTTTGGATGAAATCAACTGAATTTATTTATTTATGGATCCATCAGCTGATGAATGTAGTTCAGTCCATTTGATGAAAATCTGAATCTCTTGTACAGGATGTCATCGTGAACATCTAAAGGATTGTGCATCTCTCCCTAAAAACTCTCTCTCTCTCTCTCTCCTGAGCGCTCTGCACACCAACATCTACAGGATCTTCTAAAAATGGGCAGGTCATTTTCCGAGAGAGCTGATTGGTCAGGAGGTGTTGTTTTTCTACTGGTTGATCTCTTATCCAGATCTTAACCTGCTCCGCAGCATGTTAGCCGTTTAGCATACGTTACCATGGTGATTCATCCCGGTAAGAAGTGAACCAGCTTCGTAGGACAGGAAATCCAGGGTTAACCCAATAGTAGTACAGGCCTCAGGTTTAAATCTTGCTTTGGCAAGCGATAGCTCTCAGAGTGCTGATATTCAGCTAGCTTTACATTCACAATCTTGGTGTTGTGTGTTTGAATGTCAATAATGCCCCCCTCCCTTTTTTGACCTAATATTTATAAAAAAAGATTTGGCTTGAAGACCTGTAGGCACTGTACCAAATTTTGAGAACCGAGTCAACAAATATATATACGTTGTTTCAGGGTTGATGTTTGGTTGAAAAAAAAAAACAAAACAAAACCAAAAACAGTCAAAATCAGGTCCACACATCAAAGATCTTGAGAAACGCTTTTAACACTTTGAGTGAGGTTACGTTAGCTCTGCTTGACAGATGAGCAGGAAACAAGGATTCGCTACACATCAGCTAAAAGATACATCTCATAGCACCGGGCTGCAAGCAGTGCTAAAAATAGACAGCTTCTAAACTCCAGAACAAACTGACAAAGTTTACTTGTTGTCACATTTCAATCAACAGCGCTGTGTAACTGTTGATAAATACCTTACCTCGTCATGTTGTATCTGGTGAAAAGGTGTCTTGAACAAAGAAAAATAGTGTTAAAAAGAAGATCTGATCTCCATTCATTTCCAAAACAAACACACACCTTAAGAGTCATGACATCATGACAGTGTGTGCACAATTCCAGACAAAAGGTGTCGCTGTGATCAGCTAGGTAGATTTTTTTTTTTCTTCTTTTTTTTTTTTTTTTAGCAAGATGGTGATGACATCCACTTTGATATTTAGTCTCAAAACAACATAAACATGAAAACCATACAAAACAGTGAGAAATTAGACTATGGAGACACTGAAACATGATTTAGAACAATAAAAATTAATACTTCGGTTCCACCAACCATAATGGTTGGTGGAACCGGATCAGAGAGGATATCATTTCAGAAATACATCTAGAAGAATAACTAAATGTAAATAAAAGCTACAATAAAAAAGTTGAATCCACAAAAGTAAAAATAAGTTATTGGTATTAATGCAGTGACATGCTGGCACAACCTGAGCACCATGGGCAGAGCAGCTGTGTATGAATGTAATTTTGGAATCATATTGTGATGCATTGCTCAATTTAGTCCATTTATGATTTTTGGTTCTTTGCATCTATCGGAATATTTGACCAACCTAATATTTAAATATTTTTTTTCTTGAAACCCAGTTTATGATATTTGTGTCCCAGTGTACACTCACTATTTAAAAATATCATCAGAGCTGTGCAAACAAACACAGTGACGGCTGAGTTACTGTATATTCACACTACTTGTGAACTTCAGAGTTTGTGAAAGCTGCAGATTTACAAGAGAATATGGCAGACTTATCAGTCTGGTGCAATTCTCACAATATGCTGGTCTGCTCTGAAGCACACAGGCAGTATGACTAACCTCATAACTTACCTGACAACCCCATGATGGGATGGTGGAGGCATTTGCCAGTGCCTCAGGTTTAGATTCATCTACAGCTACTAACTCCAAGACTGGAAACAAAGTGTTAAAATCTTTTCTCATTCCTTGCTGGCCAACAGCTCCTCTCTCTCAAACACAATGACAGACGTTATAGCCGTCTTTATATGTAGAGATACCAGCCTTACTGCCAAAGGAGAATATCGTTTTCCATATCTCACTGACTTGTACTTGGTAAAACTCCTGTTATCTTGTTTAAACAGACTGAAAAATAACATTGATTCCTTTTTATGACTAACAAAGGTAAATAAGAGTGTCAGCAATTATTTAAAGCCTTTAACTGCTGTGGGTGCAGGTGTCAGATCAGACCAGAAACAGCACCCTTTAAAAACACCCTTTAGTTCACAGCGATGAACCACAATGAGGACAAGTTTGTGAAAAAAAAAGCAGATTGAGGATTTCTCAGAAAAATGACTGACACATCGATAGGATTTTGTTATGTTACAGCCTCATCCCAAAATGGAATAAAAAAAATGTTCCCCTCAGAATATTACACACAGCACCTCATAATGACAACATGAAAAAACACTTTTTGTTCATTTTGTTGTAAATATATATATATATATATATATATATATATATATATATATATATATATATATATATATATATATATATATATATATATATATAACTTTTTTAGTCAGAAAGAGTGAAAACTCTTGAGAAAAGACTTGTGAAAAACAAAGTTTAAGGTCTAAACTTAAAACAAATACTCAAATTAATAACCAAACCTAATGAACTGCATTACATCATGCAAAACACATTTTCATGAAAGATTTGGATAAACAGACATTTTGAAACAGAAGAACATCATAGTCATTACAACACGGCTATAAACATCCATGTGTTTAAAAATCTTACACTGAAACCCTACGTTATGGGTTGAAGTCTGTGGAAAAGTCAGAGTATCACTGGAGTTAACGGGCATTATCATTCTGGAGCACAGATTATCTCACAGTCGGACTTTTCTTCTTATCCTACATCAGGTTGAAGAGGGTTTAACAGTCGGGTTAATGGTTCAGGAGGATTCTTTCACACAGGCTGATAACAAAAACAATAATATAAATTCTATATCGTCACAGTTGCTCCCATATTGTCCCCTCCATGAGATGTAGCTTGGGGCCATACATTACGTTTTTGTCGTGACTATTTGTGTTTTGAAAAATGCTCCCCATTTAGGATCTGATTGTTGATGCTGCTGGCTGACAGCAGCATGAAAAATGGCTCGGACAACGGCTGCAGCTTCTGCAGAGTGGTGGGCGTGAGAGGAAACACAAAGGTGACTCGGGTTCGCTGAGTATCTGAGTATAACAGATGGGACTGGATCCTGGCTCTGTCCCTGCTCATGGGAAACCAAAGAGCCAGCAGCGTGCCAAAGGAAACTTCCTGACCTTTGTATGGAAGCCCATTACTGCCAGTTAAAAAAAAACATAGAAATTAAAACTTGGCTTTGTTAAGATTCATTTTTTTGCCAATATTAAGTCTTGATTATAAGATAATGAAGTCATAATTATGAGATGAAAAGTCAAAATTATGAGATAATAAAGTCGTATTTATTAGATAGAAATGAGACCTTTTACCTTATAATATTGACTTTCTCATTTAATTTTTTTTCTCACTGAGAACTCACTTTTTTCCTCATAATTTCAACTTTTTATTTCATAATTATGACTTAATTATCTCACTGATGGCACACCAGCCATAATTTTGTCTTCTTATCTCATAATTTTCACTTTTTATATAACTATGATTTTTTTTTTTAAATCTAACAATATGGACTTTTTTTTCCTAATAATTCTGACTTTAGGGCTGCACGGTAGCGCAGCTGTTAGAGCTCTTGCTTCACAGCAAGAAGGTCGCCGGTTCGAATCCCGGTTCGGGCACGGTGTGCCTTTCTGTGTGGAGTTTGCATGTTTTCCCCGTGCATGCGTGGGTTCTCTCCGGGTACTCCGGCTTCCTCCCACAGTCCAAAAACATGCTCACTAGGTCAATTGGAGATTCTAAATTGCCCGTAGGAGTGAGTGCGAGCGTGAATGGTTGTCTGTGTCTCTGTGTCAGCCCTGCGATTGACTGGCGTCCAGTCCAGGGTGTACCCTGCCTCTCGCCCTCAGCCAGCTGGGATAGGCTCCAGCCACCCGTGACCCTGAACAGGAGGAGCGGTATAGAAAATGGATGGAAAATTCTGACTTTATTATCTCATAATTATGACTTAATATTGGCAAAAGAAAAAAATATCTCAACAATGCCAAGCTTTTTTTTAACTGTTGAAAATGGGCTTCAACACTTTTTTTTTTTTTTTTTTTTGGGGGGGGGGGGGGGGTTTGAAGAGAACTGTGCCCTTTGTATTTCATAAGTTCCACAGAGAGCTAGAGGAGAATTAAATAACAGAAATCAATCGCAGTTATTCATTGTATGTGGAGGAAACAGAAGGAACAATCTCCTGCAAACATACAGGATTGTCCCCGTGCCAAGGAGCGTCACTGAGAGTGTTTTTGGTATGTGCTGTATTGACATGTCTCTGTTAAATTTTAACTGAGTTACTCCTGTAGAGGATTCAAAACACACACAGTCAACAGACAAACGCTACCACTTAAACCACAGACAAAAGTCAGTGCTTTTTTGAAGCATAAGGTTAAAATCCATATGGCGTTAGATCAACAGTTTGACATTTTGCTCAATAGATTTTTCTCCTTTTTTGACAGGAGTTGGATAAAACACTCTGATTCCTCTAATGAAGTGCTACAGCTAGCAGGCAATTAGTCTACCCAAACATAAAGACCAGGAGCGGGGGGAATAGCATGCGGAGATCAGTCTGAAGAAAAACACACATGGCTATCAGCAGTCCTGCAGCTTTATTCTGAGCTGCAGGATCCTGACAGGAAGTATCACCGCCTGGTTTGGCAAAAAATCCACTTAGGACAGGAGGGCTCAGCTGAACGCACTACTGGAGATACATCCAGGACTTCTTCTACCAAAGATGCATAATCAGAGCCTGTGGGATTATGAAGAAGCTTCACCACTCCATCAGCGGACAGCTTGAGCTGTTTCCTTAATGCAAGCTTCTCTGCAAACCCAAAGCAGAGACAGAAAGACGCAGAGAGGGTTTCTATGCTCTGGCCTTGTGAGGCGTGTGAACTCTTATTTCACCTCAGCTTCATCATTTTATCTGCACATAATGGGCATTGACATTCATTTAACAGCTCGACCAGGGTTCATGTGACAGTGAAACCCCTAAAATTTAAACCTAATTCAGCACATGGCACCTTTTTGATTCATGTACTTGTGCATGAAAGCATAGCGTATATATGTATAAAGCAAACAGCAACTATGGAGTAGTGAGAGAGCCAAATTACAAAAAAAAAATCTATAAAAGAATAAGCAAATAAAAGTGGAAATATAAAGACAAATAAAATAATAATAATAATGATAATCATAAAAGACAGATGCATCTGCCTCCAAATCATTCAAGATCCACTTAAAAGTATCCTGTGAGCTCAGTTCACCAAGTTTCAGGTCTTTTTGTAGGTTGTTCCAGCGAGAGGAAGCAGCAGACTCGAAAGACTTTTCCCCAAGTTCAGTCCTGACCCTTGGAAAAGAGAGTAATATAAGGTCTCTCTAACAAAGATTATGAGTTCCTGTATTTTTCTGAACAATGTAGGTGAGAAGATAAGAGGGAGGCAGACCCAAGATACACTTCTTCTTCATCACCTATACCCCTTATCCTGTTCAGGGTCACAGGTGTCTTTGGGTGAGAGGCAGGTACACCCTGGACTGGATGCCAGCCAATCACAGGGCTGATACACAGAAAAGCACCTCATGCCCCTACTGGGATTCAAACCTTCTTGCTGTGAGGCAACAGCACTAATAGCTGCTCCACCGTGCAGCCCCCTAAGATATACTTATTAATGAAAACATACCAATGATTTAGTCCATGTGACGACAGGGAAGACCACCTGACATGAGAATAGAGAAAGCAGTGAAGAGTGATTGCTTTAAAATTATTGATGAACCTCAAAGCTCCATGATACACAGAATCCAGAGCGTGCAGGCTTTGAGCAGAGGCATGGATGTGAAACATCAGTGTAATCAAGCACAGGAAGAAAAGTAACAGCAACAAGTGGTTTTTTTTCAGCTTCTAAGGAAAGGCAGGATCTGATTAAAAAAATAAAAGCTCAACTTGAGCTTTAAACTTTTTAGAAGGTGCTGGTTTGCAGGCTTAGATTTTTCACCAGGGCAAAGCATGATTTTTGTCTTGTCCGCATTTATAACAAGTTTCAAGTCATAAAAATTTTGTCGAATTGTATTAAAAGCCAGTGGAGATTAATAGTGCTCTGTCTGAAGTAATCCACCTCTCGATAACTACTTCATGGCTGTAGAAACCGTCTTATCATACAGAAATGAAGTTTAAAGGGCCGCAGCATCACATATAGATAACTGGTGTAGCAGAATAAATGTCTTCACTGAAGTAACAAACCCAGAGTGAACAAGGCTCTTTCTACTGTCACACATAAAAAAGCATCAGTAACGGCTGACGGCTCAAATACACCATGAGTCTCTGGTCCGGCTCCGCTCCATTGCATGTTCACTGAGGACGTGGACTCACACTGGCTGCGTGTTCAGTTCAGTAAGTAGCGAGACTGACAGACGCTTCCCTCTCCATTAATGAGCCTCTCTTCATTCATGTTTGGCTGTAAAACCTCCAACCTGTTGACTCCTGGTCTGGCTCCACTCACTATGTCAGCTTGGTTTTGTAGTGTGTACCAATGTTTCCAGTAATAAGACGAGAACCTTGTTTCACTCATCATGAGCTGATTATGTGACATTATTGCATTTTCTGAATCATTTAATCGACCCAGAAATTTGTACATAAAATTTTTAAGTACAGCATGAAATGTAGGCACATTATTGGAAACAAACACTGACTAGCACTCGTCCATTTCAGCAATGTCAGAAATTTTTTAAATGCATCATTATAAGCTTCCTGCAGCTTGTTCATTTTTGTTTTACTGTAGTTGCAGCATAAATGAGCAGCGTACAGTGGAGTAAAGTACACTCTAAAAAGCTCAATTTTAACTTTGTCTGTACACATCCAAAATTTGCATGTTAGCATATTAGCCTGTGCATACAATTTACAGCGCTGACGCTGAACATCCTCATCATCACACATATCATTTCTGATATTGTGCCCCAGATATCTGACTTTTCCACCACACTGAGGACTTGATCAGAGATAAAGAAGGATGGAAACTGCTGCTTCTGATCATCCTTTGCTCTTACTATCATTATCACTCTTTTTCTCATTGTATTTAATGTCAAACTGTTCATCATAACTCACACAGATTCTAAGAAGCTGCTGCAGGCCAGCACTGTAAGGTGACAGGATGACCAAGTCATCAGTGTACACCAGATGGTTTACAAGACTATCACCCATCATGCATCCAGTCTTACAAGCTCTCAGTTGCTCAGAAGGATCATTCATGGACACATTAAACATGAGAGGTGCCCCATCAAACATGCATCTTTGATGCACGTACCAGAAATGAAGTATTCTTAATAAATAAAAAGGCCCCCCCCCCTCCCCTGTTTTGTAGTTTCAGAAACAATTTGCAGAGATTAATTCTATCAAATGCTTTAGATGAATCCAGGAAGCACACAAATATTGTTGAGTTAAGCTAAATATGACTGGGTTCTGCTTTGTTTTACTTTGAAAGTCACTGACAGGAAGTCATGCATGGAAACTTCTCAAAAACACCCACTGTCTTTCAAAATAAAACAAAGTGTGTCAAAACTAGATTGTATTTAGCTTGACTCCAAAAACAAACCAACATAATGAGTGGAGCCAGACCAGGAGTCAACAGGTTTGAGGTTTTATAGCCCATCATGAACCAGGAGAGAATGGAGGGAACTCTTCGGTCTGTGACTCCAGCTGTCTGTCAGTCATACAGCTTGTTGAACTGAACACTCAGCAGGTGTGAGTTGACGTCTGTCGTCATTTCACAACAGATCAGTTTGCTTGTTCTGGCTAACAGAGTCTCTGACTGTCCAATCAAAGAGTGTGAATACACACTGACGTTACCGCACGCCTGCTAGATGGCCTCAGTGTCATCATCTCAAAATCTGATTGGATAGAGCAACAATTTGAAACTCATTTAATTCTACAGGGCCTGCAGAACTGACAGTGAAGGCCTCCAGGTAGATTTATTTGACCCTAACATCAAATGATAGCTGAACTGTGATTGGATAAATGCTTAGATATGAAAATACCACTGACTGTAGGAAGACACGTTTGGAAGCATCTCAACCACGAGGAGAAAGCTGTGAAAGGAAATTTTTCAGGCTAGCAGAGAAGGCATGCCCTGATGGCCCACCACTGTTAAAGCAGTTTGTAACTGCATCAAAACCTGGTCTGGAGAGGGTGCAGAGCAATACATCATGGTGTCATTGACATTAAAGTGGAAATTTGCATCAGAAACATTATCATTTATATTGTTGATATAAATAATCAAAGAAGGGACCCAGGACCGAACCTTGAGGCACACCTTTGGAAAGTGAAAGTGTACTTGAAGTAGTTCCACCAACCTTCACACATTGGCCCTCATTTATCAATCTTGCATGAGAATTGGCACAGATTTGGGTGTAGAAATGATCTCACAGCAACGTTCATGTGTGATTTATGAAACTTTAGTACCAGGGCCAATCATAGCGTACACCTGGTCAGGTATTAATAAATCTGGTGACTGAAAACAATCGTAGTTTAAATACCACGCCCCTTAATATTCCAGGTCCCACTGAATTTACGACATCGAGGGATGCATAACAAAAAAAATGAGACTT
Organism: Labroides dimidiatus; assembly: GCA_030710495.1. Classification (NCBI taxonomy): domain Eukaryota; kingdom Metazoa; phylum Chordata; class Actinopteri; order Labriformes; family Labridae; genus Labroides; species Labroides dimidiatus. Next base: position 5,389,495 of record CM061152.1, on the reverse strand, counting down.
CTCTGAGCTGGAGATCTACAACACTATAGCATAGATAGAGAGTTGAACCTAGCACTGAGCCTTGAGGAACTCCATAACTTACTTTAGTGTACACAGAGGACTCAATCACGTGTACAAACTGATATCTATCAGAATAGTAGGACTTAAACCAATTGAAGGCAGTCCCTGTAATCCCAAGTAACATCTCTAATCTCTGTATAAGATCATCATGATCAATGGTGTCGAAAGCAGCACTAAGATTTAACAAAACACACACACATACACAGAGCCTCCTGCTTCACATTATAAGCAGCATGGCTGACTTGACTTGAGTCCCTTCTCAACTCTTTGTCTTTGTCTTTGCCATAACATTGATTGAGTCAACATTTCCAACATAGCCACAGGGATGAAGAGGCTTCAAAACTCCTAATGTTCATGTTTTATACACTCTATGGTTTAATTTGCCAGAGGTGCTGGTTTGGTCCCATTTTCTAATGCTGGAAAGAGCTAGATGGTCCTGTTCCCAGTCTTTTAGCAGAGCTAAGCTACAGGGCAAAGACAAGAATGATTCCTAATTCTTCAGTTTACTCTGGCAAATTTTTACGTCTAAGTCCTTGAACCCCAGATTCCCGGTCTGTGGTCTAATTAACAGTGTTTGACACACAGGTTGCTGATTAGGGTTAAAGACTTAACATAATGTTCCAAATACCCCACAAATGTGACCTCTCGCCTTTTGTTCAGCTCAGAAAAAAACATTTTCATTTCACACGGAGCAGGAAGAGAGGCAGAAAGAGTAACAACACTCAGCATTCTGTGCCATGAAGAATTTATACTTAAACTTAATTATGTCTAAACAATTGTTCATTCCCATATCAACAGCTGTGCCTCTGCCTCGTGTGATTCATTACACTCTTCAGCATATGACATCAGCAGGCATGTGTGTGTGTGCGTGTGTGTGTGTGTGTGTGTGTGTATGTGTTAACAATGGTGTGATGAAATGTGTCTGTGTATGACAACGTGCTGCTGAAGCCGTCTTAATCAATTGCATTTGCAGTGTTCATTCACAGTTTGCTGTGCTGAGGCTGATTCATGCGCTGCAGTTGCTCTGGAGATGAACACAAACAGACAGGAGCTCTGCCGCTGAACAAATGATTTATCTGTTGCTCTGCCTCCATGTTTAAACCCCGTGATCTGGCTTCGCAAAGAAATCCAGGGAATGTAAGAGTCAGTTGCTCCTCTGAGTATTAATGCAGGCGATGTGTTTTCCAAACGCATAATACATTCTGTTCAGACTGGTGCTGAATAATTTACTGTGGGTAGAGCAGATTTTTAGATAGATTTATCAAAGCTTTTTTCTTTTTAAAACATGATGTTGCTGACATAAAATGTTAAAGGAACTTTGAAAGCAACTGTTTTGATTCAAATGGTTTTTGTCTTCTCACCTTTTTTTTATTTCTTGGCTCAAATGCTCTTTATGTGTTTTAAATTTCATGGTGAAATACCCGAAGCTGACTGATTCTATATAAACCTACACCCTCAAATCTTAAGTGAAGGATTCCTTTTAATTTTAGCTGAAGCAGCTGTCCATGAAGATTTTTTCATCATCATATTTTTTTAATTAAAACTGTATTTAAAATTTCCATCATGCTTCATTCTCTTAAACTGAGGAGCAGAGGTAGCCACCGGGGACAGACAGGATTCATAACAGGGAATTTGAGCTAATAAAGATAACCTATAATGACCTGATCCTGATGAAAGGCACCTGTAAGCTTCCTATATATTTATTTTTACATTTTGGATTTTGAAACTTGTTGTTTGTGCACACCTGAGAGTAAGAAATGCCAAGATCAAGTGAGAAAAGATGCATTGCATATATGTATGAGGTGTATTTTATGGATGTTTTTTGTGTGTTCAAGCTTTTATCCTGTCTGTGGGCCTCAAAACTAAACAGTTATCCTGCTCTAACATCAGAAGTAGCAGAAACTCTAAACAAAACAAAAACAGAATACAATGATTTGTAAATCCCGTTTTACCCATATTTAGTTGAATACACTACAAAGAGAAGATATTTATTGTTCAAACTGATCAACTTTATTGTTTTTGAATTTGATGTCTGCAACACGTTCCTAAAAAGCTGGGTCAGGGTCATGTTTCCACTGTGTTCCATCACCTTTCCTTTGAACAACACTCAATAAGTGTTTGTGAACTGAGGACATTAATTGTTGAAGCTTTGGAGGTGGAATTCTTTACCATTCTTGATTGATGAACAACTTCAGTTCATCAACAGTCCGGGGTCTCTGTTGTTGTATTTTGTGCTTCATAATGCTCCATACATTTTCAATGGGAGACAGGTCTGGACTGCAGGCAGGCCTGTCTAGTACCTGCACTCTTTTACTACGGAGCCACACTGTTGTAACAGGTGCAGAATGTGTCTTGTCATTGTCTTGCTGAAATAAGCAGGGACGTCCCTGAAAAAGACGTTGCTTGGATGGCAGCATATGTTGCTCCAAAACCTGTATGTACCTTTCAGCATTAATGGAGCCTTCACAGATGGTCAAGTTAGCCATGCCATGGGCACTAACACACCCCCATACCATCACAGATGCTGGCTTTGAGACTTTGACCTGAGAACAATCCAGATTGTCCTTTTCCTCTTTGGCCTGGAGGACACCACGTCCATGATTTCTGTATTCAAAATAAGAAATGTGAAAATATCATGACACTACCTTCTTTTTCTTTATTCAGGCAGTGCATCTTTGGGAGCAAAGGATCCTGGGAACATTTGGAAGAAACCATCCATTCATCTTCTATACCACTTATCCTGTACAGGGTGGCTGGAGTCTATCCCAGCTGTCTTAGGGTGAGAGGCAGGAAGAAACTAATCAGCATGCTAACGATACCAACAAAGTAACACTAACAACAAAAACTAACAAGCAGATTTAGATAGTCTTTTTGTTATTCTGGTTAAAATGATTTTTATGTCCTGATGTCAATCAATACATGATGTGTTCTTAAAATAGAGTGAAAAATATCTGCTGTCTACAGCAGGAGGAAACCTGGGAAAACACCAACCAATCCTAGTGATTAGGATCCGATTTATTAAACCAATCAAATCCCATCCTGCCGTTTTGTCGACCTCCTCCACATACATTTTGCTGGCATGCACTAGCCCTGATTCAAGAGGGATCCAAGTACGCTGGAGAACAGCAGAAAAACTACCTATACCCTGATTACTGCTCACGTAGAGCAAACAAAAACAATGTGCTGAGGACCAGTTTGAGTCTGTGGATTTAAATCAGTCACAATCATATGATCGCGAATCAGTGGTGCGCGTGCATGTGAGCTGGGGCGTCGTTTTGGAGGAGCTCTAAGTGTGGGAGAGTGGGGGCTAAACGGAGTCCTGAGGAGATGCTACATTCAAATTCATGCTAGTTTTCAGTGACTACTAACCCTGCCTAACAAATTAGAGTTATGATGTGATGCTGATTTAAAAAACAATCTTGGGACGTATGAGACTATTTAGAACCAGATCTGATTGGTGTTATCTAAGTTTTACTTTGTTGTCCCTTTCATCTCATTCTCTCAGCCCACACAGCTGCAGCACATGGCTCTTCATCATGTAACTAGTTCCACTTTAAGAGTCTGTCTGTTCAAATTAATTACCTCTAAATATATGACCCAGTCTGGCTTATTACAGTAGCCAGACGATTTCAATTATGTTTGATTTGTACGTCTGAAACTTCTTTCTAAATAAAACAAAGTATGGGAATGACCTAAATATCATGGAAAAATATTTTCTATGACTAAGGCGGAAATTAGGGTTCATTGGTTACAATCATCAGTGGACTAACCAAACAATGGACCAACGCTGCTGTTACCAGATCCATGTGGTCAGCTTGGTTTAAGACAGAAACAAGAACAAGAAAACCAAGTGTAACTTTCTTTATTTGAATACCACACACACACACACACACACACACACACACACACACACACACACACACACACACACACACACACACACACACACACACACCTCGAGAAAAAAAAAAATCTAATGTTTCCTCAGTTCCCTCGTGGAAAGTATTGCATATGCTGTGTCTCCACTCTGATCAGAAATGATAGCGTCACACCTCAATCACTTCATCTCTGATTCACTTACATTCTTGCCCAAACATTGACTGTAGCCAGGGGTTTGTCACTTTTCTGGGGAAGCAAAAGGTCACCATTACCGGCACAGAAAGTACAAGTATGTGAAAGGTGAAGTAAGAGCTGTCACATGCTGTCATTCAACGGGATAAAAGTAACTTTTAAATGTTTTATGAATATGTCATAGAGATGCTTTAATAAGATCAATGCTTGTGAAACAAAACATTGGCTAATTTGACATTTAAATCAAGGTGACATCATGATGTCGCAGACCTCAACATTAAAAAGCATCAGGAAGTGAAAACTCTTGAGGCAACACAGCCTGTCTGACATGAAGGTATTTTGACTTGGTTCATAGGGGCCAAACTCTTTTCAAACATAGTGGAGAAATATCTTTTGTATCTGTTTACTATGGTATGAAATATATTTAAAAAGAAAACTTTGATCATTTTTAGGAGCTTTTGTAATGAAATGCTGCCAAAATGAAGACACAGATGATTTAAAGTGCTCCTTAAAATCATGTGCTGCACTTAAAAGCACGTCTGCACATTTGAGTTAGATGTCATCTTTTTTTCTTCATAGCCAGCACCCTCTGAAGTGTTTTTCTTTTTTTCTGCTTTTTCACATCAAAAGTTCAAATAAAATCCTGAGTCAGTGGAGCTGAAGTTGCTTGAAGATCCTTATTTTGACTGAGTCACATGCCTGGGCTCCAGTCCACACCTCTGATCCTCTATGCTCTGATCATTACCACCCACAGAGGGGATTTTGGAGCGTGTTGTGCCACTATTTGACCAGAAGAGTTACCACACTGCCCTCTGCTGGGAAAAAACAAACAAACAAATGATTTAATGGATTTCTACATATGGACTAACATTAGAAGAGCATGAAAAGAATCAGTGAGACTAATATCAGTGTGCCACGGGATATAAAGTAATAATATTATTACTTAGTCATTTAATGACATTTGAGGTTTCAATCATGACAGTTTCCAATGAGAAATAATCAACTCTCAGTAAGGGTAAAACAGCAGCTGTGAAGCAAAAATTTAGAGCTCATGTGATTGGGATGTAATTAAGTGTGTAATGGATTCTACATTCCCTAAAATACATACAGACCCACATACACTAAAAAGACATTCCACCAGAAATGTACATAATTTGTCTTTTAGTAGTTTCATGGGAAAAACTTAAAGGATTCAAAATGTCTTAAAATAACTATCTGGCTGATATATTTGAAGGAGTACATCAACTGCAAGATTCGTAGACGTTTCTTTGTTGTCAAAATCTTTATTTAAATTGACAAACCTGTAAATTGAGTCTGGCTCCTGCAAAGTGCTGCACAATCTGCATTTTTTTTCTCTAATGATCTATTCTTTAAAATTTATTTTTATTTATTTATTTTATCCAGAAGAAAAATATATTTGAAAAAAGTCTCCAATGACTCCAACAATATATTTTCTATATTCAATATTAAATGTGCGTTTCAAACACGTGGTTTCAAAATTTTATTTTATTCAAAAACATAAAACTATTATTTGATGCAAAATTAGTTTAAGATTCTCAACATGTGGCATAACAATTATATTTAAAACAATAGAAAACAACCTATTATATTCCAATAAAAAAATGTACATTTGTGATAGAAACGTTTTCAAACAGTTTTTGTATTATTTTGAAAAAAAAAAAAAAAAAAAAAAAAAAGTCATCGCCCACTTCTGCGTCATCATTACGCGTCTACAACTCACCGCTCCGGTCCCACAGCTTACACGTGAGTTGAACTACTTTTATTGACGTTCTGTACATTTTCCTGCACGATTCTCTGTTTCGTATCAGTTGACAGAAACATTAAATTTATTATTTTAATCAAGGTGCTGCCTTGTCTTGTGAAATTTTAAATCGGTTTTCAGGAGGTTATCATTTTCGCATCCTACTCACGTTTCCAAAGCCAAAGGTCGTTTCCAAATCGTATGATTGTAACTGCTTACTGTTTGGCAAGCGACTGTGTTAAACTTGTGATGCTTGCCATTAATAGTCTATTATGTTTATTGGCTGTGGGTGATTTCGGCATTATGTTTTGTCACCAAACACAAGTCCTTCGTTAAGAGACATTTAACTTCCGAGTCCATCAATCTACGACCACACACGAGGGATCGACACAAAACAGTCGTTCCTTGGACCCTTCACCGACCATTTTTAATCATGTTTATTGTTCACTACCATTGAGTTTCTTCCCTCTCAGCGTCAGTTCAATAATAACCTGAATGCCATGAACGATGTCCACAAGCTTTTTGCTTCCATGAAGATTGATTGAGATGGAAAAAAAGATAAATAATTGATAAGTAAGAAAAAAGGCTGCCGAAAAAATAGAAACAAAAAGTTGGAATCGTTAGGATTTTTATTTTAAGTCAAAGAACCTGTATGGGTCCAAATTTTCTCATCCCTGATTACATAAGTGGTATTGTGCTTAAAAACAATATTCCATTATCTCAAACTTTAAGTTTTAGTAAGACTATTGTACGTTACAAACACACTTTGATGAATAGAAGCTTATTGAACCAGGCAAACATTAACCTGACTGTCAGTTTGTGAGAATAAGCTAATGTATTTACCTCATCTGTTCTCTCCTTCAGCCTGACGATCAAACCAATCATCCTCTTTATCAAGAGCGACACATTCTTTCTGCAACCTCTTGGTACTAAGGTCGAGGCTATGCTGGCAAAACCAGAGGGGAAGAGACCACAGAAACGAGGAGGAGGAGAAGGAGGAAAGAAGAGAAAACACCCTGGGGATGAAGGAGAAAGTGGAGGGAGGAAGAGGAGGGGAGGTGAAGAAGGAGAGAAAGCTCAAGGTGGTCAAAAGCGCCTGGACGCCCTGAGTGTGGGATATTTCCGCCGGGTTGGGGAAAGACTCGGTGAAGTCTTTGAAGATGATGAGGAGAGAGGTGAGAGGGATTACTGCTCTGCAGATCTGAGCAGGCAGAGGACTGACCTTTGATTAGAATTTAGAAATGTGCTGCTGAAAAGCACCTTTTACCAGAGAGCCTTCATGTTTCTGAAGAAATCTCTGCGTTCTAAGTGTTCTTTGGATGAAACAAGCCACAAGAAAAGCTTTCATACACAACACAGGAAGTAAACAGAAGCAGGAATAAAATAAGAAATATCAGCAACTGTCATTATTTACTGTCTCAAGATCAGCCTGAAAACAAGACTTAAGCTTTTTTCGACTGTGCCAACAGTCAAAGTGGAAATGTGCCAGAAGTCTCTAGCATTGATGGATCTGATATGATGTATGTGACCAGGGTCACTTTTTTATTGAGAACTAATTGCTGCTCTAATGGAGTTTCGACAGTGGCGGCTGCTGGTCAGTCAAGGAGGGGAAGCTAAATTTTTTTCTGGCCTACATCATAATTTTGTTTATTTATTTAAAAGTAAATTCTACCCTCCGTTCCTTTTCAAGGAAATGATCTGTGACCCTGTCGTACCAACTAGGTGTCTTTTCCAGGGATTTTACCAGTGTTCTCTCAATGGCCAGCAGAGCTAGACTGCTTAAGCGGCCTTGGCCCATTGTGTTGCGGGTGTAAGACTTGAGCCGCTTTAAACAGGAGAAGCTCCTCTCTACACCTGCAGCTGTAGCTGCTTGTTGGTGAAAAGAGAGTGAATCTTTAAACACAACGCTCGTCGTTTTTAAGAAAGGTAAACTCGCTGGGGATCGATAAAGCCTCCGGATCAGTCCAGAACAACTGAATGTAGAAGTTAGAAAGTCTCTGGTAGAGAGTTTTACTTCAAGATCGCTGATTGGCTCATTTCACTGTCAATCAAAAAGGGATTCAGCCTCAGAAAGATCATTCAATCATCATGCAGAAGCTGAGCGTCCAGGCCAGCCCACTGCCTCATAGACCCCCAGAGACGCTGAGCGTCCGATGGGCGGGACAAAGCCCAGCGTTTATCCAATGACCGTCCAGTTTCCACAGTGGAACAACCCACTCTACCCTACACTGTTGAAGTCTGAAGACGCTCAGCGTCCGACTGTGTTAAAGCGCTCAGACGCTGCGGGGATGAATGAGAAGGAAGTGACACCAGTTACCTGTGATAAGTAGCTGATTCAGAACAAAAGATGAAGGTATCCTAGCGCATATTTAGGCAATGAAATGTACACACAGCAGGACATATCACCACTTTTTTGGGGGACATTTTAGGGGAAGCTGAGCTTCCCTTGCAGTCTTAGAGCAATCGCCACTGAGTTTCGAACAATCGCATCGTTGTTTTTGTGTTGATTCAGGCAGCTGTATGTTTTAAAGATGAAGCTCATCACCAAATATCTCCTTTCTTCTATTTGTCTTCAGCTTATTTTAAAGTAAAGACTCCTTTTTGAATCACATTTTCCACCGTGTCACCTGTGGACGTATTTCTCATAAATTTGTCTCCATTATAACCATTAGAGAAGTTAAATTATTAACTACTTAATCAGAGTTTAACTGTGATTGTTTCCTCTTCTTCTGTAGAGATGTTTGTGGAAAACGTCCTCACTGAAGTCAAAGGTAAAGCGATTGTGGTGGCGATGGATCGCACAGGAAGCATCACTCTGCAGCGGCTGCTCCCGCTCTCCAGTCCTGCCCAGGTGGGAGAGGTGCTGGCTGAGCTTGGTGGAGAATCAGGATCAGAGCTGAAGGCGGTGGCTTGTGACAGGTGTGGAGGTCACGTGGTGGAGAGTGCAGTCAGACAGATTTCCAGGTGGTCAGGTGAGATTGTTTGATAAACTGATGAAACTAAAATCCAAACCAACAGGGGAGATCGGTTCTGAGTGTCTTCTCTTTTACTGTAGAGTCATCAAACAGAGAGTCTTCTGCTACCACAGAAGAAGAAGAAGAGGAGGAGGGCTGTGGGTTGTTGGAGGCTCAGGTGTTGTCTGTCAGCCAGGTGGTGAGAGAAAACACCGCAGACTTCATCAGACATGTTCATGGCTCACATGTGGTTCGCACACTTTTACATGTCCTGGCAGGATGCCTTGGACCGCCACGCTCTGAGTCCCGACCAGGTACAAAAACGCACACACACACACACACACACATACACACACACGCACACAACCAATGGCATGTGGACACAAATGAATATAATGAGGAGTTATGACATGAACATGAATCTCATCATTGTTAGTGTTCAGAAGACAAGAAAAACACTCTTTAAATGCAGCACATTGACCACTTTCCTGATGAAATTGTAAATTATTTATTATAATTATCAGTTTATGAGAGTATAATTTCTGTGGTACTTGATTTTTGGCACATCTAAGGCCTCAATAACTATGTGTCAGAGCCACTGCTGCAGCTGCTGACTGGTGAGCAGCTGATAATTAACAGCTCTTTGTTTTCAGACCTGCAGCATGCACCTGTCTCTTTGTGCTGTCACTCAGTGTCTTCGCCTGATGCCTCCTCTCGTGCTTTTCCAGGTGCAAAAGAAAGAAACGTCGTTCCTCAGCTGACGGACTTTGAGATTCCCACGTCATTTTGGTACGAGCTGAAGAGCCTGACAGAGACTCTGATGGACAACGTGAACTGTGAGTCATCTTTACTCAAACCCAAACAAGTTGAACACATTAATGATGATGAGGAGGATGATCTTATTTTCCCTGGGAGAAAAATCCAAGTCCAATAAAACCACTTTTCTCTGCCTTTCTTAAACTACAAAAATTAACTTCATCCATATCCACTAGGGGAGTAACGATTCATTTTAACAACGATTTTATTCATATCATGATTCATGGTTGTCGATACGATTCAAGGACGATATTGGTAGCAGAAAATCTTAAATCAGAGTTTTCTTGGAGAAACTGTTTTCTGTCTACAAAGCTAAGACCCGCATCAGGCTAACGCGTCCTGATGACATCTCAATGGAGTAATGTTTCACGTCTTTTTCGTTAAAAGAGCACAAAAAGCACATCCATTCAAAGTCTGTTGTGTTACTTCCTGGTATTGATACAATCGATTTATAAATGTTTGAAATGATTTCAGATCGATTTATATCATTCAGAAAGAAAACTTGCTGAGCACAGATCGATGTAGTTGAATCATAGGAATATAAATCCATACATGAATGTAATAGATGAATTGTTACACTTCTAATGTCCAGTTTTTGTTTCGTTATCACATGATGTATTTGTAAAACACATTTGGAGAGATTTTCTTGTTGATGTACAGATAAAGTGAGATAAGAATTAGAATCTTCTTATTGTCCCATGAAGGGAAATTAGTGCTGCAGCAGGAACACACAAAATACAGGTACACAATGACAATATAAGAATAAGACTTAATTAAAGTCTAAAAGTCAGACATAATAAAAATTGACGTAATATAAGAAACAATGTACACGTATATAGAATAATTAAAAATGATCAGTCCAGAGCTCATACCAAAATGGAAAATAACTACCCAGTATTTGTAGAAAAAGCTCAATGCGAGTACGTGCAAATAAGCAAGAAGACCATGATCACCTAAGGGCTAATTGGCATTAAGTAAATAAATCGCACTGGGGTTAAATGAGAGCTGAAGTCTATTAGTCCTCCTCGTAGGAGCTCTAAAACGACAGCCTGAGGTTAAAAGCTCAGGCTGTCGTTTCGAAGTGAATTTTTCCAGCAGTTTAAACAAAACTACTGCGACAATTATATCGGACAAGTTCAAATTTCCAAACCGTGCAACAATACAAAAGGTTGAGACAGAGTCATTAAAACTTCTGTAAAGGAGTCATCATCTCAGAAGAAAGATGGAAGGTTCTCATCTTTGCTGAACCTTTATGGAGGTAACATCAACATGGTGTTCGAAACACAACACAATTTGTTGTCAAGGATTACACCAAGATATGTGTAGCTCTCCAGCACCTCAACGTCAGCACCTTGGATAACAGCTGGCAGTAGAGAAGAGGTCGACTTCCAAACATCAGTGATCATGTCTTTGGTTTTCAACACGTAGATGGATAGAATCACATCATGATACAGGATAATACATCTTGCACAATATTCTGGGTTGGTTAACAAAAATCTAAGACCACTGTCAGGTTTTCAGACTCACTACTAACTTCTCCACCACATTCACCCCTCGTTCTGTGGCACTCACTCAGATACACAGGTCCTGTGCTTTCACAGAACCTCATTTCTACTTTAGGGGATGATCTTGTGGTTCAGCATGAAATGGCATGACTAACAGCAGACTGACGAAGCGATTGTCTCCTAAAGAGGGAAGATAAGGATGATGATGCAGAAGATTGGATTGTAATGCTAGCTGGTCTGGTCTGGTCTGGTCTGCGGGGCCTCCTCATATTGTCAGCACCCTTTTATAATGTATTGATAACAGGTCCAGGTCTGTATAGGATGGTGGTTTGCCTCATGGTGACCTATGCTGTGAATGTTTGGGGGATGAGGAGAACACATTTGAAAGGGAAAAGTTCCCCTTTCACTGTCTGCCATGTCGTCTCTCTCCTTTACCTCGCAGACGGCTCCAACATTTCTCCTGGAAATCAGAAAAACATTTAAGTGCGCTGAATGTGAGTGAGGACTTAAAGAAGAATCAGAGCGGAAGCGCTTCAGGGCTCCTTTTTGAATATAATGCAGTTTAGATTGTGGTCATAATTTATATGATAAATCCAACCTTGCAGTTTTTATAGCAGAATAAATGAAACGTCAATAAATAACCTTGGGGCGTACGCAGCAGAGAAAGCTAAGTGGCTTTTAAGAGAACTTTCCTGCAAAGGGACAAAAGTTAGACCTGCTCTAAGTCCACAAACACAACGAGCTGAAGGTGAATTTACCACCACAAACTCTGCAATACTCACCAGATGTTAATAATATTCCTGTCCAAGTTTTTTGAGTTTGCATCCTTGCTCACCACTCTGCTGTGAGTCTGGTGCTCTTCTGTTCATCAAGTTTAATAATTCTTTAAACTGATTATAAACAGGGACAGGAAGAGGCTGCATGACGTCTGTATAACCAGCACAGATGATCTCCAAGAGGAAGGAAAGAAGGAATGAGACTTGATTTTACTATTGATGATAAAAATTGGGTTTTCTCAAAACGTGATTCGATTGATCTTGCAGCGCTGTTAGTGAATGTGATATTTCCATACCAAACCATAACTGCAGTGCATTATGGGCTGTTTAGTATCAACAAGATGGCTCAGAGACATAGTGAAGAGAAGAGTTGTAAGTTTTTATTTTGCTACACGTGCTCTGAAACACAACCCTGGATGCTGACCTGGTCCATAATAAAGGAGATAATGCAGGCTCACGCAGATCTCAGAGCCAAACACTGATGTTGTGCGATCCAGAATGTTGTGCAAGATGCATTAACCTGTATCATGGTGTGATTCTATACATCTATGTGTTGAAAACCAAAGACTTGAACGTCAACATTTCATGTTTGACAGAACTGCATGAACTGATTGTTTGCACTGCTGTGTGCTTTTTTCTGAGATTCTACTTGGATCTGATGAATTTTGGAAGCGAGGCAGACTTTCAGGTGGAAACTGAACCAAACACAGACATTAAAAACAGACATTCAATTTTTTATTGGTTGATTTAAAAGCTTTAGCTTTTCAATGTTTTTGGTACAACTTTTCAACAGTGGGCGTCAGATTGTTGTGGCATCATTTCCACAGACAGTGCTTCCCTCAGAATGATGAAACCAGGGTTGTAGTCGAGTCCAAGTCACCAAAAAAATAAAAAATAAAAATAGAGTAGTCCTCTTCACCTGAATCTGAGTCCAGGTCGAGTCCTCAGTACCTCAGCCCAAGTCCTGGAAAAGTCCCCAAAACAGGACACAGGAAACTTACTCAGTGGAACTTTAAGTATTTAACTTTTAGTATATATAATATTATAATGAATAAAGCCAAGATTGAGTTCAGGATAAAGAATTCTGCTGTTTGACTACAAATTATAGGCTGTGTAAACCTGGACTGACCATGCTGGACAATTCTGATGTGCAGATAAAAGGTTCAGTTAATTAATCGGGTCCATTGATGTGAATTTTACAGTGTGACAGCTAAAAACGTGTCTCTAGTAGAAACCTTGGGTTTATTGAATAGACTCATACAGAAGAGAGACAAGCACACTGTGTAGGGGACAGAAAGTCAGAAGAAATGTCGTCACAACTACCACAAGAAACGCAGGAAAAAACCTTTGGAAGCTCTCCCAACATCTCAGTGAAGACGGCAACACTCAATGAAACAGCAGGACAAAAAGCACTCGAGCTGGATTTGAGTCTGAGTCTTGGGCTCAAGTACAACAACACTGGATGACATATCTGACTTTCACATTGGAAGTATTAACCTGCTACTTTTCTAGGTAACATCAAAGTGTTACTGCTGCCATGATCACTGGGAAGTTAGAACGTGACATCTTTAAAATACTCTTATAACTCAAACACTCTGGGGACATTTGTAATCTCGCTCTAATTTCTCCTGTCTATTAGAGCGAGACTGTGAATTTCTTTTCACAAAGAGATGAATCTGAAAACAAAGAGGCCTCATTTAGATTTATTTCATCAGAAGTGGAGCATCAGCATGCAGACTTTGTTTTGGCAGCCCAGACCGTGATGAATTTCAGCCTTTACGAGTGCTTGGAGAATCAGATGGTTTCTTTTTATCTCGTTTGCACAGATTTAGCGCTAGAAAAGCTTCACAATCCTTAAGCAAATTTGCCCCAGTGTGTCCAGATAACTAAAGAGGAAGAGCGTCATGACTGTCTGTACAGCTCTCCCAATTTGTCTTAGAATTGATGTAGGCAGCAATTAAATATGATGAGGAAGAGTTTAACAGGCATCGTGGAGTGAATTCTTCTCAGTAAGCAGATTAAATGCTCTGTTGGTTTGGGAGTAAATAAAGGCAGCAGGGAAATCTGCACTACAAGTGTTCTCAGCTTTTGGCTTTTCATAATTAGCAGAAACAATATCCATTGGAAATCAATCATCTCTCTGTTTATCTATTCAGACAGTGTTAATATCTGCTTATTGTTTCATCAGTTCATCACAACAATGATACATGTGTTACATCTCTGGACCAGAGTGTCATCTCAGCTGAATTGATGATAGAAAAAAAAATCATTATTGACTAATTATTAATTAGAAAGTGTTGTGTTCTGATGTATAATCATATTATAATGAGAATGTCTGCCTACAGAATGAGCATTTTATATTTTAAGAGGAAGAAAGTCTCCTAAAGGTCTGCTGTTGTCTGATGAGTTTCTACAGGAGCCCCAAAAGGAAAATCCAGACTTTTCAGTGAGAGCTTTTATTTTACTTCCTGGGTTTTGCAGCTACTTCCTCTTTAAGCTACTTCCGCCCTCAACCCCATTCCCACAGGGTTGACTGCTTTGGGTCCAGGACATAGACTGTATAAAATACAGACGTAGTCTCTGTGACATCATCCGTCTGTTCCTGATACAGTCAAATGAAGACAATCATTGGACAGGGCCATCTTGGATATGACGTGGACTTTGAGCTTCCGTTCTAACAGCTGTAGGGTGCCCGTCAGTCACGTGAGTTGAGCTGAGCCTCTGATTGGACAAACCCTTAATACTAATATCTAATAAACCGCTGAGTTGGAAAAATTCATCGCCTGTAAAATTAGTGTTTAAGACTCAAGATGCTTTTAGACCAGGCTGTAAATTAACTTTTTTAGTGTCGTAAAAGTCATTTTTTTTGGCTCGGTGTGTTTGTGACTTCCAGTCTTTCTGCAGCCAGCCTCTAGTGGATTCTCAATGAACAGCAACTTTTAGCACTTCAGCATAGGCTTCATTTTTCTCTACCGGATGTTGTCCCTTGGTCCAGAAGGAAGTGAGGCCTGTTGGCCAATACAGCGTGTGAGTGTGGAGAGCCTGAGCAGACCACAGACCACATCATCAAGACCTGTCCCCATTAAAGCCACCTTCCAAGAAGAGCCTCTTCAGAGTGGGAGCTGACACAAGGGCGTGGCTATAAGACACAGAGCTGGATGTTTGAAGATGATACACGAAAGAAGAGGAAGACTGTGATTTAATGCAACAACATGCACAATGAAATGATGGATACTTTCAAGTATTTAAAGACACATGAACACATTCACACATTCAATACGGATGATTTTTTTACTCTTCTGAGGATCTGAGTGGTAGAAATGCTTTCCAGGGAGGGCAGTAAGCAGCAGATATTCTTCTCCGTAAAGCAAATTATTCACTGCAGAGCCTTTTTGTTCGCTGCTTAAGCAGCCTGTGACCGTGCCGTGATGATGAATGTTAAAATGCTCTCATTTACGGAGCAGTAAAGGCTATCAACAGCTTCTTCCCTGGATGGTTCTCCAGATCAAGGGTGTAAGTTGCGTATGGACCGTATGGACGTGTCCACACCAATCTAAAATGATGGTTGAGGTGTCCCCACCAATATTAATGAGGAAAGAAAAAATGTGCCTCATGCAGCGCACAAAGGGTTAATTAATTCATTTCCCACTGTTTTTTGATTGGCCGGCTATTGAACTTGTTGCACCTATGTTGACGAAAGGAGGTCAGTCCTGTTCTTGTTGCACTCATGTCTGAGGATGTCGGGCATGAAAAGAAAGGTGGAAGGCTATCTCACCACACCTATCACCCCACACCTTGTTTCATCAGAGGAAACTTGAAAGGTTTTGTGCCGAAAATTAAAAAAAAAAAAACTAAACTAAACTAAAATAATAAACAGCAGCATTTAGATGCTGATATTTAATCCTCTTCATATCAATTTTGTTCTTTAAAGAGGGGTTATTGTGCTTTTTTACACATCTTTATGCCCCTTTAGTTCTCCTGTTGTATTGTTCTTAAATGATTTACAGCTTAAAAAAAAACAATTTTTCTCTCTCTGGCGTCTGAAACACTTTGTTTTAGCTGCTGTCTCTTTAAGGCTCCCAGCTCCACAGACCTCCTTCACTTTGAGTGGCCAGCCCTCTGTAAGCCTGTTAGGTTGGAGCTATGGGCAGACTTTGGTGTTTGAGGCCCATCCCTTTAACATGTCATGGGCCAGTTAGGAGATCCTTATATGATGACCTCATCATTGCATGAGCTCTCACGCAGATTTCATGCTCATTTTAGAGAAGAACATTTTGCAGATTTCACCAACATATAAATATGCAGCAGTTTGAAAATCTACACACATTTGGTATAAACATCCAGCACTGCTGCTTTATATCCATGTTTCAAATATGGGAAAGCAGAATACCCCCACTTTAAACCTAGCAAAACTCTAGTTGTTGAGTTTCTGTTTACAACAGTACTTTGTTGCAGAAAACGTAGTGTTCTTGTGGACCCTGCTCCAGTATCAGTCATGAATAGAAAACACTTAAAAAGAGAAATGTTTGAAGATAAAAAAGTCCTCACGCTTGGTAAGTTACCTTTGGGTGAAAGCCAAGCAGGGATACAGACATGAAAAGTCTAAAGAAGTAACTATCTTGGGCTGACAATCTTATTTCCTATGAGTCATCACAACAAGTTTAAGACTGACATTATTTAGAACAAATCAAAGCAGTTTCAAACTTCTCACAGTGCCTTTAGTATAATCCTGAAATGTTTATTGTTCTGGAACAAAAACTTTTCAAAATGTTTCGCAGACCTCAGGGAAACAGTGTGTGTTTTTATGAGAAATACTGAAAGTAAAAATAACTTTTATTTCACCACAGGGCATCTTCAGGGTGGCTGAAAGTTAGAGTAACTTATTTTCTCTCCCGTTGTGTCTCTGTCCTTTTCAGTGAGTGTGACGGATGCTGCTGCCAGCGCAGTTTTTCAGACCATGCTGACTGTTAGTCACAGAAAACGACCCAAACTCTGCAAACAGCTCCTCAGAGGAATCATGGAGTACCTGACAAGTCGCAGTGCTGCTCCAGGAGTTAGGTCAGAGAGGACGCACTGCTTTTTGTGTAGCTACTGTACTCCATGAAAACAAATCGCTAACTGCCTTTTTACCTCTGCTTTCAGTCCACTCCTGGTGTTTCTCAAAGATCAGGCCTCCAGTCGCCTCATTGAGACCATCATACAGCTTTCCCAAAAGTCCCTTCTGCGTGAGATCTACAAAAACCACCTGAAGGGTCAGATGGTGGACTTGGCTCTCCATCCTATCGCCAACTTCCCCGTACAGAGGCTGACTGCAGCTTCAGCTAAACACAGAGTGGTCTGTGATGTTTTTATGTCACACTGTGCAGGATCACAGTCGGGTTTTCATCCTTTCATCCATGACTCCGTTTCTTCTTCTCTCTGCCTCCACAGTTCCTGAAGTTGTTTGATGAGCTGATCCAGGGGGTGGAGGCCATCCTGGCTGCGGGTCACATGGGTGTGATCGTTCAGCTGGCGGAGAGCTGTGCAGAGAGCGGAGAGAAGCAGGGAGACTTGATGCAGTGTCTCCTCCGTGTAAGCATTAAAGAGGCTTTGTTATTGATGGTACACATGGGTGGTAAATCAGCACGGGAACATTACTCTGGATGTGGCTGGAGTCAGAAATGTGTACCACGACAGAGAAGCTGATTAACTTCAGAATGACGCTAACTGAAACCCTGCGGCTGTGTCTCCTCTCAGGCGTTTCACTGCGCTGAGCCGGGCTCTCGACACGTCAGCTGCCTCCCTCTCTTCATGTCCCTGCTCACCTATGACGTGTACTACCACACGGAGCCAGCAGAGGGCAGCACACAGACAGAGGTAAACACTAGAGACCTTTCAGTGACTCTCACGGTTGCACCTCATCCCTTAAAGATGTCAGAGCAGTTTTTTTCAGCTGCTGTTCTGGTCTTCCTCTCTGGTTTCCAGGTCCCGTTGTCCTCTATGTGTTACCACGGCTCTCGTCTGGTCCAGGCACTGTCCAGGTTTAAAGAGCGCTCGCTGCTCCTCAGCAGCCTGCGCACTCTGACCCCCGCTGACCTCCTGACCATGGCCTCGGACCCTGCAGGCAGCCATGTGCTGCAGGCCCTCATCACCACATCCAGCGACAAGGGAAGAGGGAAGATTCTCAAGAGACTGGAGGTACGAGCACATTTTACTGTCTCTCGTCTTCTTTTCTTTAGTCAGCCATTAACCACCAACCCAAAGTTCTCTCTAAATAACTTGAGAGTTATATTGAAAATACACCCCAGGTTGTTCACTCATGTTATCTAAAAATAACATTTTTGTTGCATTGTCAAAAGAAGAAGGAGGTGAAATCAGAATCATAAATGCTTCATTTCTTCCAGGGAAAAAATTCAGTTATTGCAGTTGTCCCTGATACACCATAAACAAGAATATTAAAAAGTGATATGAAGTGCAAGCAAAATAACTAAGAATGTCCTGATCTCAATAACAAGTATGTGATCAGCCCCCCCCTCATCCTTTTGTCCATCAAAAAAAAAAAAAAGAAATTAAAGTGGCAGTGTTTCTTTGTGTTCCTCCATGCTGGCAGCAGGCGTGGCTGAGGGCTGAGGGCTGAATGTTTCCGGGTCGTCTGTCTGTCTGTCCCACTTTGATGAACTCAGTATCTCAGAAAAGACCTGCAGGGGATGTCTTTGTGGTTGGCTCAAACGTCTCGGGCATGCACTGATTCGATTTAGTTTGTTAAAGGTCATAAAAACATTTTTGGGCCCCAACTCAAGAAATCATGAGCTGAAAATGCAACAATTCCCCAGAAGGAGATAATAGGATTAAAAATGATGAAGTGAATGTCCACGTCAGTGTGGAGTCATTAAAATCAATAAAGACTCTTTTTGGGTATTATTACAACATGTCAGGAAGGTCGAAATTCTAAACATGTGGCACAGACGTCCACTTGGACTTAAACAGGAAGGATTCTGAATTTTAATGGTCGAAGGTCGACGTCACCGTCTCCCTTTATGAACATCTTTTATCTCTTAAGGAGTGGTGGGGGATTTTTATCACGTTTCATTTTTTCATCGTCTTGTTTAAACACATATTCAGCAGGATCCCACATTCTGACCACAGCTCTGAAGACTTTTTCACCACTTTTATGTTACGATGAGGACAGGAGGGCTCTGAACCATCTTTTGACCACCCAGGAGGGATAGTATCACAAAACCGTTAGTTGCATTGATATGTTAGCGGTTAGCATACATCTCTATAACTTCAGTTTTAAAACGTTTTTTCTCTTTTTGGTTCTTTATTAGATGTTTGTATTAGTTTGTGGTGTTGCCAAACTTCTGCAATGTTTTCAGAAAAAACATCGCAGCTTGCAGTATTTTGGTATTCAGCTGTAAAATGAAATCAAACGATGATCTCCTCTGCCTTCATGGATCCTGTAGTAAACAACAAGTGACGTGGCTGAGCAGCAACACTCACAGTAGAGCAGGAGAGGGAACAAAGTGAGTGAGAGCAACGCATGTAGAGAAGAGAAACTGAAACTAAAGTATCAAGTACTATCCATCGCATTGGGACGTTTGTCTTTCCTGTTGTTGTAGAGAGCTGGGACAGAATCAGGCGGGATCATACAGGCAGCAAAGCAAACTCAAATAAGCAACCACACTTCAAAAAACAAGGCCAAAAACCTGCAGTCTGTGACTGAGCCCAAAGTCAGTTATAGTAAGCTGACTTGGCAACACAGACTATAACCACCTCAAGACCTACTTCAGTCAATAACATATAGCAACAATATCAACAACCAGAGATATCCAGACCCATTTCATTTTTATTTACTTATACACTCAATAAATAAGCCTACTTTTGTACACAGAAGATTCACAGAAGGAATTGATGAGGGAATCTGGAAAGATTCAGATCGATAAGGGCATCGGTATCAGTAAAAACGTATCATTACCCATTCCCACTTTTTTGCACCCATGACAACGATTTTAGGATGGAATGCAAAAGTCTTGTTGCGTTTCAGCCTCTGGTTTACTTGGAAACAGCGTTTTAGCCGACCTAAAACACAAATTCTTGAAAACACCCCCGAGAGTGGAGTTTTCCTGACACTCTGCGGCTGTGTTGCTGAGTAAGCAATAAGCTGGAGTTTTCAGTGGAAACACTGACGTCAGGCTCCGCTTTGCTTATGAGAATCACACTTTTATTGTGGGAACTTTTAATTGCCATGTGCCAATCAGACAACAACAACAGTTCAATGGTGGACTACCATGTTGTGCTTGTGCTGCTGAATCTGCTGAACATCTTTAAGTGAAATGTGTCTGTCACACCTCTTCTGCAACCAGCGAATAAGCATTTAGTATATACACCTGTTGATCAGCTCCCCTCTCCTTTGGCTACCAAAAGACGCTACAGTTATATCACCAACTACAGGCCTGACATGCATACTACAGCATTTTCAGTCCATCAGCGTTTCTGTGTAAATGTGGATTTTTTTTCTCTGCTTTTATTGCATTTTTGAGTGAAAAACTGTAAAATGTTGTCGTGTAAACAGAGCCTTAATGATCAACAATTCAAGAAATATACAATAACAGTTAGCTCTGACATAGACCTACAAAGTTGTTTTCATGGTACCTTAGAGCAGCCAACAGAAGGTCAAACCCTGACCAAAACGTGTAACTGTACCTCCATGTATAGGTTCAAAGATTGTGATTGGCTTGTGCTTTAGTCATCTCTCTTTATATGTTATCCTCACTTTGCACAGTGATTATTATTCTACCAAGTTAATTCAATTAAAGCTTAAAAAATATAAGGACAGCTTGACCCGTATGCTTCCCTTTCTGACAGAAATACAGAGCTTCTCCTCACCAAACTAACATTTCCACAGCTCAGATTGACCAAACAGTCGACAGTCATTATCCAGCTTAAAATGACGTCTCTCAGTCCATCTGCTGACTCAACATGCAAAGTAGTGGCTTTAATGTCGAGGCCTTGAAGCGTTGAAAACCTTCTCGTTACTGTGAGAGTTAGGAGTGTGTGGAGAGAGTTTGTAAAAACCTGGTAACGAGATGTCAGTTAAAACAGACCATGTCAGAGGATATGGAAGACGAGAAGTCATGTGAGTTTGGACATTAATATTATTATTATTATTATTTGGGGACCTATCCTGGTTTTAGCATAATGGAAACACAACAAAATGAGTGCTGTACCGAGAAGAACTGAACTGAACCGCTCGGTGGAAACACGACTAAAGAAAACCATTTAGCAGTTTTCACCTTTTCTGTCCTCGTTCTAACATCCATAGAATTTTACCTTTGTTCTCTCCCTTTACCTTGATCGTCCTTATGAAAGTGTTGTTATTTGAATCCTGAGTGAGTATGGTCATACCCTTTATAGCCCCCTCAGTGTATCCCACAATGCATTTTGAGAAGTAGTCTATGACTGATGTTCACTATGCGAGCAATATATACCACACTCGAAACAGAAGAAATGTCTGATCACATGATTACTGATAACATACTGTTAGATGCACCCACACCAAAGAATAACACGTAGCTCTCTGTTTAACTCTGGGACGAGTGCGTCTCACTGCTCAGAGCAGAGAAACACAACAGAGACATTTGAAATTCTCAAACACAGCAAAAGTTGTGGCACAGATGTATGGTTGATATTTATTTATATATTGAAAATAATGTGAAATACATTTATTATGTTTGGTTATTGTGGAAAAATATGCAAAGTATAATATTAGTTATCACTGAAATCAGTGTTGTTTTACTGTGTTTGAGAAAAAATGATCACTAAATCCCCAGCTGTCCCCGAACAATGTTTTAGTTGTGCGAGAATGATTACAGTCAGCGGGCGAGCAGTGAGCGAGCAGTGTCTGAAATGTTGTTTAATTTTGCAGTATGAGTGGAACATACAGTACGTTACATTTAGTTCACAATGTAGGGAGTGGGGGGGTGAGTGAGTGATTTCAGACACACTTAGGGCTGAGTATCAAGCAAAAATCAACAAATTTCAATTCCTGAGCGATACCGATACCTTCACTTCCATACCGGTTCCTGAACAAGACTTTTTCTCAATACCAACTTCTTTATCAACTCTTACAAAAAGAAAATTTAAGTACATGTTATGGTACAAATCTCGAGTTTTATTTTTTATATACATCTAATTCTCTACTCTGAGCAGTTTTATTACATAAATGAATAAATAAATAAATAAATACATACATGCATACATGCAGTTGCTGGAAGTAAAGTAAACCTGGACCCCAGAAAAAAATATCCTAACTTGACAATGCCCTGTCTAAGCCAGACCAAAAAACCCTGATCAAGAGAACCCCCCCCCCCCCAAAAAAAAAAAAAAAAAAAAAAAAAAAAGTGGAGAGGCTAACTGGGCATGACCCTCTAAGTTGTCGATCAATGTTTCAGGAGTGGTCAAGGTTATGAGGTTAGAGCAGAAATGTCTGTTTCCAAGTTCAGTCCCTCCTTTTTTTTAATGAAACTATCCAATCATGACTCATCGCCTTCTCCTCAGGGTCAGTATGTTCAGATGGCATGCTCCCGGCTGGGCAGTCGTGTGTTGGAGGCCATATGGAACAGTGCTTCAGTCAGTCACAGGCAGAGCATCGCACAGGAACTAGGTAAGTCAAAGCATCCTACAAATCCTCATCACCCTGACCCAAAGAGGGACCCGGCGTGTTTTATAAGATCCTCTTTCATCTCTCTGTTCTTCACAGCGACGAGTGAGAGCCAGCTGAGGTCAGATCAGTTCGCCCGGCACGTGTGGGCCAAGTTTGCCCTCACACACTTCATCCACAGAAGAGCTCACTGGCAGGAAATCCAGACCGGGGAGTCCAAGAAGAGGAAGCTGTTCAGTGACATCCTTGATTAAAAACAAAAACCCCAAATGTATTTATAGGCTTTGTTGGTGTTTTTGTAAATTGACAGACTCACAAAACAGTGTAATGAAGTTTTCTCAGTATGTAAAGAGTCGTCTGCTCATTTTTTAAGAAACCTGATACACAGTTTGTGTGTTTGTGGTGCTGATGTCTGGAGCTAAATGATCACCAGGGGGTGCTGGTGTCACATTTATCCTCTGAGTTTTGTTTGCTGAGTGGTGCAGCTGATCAAATGAGTAGAGACACACAAGCTCACATGGCTCAGCAGAGTCACTTAGAGAGTTACATCAACACTCAGGACCAAAACGACCTCTTCTCTCTTCAGAGTCAGTCCCTTACATGTATGTAAAGCTGAATAATATCATTAACAGCAAAGATTAGTGCTCATATATGTATGCACACATGTACGTTACTTCTGTTTGGTGGTTTGATCACATGTGAGTGACCCTGAATGTGGAGCACGAACACATCCGGCTGTTCTGTCCCTCGGCTGTCATTTTATAAACACCTGAAGCAGGTTGTCCCAGCAGAGTGAGGTGGTTACATGACGCCCCGTCTGCATTACCGTGCATTTCATCATTTAAGAGTTTCTCTCTCTGGACACTGATACGTCTGCTCACAACAAAGGCGAGACAGACTCCAGAGCGCCACATGAAACCACATCTATCATTGAAGAATACTTAAAGGATTACTTTACTTGTATTAGGAAGAGAGATAATAATACTGTTCCTGGGCAGTGCTGAACTTTTTCAAGTGAAGCTTAAAATATCCTGAAACTTTTGAGCTCAATGGGATTAGATCAGAGTAAGGAAAAAAATATTACACTCAACATCAAAGTGTCTTTAAAGCCTTCACTGAGCAACCTGTGAATGATTAACAACGAACCAGGACATGTAGTAACACTTTGAAATGAGGGCCTGACTCACATG
Organism: Labroides dimidiatus; assembly: GCA_030710495.1. Classification (NCBI taxonomy): domain Eukaryota; kingdom Metazoa; phylum Chordata; class Actinopteri; order Labriformes; family Labridae; genus Labroides; species Labroides dimidiatus. Next base: position 5,365,722 of record CM061152.1, on the reverse strand, counting down.
TTTGATTAATGATGGTGTTATTATTCATGATGATTATTCATTTCAGGCTGCGAGATTAATTCCTGTTACTCATTATTTCCAAATGATCAGTTAATGATTAATGAATCAACAATGAGAGAGATTAAAGTCAGCGTAATGTGATACTTAAACTGTAACCTTATGAGAGAGTAAAAGAAAACCAAATGTGCTGGAGCCGTTTTTGGGTTATTGTCTTCAAAAAGCAAAAGTTTGCCAAGCAAGCATGTCTGTGTTTAATTAAAAGAAAAAAAAGTCAACAGCTTCAGGTGACGCTGAGACAGTGAGATTTCTGACTCATTGTTCTCCTCTGTTTGTAACCGGTTTGTCAGCCGGCAGCTGAACAGTGTTTTCATTTCTCCATCCATCCTCTGCTGCTTATCCTCTTCAGGGTCGCAGACGGCTGAAGTCTGTCCCAGCTGTCTTAGGGTGAGAGGTGACTGGTCTCCAGTCAATCACAGGCTGACACCCACACAGACAACCTTTCACACACTCACATCTACAGGCAATTTTAGAATCATCAATTCACCTGATGAGCATGTCTTTGGACTGTGGGAGGAAGCTGGAGTACACATGCACAGGGGTGAAGATGTAAAATCCACACAGGAAGGCTCAAAGGCCGCTTTTTCTCCAAAGCAAAACTTGCAAACAGCATACCCAGGTGTAGATGCCAGCTGTGACAGATGTCATAATACTCCTGCCGATTTAATTAACACGTCACATCCTGATCTTTCATCTTACAGGGGTGTGATCTTCAGAGCTGTATCAAGGACTCTTCATATTGTACTTAAACCAAGCGCAGCTGCAGCTTCATTTGATATTACAGATAAAGATGACTGCACACTGAGGAGAAGACAAAATGATCTTATTGCTTTTACAAAATGCTTAAACACAGAAGAAAACTACTGCACAGGAAGCCATCAAGCCTGTCCAAGATGTCCCTGTGCCTGAGTGACGTATTAAACTACATAGTTAGAAAAGATTATTTATTCACTGAGAGGGTCCAGATACTGATGTGTTTCAATCCAAACGTTACCAGATATGACATGCATGAAAAAATAAAAGAAATCATTATTATTATTATTATTATTATTATTATTTTATTTATTTATTTTTTTGAAGTAAATTTACAAAAAAAGTCAAAAAATTATGAGAATAATCTCCCAAATTTAATAGAATAATCTGCTTATTTCAGTCTGTATCTTGTCTGTCTGAAGAGCAGCAGCTGCCTGTATAAAAGCATCGGAGCATCTTGTGAAGTTCTACTTTAGTTTAGGTTTGAACTTGGCCCTAATCCTCCGTCGTAGTGTGGTAGCCTACGGTGCTCCGTGTTTCAGCTGCCTTCATCAGAAAGCTCCAGGTTCTCTAACAAACTATTGGCAGAGATATTAAGAAGGCTGTTTGTCAAAGCTGGAACTCCCTTTGATTTGTTTTTAGACATAATTTAAATCAATTCATGAATTCAATCTCAGAAAATTAAGATTCTTTTTTCGTATTAAATTTACTTTTTTTTTTTTTTTTTACTTGGACCTAATCTGTGGTAGTACCCAGGTTTGGGAGATTTTTTTATGAAAAAAAAAGAAAAAAAGAAAAAAAAAAAAAAAAAAAAAAAAAAAATTATATATATATATATATATATATATATATATGTGTGTGTGTGTGTGTGTGTGTGTGTGTGTGTGTGTGTGTGTGTGTGTGTGTGTGTCTTTATTTGCCCACCCTTCCCAAAGTGATGACCTTCTTGCTTTGAGGCAACAGTGGTAACCACTGCACCACCGTGCAGCCCTGTTTCCATTTAGTGTCAGATAAATGAATGTAGGAGCTGACTGTGAATGAACTACATGAATTAAATCTTCATTACGCTTTAACTGTTCACATAAACTCACAGTGACTTGCTGGTTTGTTAAGACTGAGCTTCAGTGATACACACTGAGTCGTGCAGGAGCCGTCATGAGGAATACATCACTTCTGCAGTTCTGACGTCTGTGTTTTGTGCCATTGTTGTGAAGGGCTGCCTGATATGTCACAGTCTAAAGGTCAGGCTGCTGAAAAATAGATGAAATGGTTTTATTGCTTCGTTCTGATATGGCAGGCTTTAGCTGCACAATTGCACACATATTGTTTATGCAGCATTTGTGCATAAATGCCACATAACTCATTTTACTGATCGTTCTGTAACAAAGACAGGAGATACCACCTGCTGAAAGCTTCATCTGAGCAGGGAACAAGAGGAAGATTTCACTCTTTTAGCCACCATGATCCATAGTTACACATTTAATAATTATGATAACTAACGTGGGATTTTTTTAAAAAAAAGGTTGGTTTTAAGTTGATTTTTAAATGCTGAGTTGAGGCTGTGATGGCAAAAGCTCCGTACCAATGGCCCAGTTCTTGGTCTTGATGATGGAAGACAGAAGGTTGGCATCAAAATCTGTCAGAGGAGGCGAGGTGGGGAGTGGTGGATGAGAGCGTCTGTCAGGTATAAGCAGGTGAGTTTACTGGGAGCTTTGTAGGTGGAGAGGAGGATCTTAAAGTGGTTTCGGTGCTGTATGAGGAGCCAGTGAAGATGCTGAGGGTCGGCTGTGATGGTGTTGTAGTCAAGTCACCAAAGAAAAATCAGCCTAAGTCCCAGAAAAGTCCCCAGAGCAGGACACAGAAAACTTACTTGGTGGAAGTATCTAACTGTCTGAAGCTGAAATATTACTGATGAATAAAGCTGAGATTGAGTTCAGGATAAGAAATTCTGCTGTTTGACTCCAGATGATTGGCTGTGTAAACCTGGACTGAGTGTGTTGGAGAATTTTGATCTGCAATAAACCCATTCAGTGAATTAACATTAGTTTCTGTTGATCTGAAACAGTTCAATAAAGAGTCTCTTCTAGAAACTTACAGTTTTACAGTACAGACAATAAATTCTTAAATAAGTTACACTTCATTCAAATTATGATAATATCCTTTATATGCAGAACATACCAGCAGTCAGAATTTATTCATGTGATGTTGACTAATCTGTCTAAGGATCCATGTTTATAAAGTTAAAAACTGATTAAACATCATGGAACCATTGTTTAGGTAACTTTAGAGGCTAATGTTGCCGTTATTTAGCAGCTAGCTTATAATGTTGTGACAGAGCTCAAGTCCGAGTCCTCAGTGCACCAGTCTGAGTCGAGTCTCAAGTGCTGTATATCCAGACTCAAGTCAGACTTGAGGTGTAATATGAGCTCTGGGGAGGGAATGGGTGAGCTACAGAGGTCAGAAGAGGAAAGGCTGTCGAGTTAGTCCAGTCTGAAGGTCATGAAGGTGATGATGAGTGTTTTGGCAGCAGAGGAGGAGAGGGTGGGTCTGTGTCGAGTCGAGTTGTTACAGAGGTTGAAGAAGGGTGCTTTGGTTATGTTTCTGAGGTTTGGTTGGAAGGAGAGAGTAGCATCAAGGGTGATGAGGGTGGCTCCAGACTACAGGGGAGGCTGTGACTCAACACTGATCAACACTTATCAACACTGAGAAGCCCTGAGTGGAGGGAAGGGAGATTTGGGGCCAACAAGCATGAGTTCAGTTTCTCCAGTGTTTGATGTCAGTGAGGTAGTTTGTGAGGGTGGAAAAATGAGAGGAGTGATGGCTTTTGGGGGGATGTAAAGCTTAATATCATCAGCGTAGCAGGTAGCAGGGTAAATGAAGTATGTGGCTGAGGGAGAGCATGAGGAGCACTGGTGAACCGTGAAATCAGGTCCAGAGTGGAACCTATTATTAATACATTATTAGGGGGTTTTAAATTTGATAGGATGCTTTTATTTCAACATGCGCAGCTTTTCTAGTAATTATGGTATTAGTCGACCAATTGCATTTAAGTTAAGCACTGCTTGGATCCTGATGAGGGTACGGAAATACAACCATATCACACCCATCCTTCACTCTCTCCACTGGCTTCCTGTCTCATTAAGTACTGAAACAAAATCTCCCCTTTTACCCTTCAGTGCATCTATGGACCCCACAGTTCATGACTACATCTACAAGTGCAAGTTCAAATTCAACAACACCCAGAAACACCGCCGGCTTCTCTGGACCCGAGCTCATCTGAGATGGACTGACGCAAAGAGGAAAAGTGTGCTGTGGTCTGACGAGTCCACATTTCAAATTGTTTTTGTAAATCATGGACGTGGTGTCCTCCAGGCCAAAGAGGAAAAGGACAATCTGGATTGTTCTCAGGTTCTCAAAGTCTCAAAGCCAGCATCTGTGATGGTATGGGGGTGTGTTAGTGCCCATGGCATGGCTAACTTGACCATCTGTGAAGCAGTGCTTAATTTGTGCCGGAGCTAGCCGGAGCGCGCTCCGGGACCTCTTGGATCGGATCCGGGACCTATTTGATCCGCTCCGGCACCTCTTTGATCTGCTCCGTCACCTTTCCTGTCAATAGATAAACTGTGATTTTAGCTGTGTTTTCTCTGCGCTTTAATCCTCTCTGAAGTGACGCCTGTTGGCTTATTTCTTATGCATTTTACTCAGAAATTAGGTAAAACGGGGGGGAAAAGTGATTCATGCCGTCACATGTCACAACGCCATGCGCATTGCGAAGGTATTGTTTCCGCACCGGCACCGCGCGCAAACGACACTTAACAGCCAGGTGACTGACAACGCTGTTACACTTGGCCTGCTAAAATGTCAAAGCGACAATCAAAACTCTCAAGTTTCTTTAAACCAGTCGGTCGATCAGACCCCAAACTGGCCAAAGTTGTTCCGGAGGCAGAGCCCGGCTCCGCAGATACGGGTGGTGACAGCATAATAGCCGCTGAAGATGTGGTCTGTGCAGTCAGGAGCACAGATAAGGATGAGGGAGCAGTGACGTCAGTTCACGAGAAACTGTAGTCACCACTGGTGACTACAGTTTACAAGAGAAGACAATCGGTTAACAAGCATAAAGTTATTTGTGGGCAAAGCACACAACAACGTGGCAAATAGACAGGAAATTTAATCAGACTGTGTCTGCTGCCTGTCAAGTTTGGTTGGATACATTATTACTGTGCAGAGTGCACAACACATCATTCTAGTGATGTTTGGTCATTTATCCTTCCAAATACAGACCTTTTTTCTAATTCTTTCTTGATTTTTGATTCTCAGGCTTTTGTTAAATTTATTGTATTTATTTTTTTCTGGCGTGGTGCTTACATGACAGTGACACAAAAAATCCCATTAGCAATAAAATGTGTTTATTTGCAATATGTCAGTTATTTAAATTGCTCATTCCAAATTGATTCCAAGTGTTCTGATGGGCCACATGGTGTGCCAAATGTTGCTGCAAATGTTATACTAGGTAAGTGCAGAAATTAAGGTGAAAAAGAAGATAAAAACGCGTTAAAACCCGAGAAAAAAGGTTTATTTCGGCACACAATTTCGAAGGGGGACCCGGCACCTGATTGGGGACAAATTAAGCACTGCTGTGAAGGCTCCATTAATGCTGAAAGGTACATACAGGTTTTGGAGCAACATATGCTGCCATCCAAGCCACGTCTTTTTCAGGGACGTCCCTGCTTATTTCAGCAAGATAATGACAAGACACATTCTGCACAGGTTACAACAGCGTGGCTTCATAGTAAAAGAGTGCAGGTACTAGACTGGCCTGTCTGCAGTCCAGACCTGTCTCCCATTGAAAATGTATGGAGCATTATGAAGCACAAAATACAACAACAGAGACCCCGGACTGTTGATCAACTGAAGTTGTTCATCAATCAAGAATGGTAAAGAATTCCACCTCCAAAGCTTCAACAATTAGTGTCCTCAGTTCACAAACACTTATTGAGTGTTGTTCAAAGGAAAGGTGATGGAACACAGTGGAAACATGAGCCTGACCCAGCTTTTTAGGAACGTGTTGCAGACATCAAATTCAAAATGAGTGAATGTTGGGACGTTGTGTAAAATGTAAATAAAAACAGAATACAGTGATTTTTAAATCCTGTTTAAACTATATACATTTAAATACACCACAAAGACAAGATATTCATTGTTCAAACTAATAAACGTTGTTTTTTGCACACTGGAGTTTGGGTTGTAATTGGTACACCGTTTTGGAGACTGAAGATACAAAAGGCCTCATAACGTGCAAACTTTATCCTTCAGAAGTGGAAATTTGAGGACATAGCAGAAAACTTTTCCATCCTCAATTTAGACCTTCAATGCAAAGTCGTTAAGTGAATCTAAAGGTCACAACTCAACGCCCACGTGGGGAACCAGTTTGAAGAAGACCTTCTGTTTCCAAACATCTGTGTGACCTTCAGATAAAAGCTTGATGCCCAAATGTGAAGAAGTGTGTTTTTAGGGACAACATGACCTTACTGTAAAATTAAGACATTAACTAGTTTTTCTTGTTCTTTCTTTCTTTCTTTCTTTCTTTCTTTCTTTCTTTCTTTCTTTCTTTTGTTTAAACTGCATGCATCCCGATCCAAATACAGCTGTGCATGTGATGGGCACATTTTATTGCCATTAACAGAGGCATGTTTTCTCCCCCACTCTCAGTCCTTATGCTGAACTAAACCAACCCATTTAACTCAAGAACGCCATAAAGCTATGACCCAAAATGTCAAACCATCGCAGGAATGGGGAGAAATCCTGCTGCTTTTGTTCAGATTAGAATGACAGACTCCTGATTTACTTGATACATGACCCACTTTGTCAGGATCAATACTAATCTCAGGACGTCGTCTCTGTCAAATTTGCTGTATTTTGCAGAACACATGGTTTGCCTTCACCTCTTGACCTACAATGAATCCACATTTCTTTGAACATGATGCTCCCAGTCTGTAATGAGGCTGCTTTGTGCCTCCTTCTTTAACCTGCTATTACAATCAGAGGGCCTGATGTTTCGCTGCAGGCTTCAGCTTTGACCAAACCAGTTTTAATTGCACATTCTTGGTTTCTGAGTGAGATTTTTTTTTAAAGCAGACTGGTCTGGCTCTCGCTCCCCATTGTTATATGCTCATAATGGCTCTGTGAATGTATAATCAGCTCTGTGCACCCAGGAGACAAAGCAGAGGAACAATGACCTGTGGGGTACAATGAGCTCTTGCTCCTTGAAAGCAAATCACACAAATTCAGCAATGTGCTTCTGGTCATAGCAGAGTACAGCCACGAGACCTGGTCTCACTTTTTCACACCTTCACTTGAGGAAAAATGTGCACCTCATTAGGGATGCAGAGTTGTATCAGAGGAGTTTTTCTTTGCTGCAAAGTGAGGATAAGTTGGACAGACTTTCCCTGGCACACAGTGGGTGGGGTTTCCATCCTCTAAGCTTCCCTCTGTCAGTGTTCCCTGCTCTGGAGAAGCGTTCTTCTTCCTAGAAATCACAGCAAATGCCTCCAGAATGAGTCAGCGGCAGACAGTAACAGAGAGGGAGGAAATCTGTCACGATTTAAACGACTGATAGGGTGTCATCAAACCAAATGGTATCATAATGTCCTTGTTTGCCTTTCTTTTTTTTCCCCGCAGGCTTTTGTGTGGCTGTCATCTGACAGTGATCTGACCTGTTTCAGCCTGATAAAAATCCTTTATGCAGCGGCACACGTTAAATATCAGGCTTCACCTTCTCTGTGTGCCGCCCTTCTCTGTTCCTGTCACCTACAGGGGACAAAGAAAAAAATTCCATAAATCCTTTCTTCCTGAAAATGAACATAAATACAGACATTTGAGATGCCAAAGGACTCCAAGACTCATGGTCTCCTTGACAACAGTCTCCAAGCAACTATTACTCCTCAAAGCATCTCTCCAGCCCTGTCCCTCCTCCACCCCTCTGTCTCTGCCAGTTTGCCTCCATTTCAAGAGTCCTTCCATTTATCCACTTCAGATAGTTACTGTAGCAGCATGAGGAGCTGAACACAGCAGCTTTCTGATGTGATCTCATGTGACTGGCTGCAAGGAACACAGCGCTCACTTTTGTGCCTGAGGCACCTGCTCTACACCTTCTGAAAGAGTGTAACATACAGACACGTTCTCAAAATCATTTCTTTTTCTGTGACTAAAACTGGAGCTGAAATAGTTCAGAGACAAGCTAATCAAGCAATGGTGAACTACGGGAGACTCTCAGCCTAACGTGTCAGTGATGGTCAGCTGAGAGTCTCCAGTTAACAGGGTCACACTTTATACTGAAATACCAGCGCCGTCTGCAGCTCCGTCCAATTGGAAATTGTCAAGACGACCTGCTGCAGTTCAAATCGAGCATCAGAATGAGGAAGAAAGGTGATTTAAGTGACTTTGAACGAGCCATGGTTGTTGGTGCCAGACTGGCTGGTCTGAGTATTTTAGAAACCGTTGATCAACTGGGATTTTCACGCACAACCATCTCCAGGGTTTACAGAGAATGGTCCAAAAAGAGAAAATATCCAGTGAGCGGCAGTTCTGTGGGTGAAAATGCCTTCTTGATTCCAGAGGTCAGAGGAGAATGGCCAGACTGGTTCAAGCTGATAGAAAGGCAACAGAAACTCAAATAACCACTGGTTATCTGTAGTAGCAGAGTAGCAGCAGACTGGATAACTGTTTAAAGTTTTGTTATTTCCAGCAGCTTCGATATCATAGGAAATTTCTCTTAGGCTACCCTTCCTTTCAAGTGAGGTCCCGGTTTGTCTTGTTTCAAGGGCTGTGTAGCCCTCAACCTTACGGCTGAAATACACCGGCTGTGTCTGCGTTACAGCTCCGCTCCGTCACAGCGACGGATCAGAAAGGTTTCCATACAAGTCAATGTGGCTACTAACACTGGATCTGTTACACTGCAGTTCAGCTTGCGTGGCTGGTCTGACAGGTCGCAGCTTATCTGCAGCCATCCTATTTTTGCAGGATGCCGGAGCTGTGACGCATCATTAAAAAGTAAAAAAGGTCGAGCGGGACAGGAAGTTGTGCACGTAAACTACCTAAAAAGAGCCTGAGACTTTCAAAATAAAACAAACTGTGTTAAAACCAGATCATATTTAGCTTTACAAATGCAAGAAAACATCATAATGAGCGAAGACATGCCAAGAATCAACAGGTTTGAGGTTTAACAGCACAACATGAATGAAGAGAGGTTTATTAATGGAGAGGAGAGTGTGGGGATTCCTCTGTCTGTGACTCCAGCTGTCTGTCAGTCCTGCAGCTTGTTAGACTGAACACGCAGCAGGTGTGAGTTGACAAGCAGCAGCGCAGATTGCAGCTAGTGTATTTAAGGCATTAGAAAGAATTGGGATACCCCTTCACTAGACTTGAACGTACAAAACCTAGGATTAAGGGGTGCAGTTGGGATTGGCCCTGAATCTTAGTTTTTATAGGTAATTTGTCTGGCTATCATTTGATTATGGTGTCGTCTCTGGGGGTAAAGGTAATTATGCTGAAATGCACCATGGTTAAAGCTAGGGTTAGGGCTCAGCATTTTAACATCCAGCATTTGCCAGGGTCTTTGCTCTCCTTGTGTTTTCCTGAGTACAATACATACGCTTCAGATAATGTCACCTAAAACACAGTGAGTCTCATCTTGAAAACAGAAATGTATCTTCCTACTGTGAGCCTGACAGCAGAGAAAAATGGCTGCTACTCATTCAGTGAATGAAGGGAAGGAAAAAAATATTCCATGAAACACTGAAACCGTTGTTTTTTTTTTTGTTTGTTTGTTTGTTTTTTCAGAGCAGACTTTGTAAGAAATACAGTTCTGTTCTGAACAGTTGAGACAGCTGCTGGAATAAAAAAATGGTCTGTTTAGATCTGAAAGTGATGCAGGTTTACTTCAATGTTTTCTGTGGGTGAACAGATGGCAGACAGATTGTGTCAGCCCCACTCGAACAGCAAGAAAACAAACTTCCTCTCTGTTAAGGTATTTACTCATGCAGTCATTCTTGCTTTCGTTTTCAGATTCTACTGGTCTTCACTGTTTCAGATTTCTCTCCCAAAACAACTGAAGTAAAGATAATGAAAGTTGTGGTTCCCTCCTCCATTTAGAAGCAAAACATTACATTTTAAATATTCACGAGCACCGTCGTTTTTCTCGAACCGTGTCCTTTTTACTGCGAATCATCAAACATTTACTTCAAGAGGAAGCACATTTCTCCTGGTTTCTACAGAGACTTCACAGCATGCACAGATGATAATTTTTTTTTTGTTTTTAATGTCTTCAAATAGTTCCATGCTCCCAAATGAAATAATTAAACACATTCTGATTTGTTTACAATTTCAGGGAAACGATAAACAGTAAATTTCAGTTGAACTGAGATCTGAGTTTTACATCCAGCTGGGAGCTTCAAACAACAACAGCTCTTCTCTTTGTGCTCCATCAAAAGCCTGTCTGCTTTGTACTTTGTAGAATAGGTTATGTTGTGAATATCTTTATATTTGAGTCTTCTTTGCCTCACAGTATCACAGCACTCATGTTTCTCTATCCAGACACTCAGGAAGTTGAACACACACAGGGCTAACACACTAACAGCATTTCAACACTTTCTTATATAATAATTAGTAATTTATTTACACCCATGTTGGAGAAGTTTCAAACTGCTTTGTGAATGGTCTTTTTTTTTTTTTTTTTAAGCCTGCAGTGATTCTCAGCCAGTGCATATTGCTTCCCCAGATGGTGGGCTGGTTTCCAGTTGTTGGAGGGATGAGAAAGGTGCTCAAGGTAAGTTTGTGCTACTGAAAGAACAAACTGTGATTGCTTTACAAAGTGATAGATTTGTGTTTTAAATCAGCTTAAGGAGGCTAAGAGTGATGTGTGCTTGCCTCAGTCTGCGATATCTGAACTGTAGACAACAAAAAGCAGAAGGCAGGCTGTTATAAAGATAATAATTAATGATGTGCTTTAAAGAGGGGGTATTCTGCTTTCCCACTTTTAGACATGGATGTAAAGTAACAAGGCTAAATGTTCAGACTAAATTTGTGCATATATTTAAACCTCTCCATACTCATGTGTTGTAGAAATCCTTGAATCCGTCTGTAAACTGACTGAAACACTCCATTCTAAAAATAGCATTGGATCTTCATGATACTTCTTGAGATGAGGTCATCACTTAAGGATCTCCTAACTGGTTCATAACATGTTGAAGAGGGCCTCAAACACCAAGGTCTGCCCATATCTCTGGCCTCCAGAGGACTGGCCAATCAGAGTGAAGGGGGTTTGAGGAGCAGGGAGTCTTAAAGAGACAGCAGCTAAAATTAAATGTTTCAGACAGAGGCTGATTTATGAGTTTTCTAAAACACCAAAAGGTAGTGGAGCTTCACACAGCACACAAGGATCATCACATACAGTTATAATTCACTAAGAGCAATGATAACTTAGCCAGTGACTCTCTTTGAGCTGGCCTTTTCATGCTGTCACAGTGTTTTTACATTTTAAGACATAATTCACAACAGAAGTGATGAGGAAAGAGGAAAAGTAGGGGAGTACACAGTCCCTACTCTCTTCCTTCCCAACCAAGGACAGACAACGCCCGAGTATATTCTGTTTTATCAGATTATCCTGTCAGATTATCCTGTGGTTTGAGGTGTTAAGAGTGAATTTGTCCTGATAATTGGCTTTGAAATGGGTAGTAGCCGACAATCGTAAGTATTAAACTTGTTCAATATTTACTACCAAAACTCTTCATCTGTGGGGAAAGCTGACGACTGCCAACTCTTGACTCTATGAATTTTGACATGCTGTAGAATGAAATGTCACCAATCAGGAGGTGAGCTGACTGAGGCTGTTGCGTTTTTTTCAACCTATTACATGTATGTATATATGTGGGGAGCTGTGTTGAGATTATTGGAGCACACCACGCAAAATATGTACAATCAATCAATATAAAAACTGTTCAATGCCTGATTTTTTATCTTCATATGTAGGGATCTTTAACAGATAAAAAAATGCTGTAGATTTAGAAAATTGTTATGTGTGTATCTTCTTTACAAAGTGCCTGGATATGTATAATGGTGCATTTAAAAAAATGATTAATAATAAAGAAAATAATAGAATCATCAACATGGCTGAAACAGTAAAAAAAAAATTGAATGAAGCCTTATTCAACGTAAAAAAAAATAAATAAATAAGTGATCTGAATGATTTGTTGACTCTTTTTGATTTTTTTTATTATATAAATTATACCAAAAAGTGTTGGACTGAGAATATATGGCAAGTCATCAATTTTATAATTAATTGTAAACGTGTGCTAACTTTTCAATACAGTGGTACAAAGACATAAACTTTCTGATGCTGAAGAATAATTTAGAGCTAAAAATCTCTTAACAACTTTCAGTCAACATAGTTTGAGTGCAGCTGCATATATATTTAAGGTTGTGAGTATTTCAGGGCATCAAAATGTTTGTGAGAATTATCACTTGAAAACCTCTTTGAAAAATAACACTCTACCTTCCCTTTACACACACATTCACACACACACACACACACACACACATACACGACTCTCTTACCTGACCCTTGACACCAGGACTGTCACTCCTGTTCAGGATCCACTCAACGTCAGTCTGCTCCAGCTCTCTGTCCTCACTATCTGCAGGACTCACCTGAATCATGTTTCTTCGTTTGGTCCATAAATTGTCATAAGATGATGAAAATGTCAGTGTTACTCTGAGCCCAACATGACATCATCAAATGTCTTGTTGTATTCACAAACCAAAGAAATAAGAAGAAAATATTCACAATTCTTTGATTTTCTTTTCAGCAGCTGGAATGTGGAGGTGAAAGGACAAGCCTTTAAAGCATACATCACAGCACTGCAGCATGAATATCTTTTGTGACTGTTGCAATAAGAAAGAGAACACTCGTGACTCATTAAAACATGCATTAAGGGCCAGTGTCCAGCTTTTGGAGCAGAGTTGTGCTTATTAACACCATTTTCCCCTCTAGTCTGGTTTACACTTCTGCAGCGACTCTATGCTGTTGTGCTAGACGATGTGTATGCGATGCTCTGTAACACTCAGCTGGAATGCTTGGGGTCCCTTCGGTTGTCAGATCATCTATTTCCGACCCCCTGTGTTCTCTGACAGTGAATTCTGGACCTATTATGTTCAATCTGAGCTGAAACATGCTGCCATTTATCACACAACAACAATTACAAGGATGAAGAGAGCAGCTCTACAGTCACTGCACAGTGATTAAACAAAAGCAGGAGACACAATGACTCCCAGCAGAGCAATCACGTTCAGACATTTGCTTCGTTTCAACATGGAGTCACAACAGGATATACCTCTGATGTATAAAACCAGGCTCAAAACCAAACCAAAGAACCTATCCAAATCATAGACTGTAAACAAAAAGGACGTCATCCTGCTTGGCTCAAACTGAGGTCACCACAAAAACTGCTTCCCCTGGTGGCTGGCTGCAGTATAGGTCAAAAAGTTAGCCTCTCTATTCATTCCAGATGGGCTGTGGTCAAGCTTTAAAAAATACACCTTGCATAAATGTTTCTCTCATCCGTATGCTGTGGAGATATTTAGATATTATTAGGCTGCATTGTGTTCAGGTCCTCTTTTTTCTGAAAAGTTTCTTTTTCATTAGTTATTAGACGTTAAAAACAGGGTTTTACGTCTCATTTAATGATGATTGACAGCTGCTGTTGTGTTATTTTTCAGAGATAGTAAAAAGTGTCGGGAAGGAGAGTCAAGAAGAGATTAGACTGTTGAAAGAAAAAGTTTTGATATATTTTTGTCACCCAGCTTTACTCTGAGTCTCTGCTGCGCAGACTCTGGCTGCACTATGGTGGTGCCTGTGCTGGAGGTATTTTAGCTTCAAAACTATACAACAGTAAAAAGAGGAGCCACGCTGTCCATTCTATATAGAGTCTAATCCAGATCAACAATAGGCAGAATGGGGCATCAGGTTTGCCTTATAATTAAAGACACTGTGAGGACTATGCAGAAAAGCTTGATTTTTCTAGGACAAAGACTCCAGTTCCCATGAGCACTAGCACCCACTGTCATGAAAACATGATTCTTAACAAGACATGTATTTGTTTTGAAGTGAACTGGTGAGAGTAAACTGATAAACGCTGTCAGCAGAAGTCCACTCGTCGTGTACATTCATCAGCGCTGCAAGCGATCAGATTTTTCCCTTGCAGGAAACTCTGTCACCCTACAGTGGTCAAGCCTTCATCCCTCCCACATTTGATGCCAAAAGAGATCCAAAACAGTTTTTGTTTTGGATCTCTTTAAATTGATCATCTTCATTGATGTGATGTTTGAAATGAATTGCTTAGAAACTTCTTACTTCTGTTTTAGAGACTCACTACAGTGTGACCTGACATGATCCGGTGATACTTGAATGTTTTCTTACCGTCTCATCGGATCTGTTTCTTACTTGATACTTTTTCTTACAGACACAAAGTTTGGACAGAGGACTTTTTTAGCTGTTAAGTCCAAATCGAACAACTGCCCTCAGAGGCCGTCTCACAGTCTGTCCTGTGAGTCATCCGATGACCTCCATCTCCCAAGAAATGGATTTAATGAGACAGCTTCTTCTTAACATTGTCATAAAAAAGGACAAGAGACTCATTCAGGATGTCAAACAAAACTTAATTTATTCTCAGTGGAAAGAAGAGAGTGCTTCGTAGACAGTGAGAAATGAGTGGGCATGTGTCTGTGATGCTGCCATGCTTGACAAAATATCCCAACAACGTTTCCAGAACGTTCTCTTTGGGTCACCTGTGGGGCCAGCCCCCACAGACTTCAGTCTCAGCACACGTCATAATGCCAGCGGATAAAAGGAGATAAATAAAGACGTCGATCAGCAACAGGTAGATTAGGTTTCCTCTTTCTCTGTCTTCCTGTGCTCCAAGACCATCACATCACTCTGTGACTCAACTTAATAAAAGTTCAGTCGAGTCATCCCTGCTGATGTCTTCGGCCCTGAAGTCATTTTGACCTGTTTTTGTTCCCTCCTCGTCCTCGGTAAAGGGTTCTTTGTGCTGATTGCTAAGGGTGCATTCAGTGAGATTATGGCTTGGGCACTGACGTCTTCTACCCTTATAAAACTTCACACATGAATATGCCGTAGGTAGTGTCATCGAACACTTCTTCAGATCATTACAGGACACAAAAGGTGAATAAAGTGAGGTGGAAGTGTGTTAAAAAAGGCAAAGAGAAGGAGAAGTTCAATAAATAAAGGGTTTTGCCTTTGAGATGGCATTGCTAGAGACACTAGCTAGATTGTGCATTAGCTATTAGCCACTGGAGTAAAAGCAGTCCAGTGTCATGAACTGTAAAACCTACAGGGTCATGTCTACTCTGCATGCTATAAAAACAGGGTTAACAACAGGTGTACAATAGATTGCTATCAATCTCTACATATCCGTGCGTGCTACTCGGGTGTGTGTTTAATTGTGAGCCCCTTCCCCCTTCTAGCATCTGAGTGTGACTCTTGGAGTCTCTCACAGCGGCCATTTTCCTCTGATGTCATGCTCAGGAGCTCAACTTCCTGTAATATGACCAGGTTGCTACATGTTAAACAGATTTATCACCTAATTCATTACTTGTTGATTTGTTGGATAACATTTAAGCTAGTGTGACCAGGGTTCGTATTCATAAAATATCTTAAGGCAAATAGTATCTCCTAACTTGCTGATTTAAGAGAAACTCTCTAAAATAATGGGTGTGTCAGTCCTGATTTTAGGACTCCTAAATTTCTCATCTAAAAGTTTTTCACGAAGCATTTTAGCGCTAAAACAAGCTCCTAAACCTGTGAGAAGTTAGAAGTACTGAAGAGGACCAGTTCAGAAAGAGTCTCAGCATGGCTGCTGCTGGAAATCCACCTCAAAGATCTCATGATCAGTTTGGACAGACAGTAAAAATGAGCTTCTGAAAAGCTATTACCTCAATCAGGAGGGTATAATGATGTAATAGAGCTAGCCAAAGATTGAATCACTTCACCAACAAATAGGAACAACCCAATATCACCGAACATCAAAGAGTCAACAACACTACGCTACTCGCCCATAAAGAAAATATAAGTGTAGAGCACTGATGAACTCAGCATTTCTCAGCCGTCTGTTTGTGTTTGAGAGTTTGCATGGTCTCCCCGTGCATGCGTGGGTTCTCTCTGGCTACTCCGGCAAAAACATGCTCACTAGGTCAACTGGCAATTCTAAATTGCCCGTAGGTGTGAGTGTGTGAGTGGCAATGGTTGTCTGTCTCTGTGTGTCAGCCCTGTGATTGGCTGGAGACCAGTCCAGGGTGTACCCCGCCTCTCACCTTAAGACAGCTGGGATATGCTCCAGACACCCACGACCCTGAACAGGATAAGCGGTATAGAAGATGAATGAATGAATGTTGATATAATTTGTGATGACACTTTAAGCAAGTTTAATTTATGTATAATGTTTGTGTTAATTATGAAACATGACCCCTTTCTCTAAACTGAGTGATTTCTATGTAGAAAGTCCTCTCAAAGACTCATTCCCTGTCAGCCAATCACTGCAGGCTTAGTAAGTTTAGTGGTTCCTGAAACATGACATCATCCATAGCAACGGGGTCAGCTCCACCCCTTTCTTTGAGCTTAGGAGTTCTCTGGATTCCTTAGTAACAGTCTGAGCAGCTTTGTGAAAAGGTTTGAAGAGAAAACTCTCAGCGAGGAGCTTTTAGTGTCATTTAGGAGTCCTCTGAGAGGGAAGATAAAATGCTTTATAAATACAGGCCCTGGCATCCTGATTGAGACTGTCCTATTTTCAAGCTTCATTTCCTGTCTACCCATAAATATATACCACTAGTTTGTCCCTCCTGTCCCTGTTCTGGTTTTGCCTGATTAAAACACCCAAACAATGTTAAGTGCTTGCAACACGGCTTCTTTTGTATATATACAACACTTAATAAATTTATTAGACCACCCGTCAAAAATAAATAAACAAATGAAGAAAAAGATAACCAAAGTGCTTTAGCTCTGACTCTCTTTCCTGAACAGGAGTGAGGAGTTTCTAACTGATTGTTATGTTTTTATTCTCAAAATTAAGCCAGAAAACTGTAATTCCCTCAGAAATTTATCAAACATAAAAAAAACCCTGAAGTACATTTTTCTGTTCAGTAACATGACTAAATAAATGTAATTTGGAAATTTAAAAAAAAAGTTGGATTAAAGAGTTTACACATCATGGTGGATTAACCATTACAGATTGATAAAATCTGTTCTGACAGTCATCTTCATTCTGAGCAGTGGTGGAGAACACCGTACACTAGGTGGTGGTCTGATAAATTTGTCGAGCACTCTATTTATTTTAATCCATACAGGTGCTAGCCCAGCTAATCAGACTGTCAGGAACTTCTGGAGGTCTCTGAAAACTGATATTAAAGGCTGACTCTGTCATGTTCTGGGTTTTTGTTGTTTTTTCCTCCCTTTTCTTTTCCTTCTCTCCCACTTCCCAGGTTAAGGGGCAGTAGGCGTGGCTGGTTCTCCTGCTCTCTGTGGCTGCAGATGAGACACACCTGTCTTCAATCCACCTCATCACTCCTCCATAAAACTCTGTTCAAGACTCCAACACTCTGCCAGATAATTCCGTCCTGTTCGGTAGTGCTCTTAACTCATGTTTTTGGATTAGTATTGCAGCAGAGTTTTTGTTTCAGTTGGTGCTTTTTTCTAACCAAGCCCTCTCTCTTTGTTGCAGGGTGTTTTTTCCTGCGGCCACGCCAGCCTACCTGTTCTCTGCCAGTTGGTCAGCCGGTGGCTGTTTTCAGTTTTTTGTCTTTGAACTTTTTTGTCCTGCGGCCTATTAAAGAGAACTCTGGACTGTTTCCTTGGTGTTCCTGTCTCCTTTTTAGTGGTCCCACTTGCTCAGACCCGTAACAGACTCCATGGTGCTGAAAGGTGCACTGATGAAAAATCCAGCTGTACTGTGAGCTACATGTGACTCTTAAAGGCGAGGTATTGTGCAGATTTTCAAACCTCTACATTTTTATATGTTGTAGAAATCCATGAATCTGTCTGTAAACTGATCAAAATGGTCTGTTCTAAAAATAGCATGAGATCTCCATGAGACTTGCTGAAATGATGATGTCATTAAATAAAGATTGCCTTCAGCCTGGCAGGATTCACACTACTTGACCCCGATTCAGCCCCCCTGATGATCAGTGTAAAAATCTGGTCCAGCCCGGATTATCTTCTAGTGCAGTGATTCTCAACTGGTGGGTCATGACCCAAAATGTTGAGATAAAATCTTGGGCTTTAATTTTGAAGAGATTTTTTTTAATGCAGCTGAATGACATCTTCTTGCATATCTTAACAGCAGGTGTCAATGATGACTTGTAATGCTAATTGACAATAATGCTATTTCATAGTATAGAAGAAGACCCACAAAATTTGTCTGGAAAGCAAGAAACTGAGTCAAATCCGAGGCAGCATTTGGAAACAAAACACTTTTCTTGTTAAGATAAACCTGTTGAGTACTCTCGCAGTTGACTTCATAAAAGCGTCTTTTCATTAAAAAAAATGGAGAAGTTGAAAATTTCCCTTAACACTTCACATTTGGTTGATCGTTAAGGGATGATAGTGGGCCCTGAAGCCAGACCAGTTGAGAACCACTGTTCTAGTGTGAATGGGTGACAGATCAATCTTAAACACCAGGATCGTCTCACAGACTCGTCAGAGCCGCCTCAATAATTTTCTAACGTGTTTGATATTTATAGGGATGATTATGCCACTCATTTTCGCTGAGGATGACAATAGCCAATCAGAGAGAGCCTCCTTCGAAGGACTGGAAATGATCAAAAGTTATCAGAGACTAAATGTTGTCTACGTCTCTCCAACCATGGCTTCATCCTGATTTTTCGTCTAATGCCAATTCCAATGACTGAAATTAAATGTTCCCATTTGAGGTTTGAATGGTCACCCTGTTTAGCTGAGTAAGAACTTTTGTAACACTATCAGTTATGATAGACAGTAGTACCAACATTCTTTACTGTTCCTCATCAAATATTATCACACAATGTCTCTCTGGAGTTGTTTAGCAGCTTTCTCAGCTGCTAATTGACCTATGGCTAAGTCCCGCCCTCAAACTTGATGAGTCAGTCACAGTGTGTATGGCCGTTCTCATACACTCAGACATTCTCTGCTCTGAAATGTATTGCAGAGAGTCACATGGTGTTCATGGGGTACATGTGACTCTGACACAAGTTATCCTCAGAGGATGGGCAACGGAGTGTATTTTTTAACCCTTTCCTTAAGCCACATCTCAACCCAGTAAAGTGTCTTCTTTCGATGAAGTTGTGCGGTAGACCACATCAACTCAGCATGATAAAATTAACAAGGATGTTTACGTCTGTTCTGAGGTAAGTCAACATCGTATTTTAGGTAACATGTTGTCACTTTGCTGTAAAGTAATATCAAGTTATCTTTGACATTTGAACTGCCACAGCAGTCTGACAGACGGTTTGAGATTTTCTGTAGTGTTAGCCTAGCGTTAGCTCCTAGCTGTGTTGTTCATCATGTCTCTTTGTATGTTGGAGTTCATTGGCCTGTTTTGTTCTAGTTTTTGTTCTTTGGTGATTGTCCATCATTGTTAGCTGTTGTCTAAAAGGCTCTAGTTAAGCTAATGTTAGCTTCTGTAGCTTAGCTTCATTAGCTTATCTGTAATAGCCCAGATAACAAATGTTGACAAACGTTCTGCTGAATGATTCAATGTAAATACTGTAGCTCCAAACTAACAGAGACACTCTTGGTAAAGATGGTAAAAAGGAGGTTAGATTTTTCTCCTGACTGAAGCTGATCCTCTGTCTTGTTGTCTGAGATGCTGATGGGAACCAGATGCTGTTTATCAGGTTTGCTCTGGGACCTGTAAGTTTTGTCTTGTAACTGAAGCTTTTTATGGACCTTCAACAGTAAATTGATTCATATATCCTCCAATGTGGAGTTCAGACCCTTTTGATGACTTCTAGATGATATGTGATCTTTCTGTCTTCGGAAATCATCAATGACCTCCTGTTAATGTCTCCTACTGTCACACCTGCCATAGCACCTGTCACTGAGCGTTCATTGTTTGTCAGAGTGAGTGGCGGGGGGCGGGGCTTAACCATAGGTCAGTGAGCCTGATAGCAGCTAACCTGTGTCAGCTGGATCACAATGGTTTAACAATAATTTCATTTCATTTCATTTCTCTTATTTGATAATGGTGTACAATATCGTTCTGACACTTTTAGTTCACATCATAATTATTCTGTTATACATTCTTGTCACTTATAGGTATGTTAGCTAGGAGAGGCTAAATGCTAACACCACCAGCTGTTTGATTTGGGCAAAGATAAATTAAGAAATGTATTTTTAGACTTTAAAATGATACCACGTTCATTTAGAGTTTTTACTGCTGTCTTTCAGTCACTCATTAATGAGGACGCAACCATGCTTACAAATTTCAGTGAATTTTTAGTGTTTGCAACCTGGTACATGGTAATAAAACCTTTCCCTTTTTTCATCTTCTCACCTGAGCACATCCTCATGAGAAAATAGCTGCTGTGTGAAAGTGATTAATTTTCTCTCTGCTGCATCAGGTAATCAGTCCTCAGAGTTAAACCCGAGCAGCTACACGTCTTTATCTCTGTCTCTGTTCTCTCTCAAACCTGTCCTCTATCTCCCCCAAATTGGTTTCTCTGATAGGAGGAAGATAAAGGCTCACTGCTGTGTAGTGGCTTTGAGTTCTTCTCCAGTACTTTTCTCCTCCTTTGACCTCTCTCTCTGTTTGTCCCAACATTTTATCAGCTGCTCCACCGCACTGTCTTGTATTTCGAGAGCCGCTCCATCGATCACACTTCCTCTAACCTCCACTCTGGTGTATGTGTACATGTGTAGGAGTTTGTCCCTCTGCCCATGTGTATTCATATGGGTCACAGTGCACTAAGATCGTGGCAGGAACGGGACTTCTGGCGGAGGATCTTGCTGCCCCGGTGGCGGCTCATTTCTCGATAGCGGCCCCGATCTCGATCCCGATCTCGACCGTACGAACGTGGCACGAGCCCAGCTAGGAACCTTTTTGCACGGCTGGTCAGGCTCTCCCTGCGGGCTGCTCCAGGGTCACCATCGGTCCAACCAGGACCCACGCACTCGCCCCTTGCAGTCCGAACTGCAGCCTCCAACAGCTCGTTGGTGCCGTGGTCGAGGGAGGCTGAAAGCTCCAAGTACATGCAGTCGAACATCATGGCGCTGGATTGGGCCTCTGGTAAGAGAGAGAAGAAAAAGGTTGAAAAATACTTTGAATAATTGCGGCGTCACTCACACTGACAGCTGCAAATAGCAATTAAAGGCAGCAGTTTGAAACTTGAAGAGCATGAGATCATGAAAGCAGCAACCATCTGCAGCCTGTTTATGAGTCTGCAGCTGTGTGATGTGCATCTTTACAACATCTCAGCTCACTCGCAGCTGTTTGTGAGACTCTATCAGACTCTTGAAAGCTACTTTGTCCCCTCTTCTGCACCAAAGGGTGACAAATAGACTCAGTCTCAAGCATTTCACTCAGATGGAAAGAGAAACTCCTCTGCGAGAGCACTTTTCTGAACTTGTTATACTCAGTGAAAGAAAAAAGATGGTTGAACTCTGTGGGGGAAAGTGACTTATCACATAGCATACTGATCTGGGCCCGTATTCACTGAACATCTTAAAGCTTAAAGTAGCTCCTGACTTTCTGATTTCGGAGAAACTCTCTAAAATAGTGGGAGTGTCAGTCCTGATTTTCTAGTCTAAAAGTATTTCACAAAACATTTTAGCACTAAAACAAGTTCCTAAACCTGCGAGAGAGAGAGTTAGAAGTAGTGTATGGTATTTTTTAAAATCTACTTTTTGTGTATGTCTTGGGAATCCATCATAGAGACACATTCACAGCAAACGTCAACTACTTCCTTCTTTAATCACACACTGTGTAGTTTATGTTATCTATCAAAGAAAAGTCATACAACTTTACAACATATGTAGTAGTCTCTGTGATGTCACTTCATCTGTTTCTGATACAAAGTTTTAAAGGCTGTTGTCATCGGAGGCCATATTGGAAATGCTGAGCTCAACCAAACTTCTGTCGAGGTCATGAGAAGTAAGGAGGGGGGTCTTTAGCCTCTTCGCTAACAGCTACAGGGTGTCCACCTGTCAGTCAGGTGAGCTGTGTCTCTCATTAAATATTTCTGGAAGCAGCCTCAAGTGGACATTTGATGCATTGCATCTTTTAGCACATCTGCATCAGCTTCATTCTACAACTATCAGGAAAAAACACAGATCCATATTTAAGAAAGCTGTACTTGTAGAAAATACCATCAAATATAAAACTGTACAGAATTTCTGCATCCACGTCCATCTTCTTCTAAATGTAAGTGTCCATACGTCCCTGATGGTGGGAGTTGCTTTGAATTGGGATCCGACACACATGCAGTCAATAAAAAAGCTTAATCAATCCAAATAATCATAATTTCAGATGCTTTCAATATGAGCCATCACATGCAGTGGAATCGACTGGAGCAAACACAAACAAACATGCTAATACATCATTTGGCACGGTTACATTGACAGAGCCAAGAAAAAACTGGAGCGAGAGACGACTGTGAGACATGAAAAATCTGCATGAGCTCAGAATGAGCTGTTCATGCATTCAGACGTTTCTAAAATTAACATCCTGTGTCTGCCTCTCACCAGTCTGCCCCATCAGCAGTCATAACTGAACACACAGGTCCGGACACAGAGCAGGCAGGATGGGGTTAATGTGGCTTCAAGCTGAGCTGTATGAGCTCAAATCTCTTGGCTGAGGCTCAAATGGGAAAATGGTCTCTCTCTCTCTCTCAGTGTGACTCTCCTGGATGAGAACAGGTGACTCAGCGTGATGTTGACAAGCCTCAGTATCTCAGCTGAAAGGCCCTGTTTGTTCCTGGTCAAACAGGCCTGTGTGATAAGGAAGACTGACAGATACGGATCATTTCGTGGCCAACAGCTTTCGTTCTTGGCTTTTACAGCTTTTCCTTCTCGACTATCCTCCGGCTTTTTATTGCCACTTCTCTGTTCAGGGACAGAACTAAGAGCTCGTGAGCAGCCCTGTTCAGAAAAGGCTTTTAAAGTTTATTACTGGCCCTATCAAACTGAGAATGCAGGACTTTGAAAATCACTGAGAAGTTATGGCAGCAGGATGCAGCTCTTTTTAAACCGTAACTGTTATTCTGTGCGTTACTCTTATCATCATCGCCTGCAATTACACTCCGAGCACCGACACGTACTCATATCATCAACTTGTTGAAGAACACAGAACAAAATAAACAGCAAATGAAACGAGAAGCACCCTCACATATCAGTACAAAGGGATTAAAACAAGGAGCCAAACAGGGAGTTTAAACTGAACTTAGGAAACAACAAGATGCTGGTTTTCATTCAAGTTTTAAACAAGTAACATATTTGTCCTGATAAAAATTTAAAGAGGGGGTATTGTGCTTTATTTTAGGCTTTAAACTCACCGTCACTCTGGTACCCCTGTAGTAGTTTTACGATTCACAGCTCTAAGAAATCCCCATTTGTCTCACTCTGGTGGTTTAGAAAACTCTTATTTCATCATCTAAAATGATTTGCTTTAACTGCTGCTTCTTTAAGATTCCCCACTCCACAAAACCCCTTCTCTCTGATTGGCCAGCCCTCTGGAGGCCTGTTGGGAGCAGATCAATGGGCAAACCTTTGTGTTTTAGGCCCAATGTGCCATACGGGGTTGTGCATAAATGAGTAAAAATGAACACATTCATTGAACGCGCTCACATTTTCATGAACGGTGAACTGAACCACTCAGTTTGTAACTCATGAACGGGAACGTGAGTTGCCGCACACAATCCGAGAGGTCTCAAAAGGTGCGGAGGGATACGGAGCACTGTTTTATGCCATTAGAAGTCAGATATACTATGGCTATCGTGCATTCAGCATGGCTAATCCTGTTAGCCACTATATGGTTAGCAGCAGAGGTGCATGTGAACTGGCAGTGTCTGAACATTTGCTGGAGTTTTATGAACAGATCATAAACACAGAGGCTAATGGGATAAACCTCACCTCTTGATGCAGAAAAGAGAACTTGTAACAATAAATAAATAAATAAACAAACAAACATGAAGTAGTTCATTTTAATTGGTGTGAACTGAACTTCGAGCTAGCTCATTCCATGTGTGAGCTAGCTCAACACTAGTGCCATAAACAAGTCAGGAGACCCTTATGTGTCGACCTCATCATTTCAGTAGACATGTTTCCACCATTTCATCTCTTTGTGTAGATCTCATGCTACTTCTAGAACGGACAACTTTAAGCAGTCTACACACAGATTCAGGCATTTCTAAAACATATTAATATCTGCGTTTCCATTACAGTTCTTCACAAATTAACGTGATATCTCTGAAGTTTCAATAATGTACAATTACGCCTTTCTGGTGTTTTTATTTCAACTAAAATTGTGCACAACTTGAGTTAAATCTCGCCCTGTGAGATTCAATATGCGAAATGCAGAAGAAGAAAGGAGGACTGTAACCGGTGGTAACCATGGATACCCCAAACATATTAAGAGCTGAACTGTCGTTTTGATGGGTGTTACTGTTGTTGCTGATGATGTCAACAGATGAAGGCAGATGGCGTTAAAATATTGTAACCTCCGTCCAGACACTGCAGTGATGATGACGCCGATTCGTGAACACTTGTGTTTTAATTCACTGGTTACTTTCAGTTGTGACCACGCCAACTCAAAACAGGCACAAACAAAAATTACCATCTCCAGCTGGCTGACTCTCTCGCTCACACACACACACACCTCTGCCCCTCCCTCCTGCTGCGCTCTGAAATGTCAAAAACACCAACATCTGCACTGAACACTTAACCAACAGCAGAGCTGTTACAATATGAAGCCAGAGTCCGTATGTGTGGCAGTGGACACGTACCAGAGACTTCTGGGAGAGGATTGATGCTGAAGAGATGAGGGAGGTGTGTCTGTTAGTCAAATCCGGTGAGGTGTTTTTGTGTAGAAAGGTGTTGTTTTGTATTAAAATATGTGATAAACTTTAAAACTAAAACTTCTGAAAAAACCTCATGAGAGCGTTAAAACGTTTTATCGAAATTTTAGAGGTCTTTCAAAATTTTGTTTTTTTCATTACCATTTCTTATTGCCATATTTAGGTTTTGCACAGTTCTCGGTGAAATGAAAATGCAGCTAATATGTAGAGGTTTAAAAATCTGCACACATTAAGTTTAAACGTCCAGTGTTGTTATTTTATATCCATGTTTAAAAGATAGGAAAGCTCAATCCTCCCTCTTTAAGAAATATTCCTGTTACTAAATTATCGAGAACACATTAAAGGAATGAAATAGTCTGCAACTCAAAATATTGAGTGAAAGTTTGGATATATGAAGTTTACATAAGTTCATGCAGGACACAGACGACATACACCCAGCTGCTGTCAGCTGACAGGCTGATGTTCCAATCACTTCCAGCCTCACTCAACCAATCACAGCTCGTGTATAGCAATAAGGTGCTGTATTTAAACACTCTCACTTAAGCCTGCTGCTCCTAAGCTACCCACACTTTGCTGCTGTCTTGATGTATCGCCTCCTCCAATTAACTCTTTATGTTTGTATCCCCTGAAGTCTGAATGCATGTTTTCACCCATGTGGATGATTTTGTATCACTCTCCCTGAAAAAGCCAAAGTTGCTTTGCTAACCCAGGGAGTTCTCTGAAAAGCAGAGCATGTAACGCCAACTATAACTGTGACTCAGTTTGGCAATAAATGGTTCAAATCTATGAAGAGGGTGTTCCTGACTGAACTAAGGGAAACAGCTAAGTAATGAGTGGGACCTGCTTTGTACAGTTGGGAGCAAAATTATTCAACCCCCCTGGTGTATTGGTGTTTCAGGCAAAACATATTACTTTTAAGCTGTTTTAAGTCATGAGATCTGAAGAGATGTTAGGAGACTTAGGTTGCAATAAATTAACAGTATTCATATGCTTCCAGGTTTGTGTGATCAGGGAATTGTAATGCTCTGACCTAGCCAAATATACCTAGGGTGTGTCGGGGGGTTGAATAATTTTGCTCCCAACTGTATGATCAGGGTTTCATTTCAGCTCTAAAATCCTGCTCACTCTGGTTTGTCCTTGAAGGAAGTGGTCCACATCATCAAAATTCAATTTACTTAATATAGCACATTCTAAAAACAGCAAGGTTGCCAAAGTGCTGCACGAAAAAAAGTGAATAAATAAGTAAAATGCAATGTTAAGATAAATATGTATAAAAAAATGAATTAAAAAATACAAAAATTAAAAAAAGTAAAATAAAAAGCATATAAAAGCACTATGGAATACATAAAACACAAAACAATCACCAGTGAATTTAGAAACAATAAAAGACAAACAGACACCACTCAACTCCCATGCTGGGATAAAAGCCAAAGAATTAAAAAATGTGTTTTAAGACGAGGTTTAAAAGTATGTAGAGTGGGGGCCATCTCGACGTGGGTGGGAAGCTCATTCCACAGTTTTGGAGCCACCACTGAAAATGGACGATCATCCTTCGTCTTTTGTCTGCTTTGGGGAACGGCAAGATGCATCTGATCGGCACACCTCAATGCTCTTTGGGCGAGATGTACTGGGGTGCCAGGTCATTTCAAGACTTAAAAACAAACAATAAAATCGTGAAATTAATTCTAACATGGACAGGGAGCCAGTGGAGGGAGGTGAGAACGGAGGTGATGTGTTCATGCCTGTGAGTTCCTGTTCAAAAACAAGCAGCCAGGTTCTGGACTAACTGTAAAGGAGTGAGGGAGGCCTGGTTAATGCCTTTGAAGACCACACAGAGCTGAAAGAGCAGAGCCTGGAGATGATTTACTTAATACTCCAGCCTTATTAAATCCACTCCAGCCCTTAATATAATGATTAAGTCATCTGCTTTGCAACCTGTCAGTCGTTTTATTTACGGCATGGATGAAGCCAGAGCAGCAGTGTGTTACAGGTACCTAAAAAAAAAACAACAACAAAAAAAAAGAGATTTGATCTGGATGTAATAACCTGGCCTCACAGCTGCTGTCACCTCACAGGGGACGAGGTAAGAGTGGGGAGAAAAAGACAAATCCCAAACCAGATCAGCACGGCTTATCCTAATACCTACCACCACTGATTGAATTGAACCAAGACTTTGTGACCTCTTGGAAGAGAGTTAGAGGAATTAAATTTGAAGAGAGACAAAAACAAGACAGGGGACAACAGGAGAGGAAATCAGAGCAGGCAACAAGCAGGTGGGAGGATGTGAGGCAGAGGAACGGCAAAGAAACGACAAGTGAAGAAAAAAAGAGAAAAACTAAGGGAGGAGAAGAACAAAGCGAAGTAAGAGAGAAATGAAACCAGGAGTCGGTACGACAAGGAGATGAAAGAAGGAGAGTCAGCAATAAGAAGAGATGAGCAGGAGAGAGAAGAAAAAAAAAAAACATCAAGGAGAGTTTGAAGACAAGACTGTCATTGTGAGGAGAAAACTAAAGAGAGCAGAGAAGAGAGATGAAACACTGAAAGGGAAGAGAGGCTGTGGAGAAACCAGAGCAACAGAGGAGAAATAAATAAAAGATGTGGAAGGTTACACTCGATTGTTGTCGAGGGAGTAAAAGGAGAGGAGAGGAGAGGACACAAGGAATCAAAGGATGTGAGTAAAGGGCACGAGCAAGAGTGAAACATCAAGGAGGCAAGAAAAGAAACGCAAAACTGAGTTGTGATGAAACTCAACTGTGAGTTCAGTTAAAACACTGAAACAGGGTTGCAAAGGGGAGGGAACTTTCCAGTTAATTTCAGGGAAATTGTAGATCAGGAATCATGGGAAATTTTCAGGGTTTTGTTATTGTCAACTTAAATGATTTTTTCTAAAAAAAAATTCCTGGGAGATCTTGTCTGGGAAAAAAATCCTGTTATTATGTTGATTTAAAACTATTGCATTAGACATGTTAACATGCATGTCTGCTTATAACAAACCAGAATGTTTAATATTTATACATGTTACATGAGCAGGTAAGTGAAGTTAATACATATTCCTGCTAATTTCTGAAAATTCCCATGAAAAGTTTCCAACTTTGAAAATTCCTGGAATTTTGCAACCCTACACTGAAAGATCAAAAGACCGTCCATGTCAGCAAAATCCGCACTGTGGGTTCATCTGTTTTTAGTGAGTCCTAGCTTCACTGTAAATGGTATGTTACTTAGAGCCTTTGCTCAGGCTTATTTCTGTGTTATGAACTTGAAAAATAAAAATGGTTCTCTTTGGACTTACTCAGAATTAACAGGTCTAAAAAATGCAGAAGTAACAACACAAGGGTGCCGGTCAGGGGTTCAGTCAAGCATCCATGTACTGTACATGCAGGCTGTGGTCTGGGTTCCAAAATCCAGCCTTTGGTCCTTTGCCACATCATTCCCAACTCTCTGTTCCCAGTTCCCTACTCTAGCCACCATCTATCCAACCCTCTAATCAAAGTATGAAAGAACTTTCAAAAATTTAAAATAAAACCAGGACAGACCTGCAAAGGTGAAATATGAGCGTGTTGAGCTCCTGTGTTAAAACGTGGTCCACATATACAGGCTACAGCCCTCATCACAGGGTCCAGCTTCTGATCTGTTCTCCATCCTGTGCTATCTATCATCTCTCACTCCTTCCTTACATACATGTCTCATCTTTCCTCAGCTGTCTTATTAAAGAAGAAATAAAAAATGCCTCAAAGTGGCAAAAATACAGAAAAACATGAACTCTGCCAGCTCTCCCTACATTAAAAGAAAACAACTTTAGCTTGTTTGTTGGATGAAGGTCAGATCAATCATTTATGATGCATCCGAGGGAACTCAAACACTGACTCAGCATAATGCAGATTTCTCTTTCAAGGTGTTTTTTTTCTTTTTAATCTAGGCTGGCGTACGTTTGCACTTACAAACAGATATTTGCTCACAGAGATCAAGTTTTTGAATGAGTACTGCCAACTGAAGTCAGGATTTCATGACTGATTTTGCTCTGCAGACTGTTTTCCTTATACTCTCTGATATCTGATCAGTCATACCAGAAATCATCACTAGATCATTATTTATACTACTGTAAAATCAGGACCTCCTGAGTACAGACACACCTTTTGTATTCATAAGTTGTAATTAGATAAACACGTGAGGAAAAAAGACAGGGAGAGAAAAATAGGGGCCCTCCAAAGAATCCTTACTACCTGTGTGCTGACAAGGAGGTAGGAAACGAGGGAAGGAGAGAGACACAGAGTGAGAGAGGCGTTTTGATGAACGGGCAAACGTGAGTCACTAAGAGAGAGGAAGGTGATGCTGAGAGGAGACGACAGACAGGATGAGTAATGAAACGAACAGCAGGGAGCGAGGAGGAGACAGACAGACAGACAGACAGACAGACAGAATGCTGACTCAGCAAACTGAACTCGAGTGCATATTAATGAAAACTCCAAAGAGGAGCGTTACATCACCGCTTTACTGAGCTAAAGATAAATATGCCCTATGTGTGGCAGCCAAAGACTTTAAGAGATAGATGAATGGATGGATGGATGGATGGATGGATGGATGACCTTGCAGCTTCCAAAGAGTGAAGACAAAACATTTAGAGATCCAGTCACTAGCAGGCTGCAGTGAAGCTTATTAATTTTCCTTCTTTCTGTTAACAAATGGGACATGTTTCAATGTTTCAAACCTTAGAATCCAGATACACAACAAATACTGTTTTTTTTTCAAAGTTCCAACAATATACATCACAGTATTTATCTTTATGTTTACATTCCTGAAACAGTTGAAAAAAGAGCATACTGCAGGTTAAATTTTCTCGTAAGCATTGTCTGTTAACGGCTTTAGAATAAGTCCATCATTGATTTTATGCCATACAAAACAAAGGGCGCAAATTTAGAGGAAGGAGTGTCTGTTTTCAGTATATTTGTTTAAAATGCTCTTTTTTTTTTAACCTGGCGTCATATGAGGTAACATAGTGGACTCATGTTCTCTGACTTGGATTTGATCCAATGTGAATAACAGGTGGTAGTAAGTAAGAGTGGGCGTTTAAGGTCCTGTTTATTGTGTTTGTTCCAGTGTATTACATTTAATTTGACCATTCATTTAGATGGTCAGACATTGTGTTTGCGCTGAATGATGCATCAAAATTCTGACAATGCAATAGTTAAACGGATAGCACACCTGAAGTCCATGAGTGTGACAAACTCGTATCTGTTCATCTCATTTTTATAAACTGCAGCTGCCCAGAGAACAAAGTAGGGGGCGCTGCAGCACCCTCAGCACCACTACTTCCTGTGTTTGCGCTTCAGTTTGCTGTTTCTGCTCAGATTACATCAGCCCTTCACTACCCAAGAAGTCAAAGTGCCAAAGACAATGCACACCTGACAATCTTTTCTACAACTTGTGACATAAAATTGTTTGATCTTCAGAGAGTCTCCTCTGACTGAAATGGAGATATTTCTGCTGAAAGTGAAACAAACCAAGATGTGTTTTATTATATCAAATCCAACAGTGACAGTGGCTGATGTAAAGTAAGTTTTACAAACATGTATGCAGAACCCTCATACAGCATTAGCATCTGATGCTAAAGTTTGAATTACTGAACTGAAACATCTTGCATGAAGAACATCTGAACATCATTTGTTCAGAGTGTTCACTGACTTGATGCTAGCTATGTTAGCTAATTACCCATTATGAGCATTACTTCTTGAATCCAGTTCAGTAATCACAGGCTATACAAGCCAGATCCTTCTGGCTAAGATGCAGCCCCCTGGGGAAAACAAAAACAAAAACAAAACAAAAACCCTTGTCTCCAAATAAGTCAGTGCCAGTTGCAGTGGATGATTTGCTTTCTTTCAGTAGAACATGAAGGAATCCGAGCACGCCATTCATCTTTATATGTCGTCATAACCTGGAGGAAAAGACCCACACTATGGTCGTATCGAGCAAAAAAAGTAGCATGTCCTCAGTGTGTGAGGTTGTGTGTATGTCTGTATTTCTGTGTGAGTTAAGGGTGGAGACAGAGAAATGTAGCAGAAGGGGGAAGGTGAGAGATAGCAGAATAAAAGTGCCACCATGCATGCCATAAATAGACTTTATGACTCCAGCAGCAGGCCGTGGGTCCTTTAGTCTGTGTTTCACTGTCAGCCTCACATATCAGCAGGAAAACATGCCCCCGATTCAGAGAGGACAAAGCAACAGCCTTGTCAGCCCCTGCAGGAACCAGGAGAAGGCATTTCCATATCGCTGACCACATCTCTGCTCTGGGGTTTGTGTTTTATTTGTTTTTTTTATGAAGGGAGAATATGCTGAGTATAGGCATCTCTCATTATTCATTCCTCACCCCCCCCCCTCCCTCTCCCTTTCTCCCTCCTCTTTCCACTCGTGTTATGAAGTTCAAACCGGAGCTGTGACCGAACCTGAGCCGACAGCATGTGCAGGCAACAATGTGCACACATTTCACACTTGCTGCCTCTGTTGAACTTGCAAAACAGAACAAACCATTTTGGACGCAAAGCTGTGAAAACTTCAACAAAATAAACACACACACACACACACACACACACACACACACACACACACACACACACACACACACACACACACACACACACACAAACTGTTTAAATCCAGTGTCTTTGAGAAATCGTCCACTGACTGGATTATTTCTCTTTTACTCGTCCCCTCCATTGACTGTAATCACGCCAAAATTAAAATGACCTGTTGATGGATTAGGCCCCAAAAACAGAGGATTACAACAAAAGACGCAGACAATGCTGTTATATCTATTTATGGTACCACCA
Organism: Labroides dimidiatus; assembly: GCA_030710495.1. Classification (NCBI taxonomy): domain Eukaryota; kingdom Metazoa; phylum Chordata; class Actinopteri; order Labriformes; family Labridae; genus Labroides; species Labroides dimidiatus. The sequence goes on along the minus strand of CM061152.1, from coordinate 5,333,980 downwards.
CTGATTGTTCTTATTTTAATACAGCGATGTGAAATCACCAATTTGAAAATGGCCTTTTCAAAATACGAGTGCATCAACATGCTCCTTTTCCATTATGATGCAATACATCAAATAGTAATATAATTGCAAATGCACATGCTCTTACCTTATTTAGACTGTGTTATATATATATATGTATTAATCCAGGTCACTGTGGATTAAGTTTCATGGCTTAAAACTCTGGGCAGCTTTTTAAACCCAAATACAGAAACAGGTAAATCAATCTGTAAAGAACAAAGCAGCACCAATTCATTTTGTTTCTCATCTTATTTTCTGTCCTGAACATTGTGCAACATGCTATAGTGAAAAAAAGAACAGCAGTGGTTTAAAAATCCTTTTTAAATCCTCATTAACTTGTCACTGATATTATTCTTCTCATACATCAAACTCCTCATGGATTGAGAAAGGACGTAACCGGCTCTTCTGTCCTTTTTCTGTCTGTCAGTTCAGCTCCAGTTTCAACCATCACTTCTAAATAAATCAAAGAAACCATTTTCAACAGAGACAAACACAGATCTAACTTCTTGCTACCAAACTTCGTCAGCCAGTGTGGTGTTGTCATAGAGACTTCAACGTGCTGTAAATTAGAAGCTCAAAGAAACTAAGAAATAAGCTATATTGGTGCTAATTAGGGATGAGCGAGTACACCATTATCTGTATCTGTATCTGTTTACCAATCCATTTTATCCGTATCCGTATCCGTACTCGTATGGGGCGGGGCCTAAACCAGAAGTGGGCGTGTTTTGTCCAAAAATGGGCGAGGCTTAAATCTGAACATTATTTTAAGTCTGAAACTGGCAACAATTGATTTGAAACTGCGATATTTATTTTTTATTTAAATGAAAAAACAGCCTCAAAAGAGATTCAAACTATTTTTGTTTATCACAATAGTAAAGGAACTATTGTGCTACCAACTAAGGCTGCTATTGCCTGGTTCATTGTCAGCTGAAGTACCCTCTGTGTCACTCATTGTATAAGACAGGCTTTTGTGTGATCAGCTATGTTTTATGTACAACTGGTAAAATGTGTATGTAGTGGTGTGAAAGGCTGTCTCTTTATTTATGATCTGTGTAAATTTAATAGGTGATTTATGCAAACATTCAGTGGCAAAAAATTAAAAAATATGCCTTGTTGTTCACTGTATTTTCAAAAACACTGTGCTCAGAATGGGCAAAACTTTCCAACTAACTTTCTCACCAGCCAAACTAAAATCACGCAGCCAGTTAAAAAAAAAAAAAAAAAAACGCGACACCAGGAGTTTACAGCTTTAAGCCTCCAAATGCGTTGCGTGTACGTTGCAAAACAGTTAATCAAGTAACTTTAAATATAAAAAAAGAACTAAAGAGAAGCGAGACAACGAAAACCTTAAAAAACGGTCCTGAATTGAAGCAAGAGGCACTGACCAGCGCGACACGAGCCGTTTTCACGTTAGCTCTGATTGGAGGATAAGAAGGACATAAGGATTCACTAACGTTACATGTTAGCCTACAGATTTATCTCAGAGCACCGGGCTGTGAGAAGCTCTTAAATATCCATCTACTGAACTACAGTATAAACTCATGAGGTTTACATGTTGTCACATTTCAATCAACAGCTCTGTGTAACTGTTGATAAATACCTTACCTCGTCTCGTTGTATCTGGTAAAAAGTTGTCTTAAACAAAGAAAAGTAGTGTCAAAAAGAAGATCTGATCTCCATTCATTCCAAAACAAACACCTTGTTAAGAGTCATGACATCACAGCAGTATGGGCACAATTCCAGACAAAAGGTGTCGCTGTGATCAGCTTCAAACAGAGTCCTCACAGACCCTTAAAGTTCCTGAAAACCTAAAGAAAAAATAAAAAGAGCTCAAAGTGAAGCACAGTGGAGCAGCAGAGATAAATACAGAATCTCATTTCACATTACAGGAAGTCACTTGACTCTGGAAAGATCAAAACGCTTTAAATGATGGCTTCAATTACTTTGACAGATTCTTGTGAGGAGTCATAACACAGACTGTAATTGCATCTGGAAGTTAAATTCACCTTTGGTCACAGACAGCTCCCAAAGATCGAACAATTTAAATCTAAAGCTTCCCCAGAGGTGTGGGCAGGTGATTTCTGATTCCCTATATCAAGGCTGAATTGGACAAAATGAGCAGGGATGGATCATTTTTTCAGAAAAGACAGAAAGACCTCTTTAATTCCTACAGGCAGCGATATGGAGACATATTCAGCCCATATAATGAGGATAAGACTTCTCCCTGATGAGAAAACCATTTCATTGATGTTACACTCGTCTTTAACAGTCCGTCTTTGTGTTAGTATCTTCAGTTTAGAAACTCAAAGTGGTTCAAACAAGCCCCACACAATCCCTGAACACACACATATACAGTACATCTCCCTGTTCTTCCTATAGACTCCCATCAAAGCACACACTGCTGTCATACAGTCGTCCTTCCCTCTGTCACCCCTCCTCTCTCTGCCTCTCTTATCACAGCTCTCGCTTTGACACATCAGGCAGAGATGGAGCGAGATGAGGCTGTGCATCCGCTTGTTTGGGTTGTCTGTGTATTTGCATGTATGGTGAATACAAACATACATGCAGACCGTAAAAGCAGCGGTGGCCTGCAGGAGGGAGATAATCCTGACAAACAGAGAGAAATGTCCCATCTGGAGGGGAAAAATAGAGCACGGGAAGAGACAGAGACAGGAAGAGAGAGTTGAGACTTCTTCCATAGGGTTAGAAAAGAAGCGACATGCCAGTCTGAATATGCACATCAGAGGATGCATTTAAATAAATATGTGCAGTATCGACTTGGAAACCACAGGACTAACCATTAGGTTATGGATTTATACGCTGTTTCAACCTTGAACACAAGTTCAAGTCAAGGCCAAACTGTACAAACTGTCAGTCTTTCCTCTCTCTGACTGCAGCCACCCTGCACCCGCTGTCGAACTGAAACATTAATGAAATTCACACAATGGGACAGCCTGCCAGTGATGCATAAAACATTCCCGCATGAAGTCCAGGAAAACTGCAGCCAGCCTGTGGTCCGTTCAGAGGACTGATAAATCCATTCAGTACAAAGTGTTTCGTCTTTAGTCCGTTTGTTTTGCCAAGACTCGTCTCCAGTGTCCAATGCCAGAATATAAAAAACACCAAACGCAGCTCTTAAACTTACATCATTTATTCATTTTGTATTTAATTTGTTCATTTGTTGTATTGAATTATTTCACATGCCATCCAGAACGATCCCTTAGAAAAACATTTGTTAGCATTAAACATTAACAACCCTCCAAACAAATCAATTCACACTTGTATCTTCATAAATAAATGGAATGAAATGCAAAATAACCAGCCAGATCAACCTTTAAATTCATCACTGTGTAATCAGTAAAACTGTGGGCTTTGTGGGAACACTTTGTTCTTTGGTGTATTTTTTTTATTTATTTAATATTCTCTTTCCAGCACAGTGTGCGATGATATTTTCTCTTTATCCTGTAGCTTATACTTTCAAAAACATAACTACTGCTGGTGCTGCTAACAGTGGAGCCAGCAGCAGCATCCTGCACACACTCTGCACACATTTCATTAACTCTAATTAGATTTTCCTGAAAATTAACAGCAGATCCAGTCTTAAAAGCATTTTATCTAATAATCTGCTTCATTTGCAGTCTGTGTCTGCAGCCACCCACTGATCTGATGACACAGATTCAATCAGTGGCCGGTGATTGGTGTTAACTTCCAAGGTACTGACATGAAAACATTTCTGGCGTTTATCGTGGCGTTGGCAGTGTTTGGGTGACTTCATGCAGGTAAACATCAGAGCATCCATTATTCACAATGCGTGTCATATTCAGGGTCCCAGGGGGCTGAGGATTAACCCAGCTGTTGAGTTGACAGCCAATCACAGGCTGACAACCAGAAACACTCACACCTACAGGCTATTTAAAGTCATCACTTGACCCTATGATGAGCATGTTTTTGGGGTGTGAGAACTTGCAACTCCACACAGAAAGGACCCAGACGGGACTCAAACCAGGAACAGTCCTGATGTTGCTGTGCAGCCCTGAAATAATCATGAAAACAACCAACAAATGCAGATGTCCCCACTGAAACCGGCGCTGAGAGCAGAAACCAGCAGCTAGCTACATTTTTTTTTTTTTGCTCGATTGAAAATTGGGATAAATGGATAAAAAGAGTTTTATCTGATTTTGGCATTTTTTTTAATCTTATTTATAAGTTCATATATTTATTCATTCATTCATACTTTCATTCATTCATTCATTTTCTATCCTGCTTCTCCTGTTCAGGGTCGTGGGTGTCTGGAGCCTATCCCAGCTGTCTTAGGGTGAGAAGCGGGGTACACCCTGGACTGGTCTCCAGCCAATCACAGGTTAAACTGCGTATTCAACGTTTAAAAATACATGTGGTTTCCCAGCTACCTTGCTACGTGTGGACATGGTCTGAGCGTCTCACTAAATCTCCACAGTCCTGCCTTTAGAATTTGTTTTTTTTTTAACTTCTTTGTTCTCTGCTATAAAATGAAACAGCCTCTTTTTTTTTTACAGCTGTACTTTGCACAAACCCCTGATGTCACATAAACTGTGGCACTAAGCACAAGGAGAAAAGACAGAAGGAGGAAAGATCCTCTGTTATATCAGTGTTCAGGGGAACTTGGAGACTGAATGTGTCGGATTTCCATCTGTGAGGAGCAAATAAGTTCACAGAAGGAGGGGAAAGGGAGGATCAAGTCGGGTTAAAGTTTCTTCAGTTGAGCGGTGATACTGCAGAGCAGGTGGAAAAATATCATGACTACCTTCTCCTGTTGCAAACAGAAACATCAAACTGTTGCTGTTTCTTTGGGGGTATTTCAGTCTGAAGGTGGACTGACCGACTGATGGGTATCATCTCCCTGCAGACCTGCTGCTCTCACGGTCAAAATGCTCCCTAGTTAAATTTCATGATAACAGACTCCTTGAAAATCAATAGAGCACAAGTTCATGCCTCATTTTTTACTTTCATAAAGGTCCGCACATTTTAGCACCAAAGAGTTCCAACTACAGGACCACCATTAAGCTGTCTATGTGTGAAGAGAAGCCCCGTGGAAGTTTTATAGTTAGACTTTAAAGCATAATAAAAACCACATTCAGTGTGTATTCACATGCCCTTCACGAGCATGACGGATGATGATTTTATTCCCTAATAATGAGTGTGCAAACAGAGTTTTTATCCCCGGATACTGCAAACAGAGAGAGATTGATTCTGCTGATCAAAGACGGATCCCACAAGAGCTTTTCTAATGAAGACCATGTCTATTGGAGGAAGATTTATGGTCTAATACTCAGGTAAGAAAACAAACGAGCCATACAAAGAGAGTCAGGGAGCAGCGTTAGGAGAGGGGCTGGATGGGTAAAAGCACACACCTTCGTTTTCTTTGGAGAAACACCATCTCCACATTTACATTATGGACATTCAGGCACCCTCATCCATTACATGATGTAGAAAATATATTGGACCAGACGTTTCCCATTACATACTTTTTCAATCGTAAGCTACTAAAAAGAAATTTAAATGAAGGGTACAAGAAAGAGAGCATTTAGAATCTCTTGAGTTCTTCATTTATTTATTTATTTATTTATTTAGCATCTTTCATCAGTGTGTTAGTGTTGCTGGCAGCTTTGCAGATTCAAACTTCATGTTGGCCAAGCAGCTCTCTTTTGATTCTTCTGCTGTGCCTTAAGTGCAAAAGAAATAAAATTCAGAATAACAAGAAAATGTTTTTATTAAAACATAAAATTCTGCTCTAATTTCCTAAACTAATGAGATATAACACTTCAGTGGTACTGTCTCCAGTATTTCCAGTAAAGTCGTACCGTGACTTGCGAGTGTCCCAACTGACAAGTTCTTTGAACCGTCTCTCGGGCGATTTCTTGCTTTAAGTCAAGAGAAGAATTTTGGGTGGTAAGCCAGCTTCAGATAACCCACCGCTGGTGCAGTGAACACCACAGTGAACACAGCTAAATCCACCCAGCTTCCTGTGTCTCACTCGTTCACTTTAAGCAGTCAGCTCACAGTGGAAGCATCAGTGTTGGGCTCACATTTGTGCTCGCAGTTTTGCAGATTTTTCAGAAGTTATTCAAAAGAAGCACCCAGAAAAAGTTGCACGTGGGTGTGCGACGGCATTATTTAATGACACTTGTTCAACTCATTTGGAAACATTCTGAAAGGGATGAAAGATGAAGATGAAACAATGTTGGTTTTCAGCCTTGCTGCTTACGTGCAGAGATTTCTCCAGATTCTCTGAATCTTTTGATGATATTATGGACTGTAGATGATCAAATCCATCAATTCTTTGAAACTGTACGTTGAGAAACATTGTTCTTTAACTGTTGGACTATTTGCTCACGCAGTTGTTCACAAAGTGGTGAACCTCGCTCCATCCTTGCTTGTGAACGACTGAGCCTTTCAGGGATGCTCCTTTTATCTCCAATCATGACACTCACCTGTTTCAAATGAACCTGTTCACCTGTGGAATGTTCCAAACAGGTGCTTTTGGAGCATTCCTCAACTTTCCCAGTCTTTTATCAAATTATATCAGTTTGAACAGGATTTACAAATCAACATATTCTGTTTTTATTTATGTTTTACAAAAAATTCCAACTTTGTTGGAATTGGGATTATAGTTTATTTTATTACAATAGTTTCTTATTTGCAGTAAAGTCAATCTTTTTATTCTTTTGAATTAACTTGATGTTATTTTTTCTCTCACACACACTCAAACTGCTGATACACATCTGAGGAGACGAGGACTCGAGCTTAACAGTGTGTAACTTAAATGTTTTACAGAGGAGCCGTCCTCCATTTCAGTGAGAGTAAATAAAATAATTACTTCACGTTTAATTGTGTTACATAAAAACGAGCGTACTCGTGTCTGTAAATATTTGACTTTTATTAAATGAGTTTATCCTTTTAAAGTCTGATGTTCTGAAGTGGATGAAGCTGCAGGATGTTTCAGGAGAGTTTGTAAAGTAGGTTACTTCACTCAGAGAGAGTTTTTATTGGCAGGAGCTCACACAGGGATGAGTCTCTTCTGAATCCAAGCAGCTCTCTCTGCGTTTGTTTGATAATACAGACAGCATCATGATGGCAGGCTGCTTTCATCGTTTCTGACACTGTTTTTGTTCATTTAATCAAATGACACTGTGGATTCTATTCTTTTGATGTGAATTTAATTTGTGTCACTTTTGATATTTGGTAAAGCAGACTTTTGCTTATTTTAAAGAAAAGTGGCAGCGATGTACGCGAGGGAATACGTGTCACTCTGAAAAAAGAGAGTAGAGAACTGGCATCACCGTCTATGTAAATATACAGCAAACTGAAATAACATGAGATGACTGAACCTCAGAAAACTGATTATAAGAGGTTCAGAAGTAATCCCACCAAAGCTCCTTCCTTCCCTTTCTCTGTTTTCTGACTTAATTTATTACTTCCTGCCTTTCTTCTGTTTTGTTTTTCTTTCTTTCTTTCTTTCTTTCTTTCTTTCTTTCTTTCTTTCTTTCTTTCTTTCTTTCTCTTTCTTTCATTTTTCTTTTTTCTTTCTTTCTTTCTTTCTTTCTTTCTTTCTTTCTTTCTCTTTCTTTCATTTTTCTTTTTTCTTTCTTTCTTTCTTTCTTTCTTTCTTTCTTTCTTTCTTTCTTATCAATCATTTTTTTTAATATTTTCTTTTTATTTATATTTTTTCTCTTATTTCTTCCCTCCTTTCTGTCAATCTGTCTTTTTTCTCTTTCTTCATTCTTTCTCTCATCTTTCTTTTTTTACTTTTGATCATTTACCTTTTTTATTTAATTTTTCTTAAATGAATATTTTATTTCAAATATGCAAAATGAAAAGAAGTAAAATAATAAAAAAAATGAAATCAAACAGAAACAGTCAACATAGACAACACATGCATTCACACATGCAAACTGCCCACCATATCCTGCATGTGCAGCAGATTAACATGTTCAGAACAGAGCAGGAGGAAGTAGAAACTTTTTGTCTTGTATTAATTCCATTTTCATATTTCTTACAGAAAGACCTAAAATTACATTTTAAGTAACTTTATGGTTGTTTGAGCCTTCATCCTTGACTGTTTCCAACAATCTCATGTTTTTTTTGCCTCATATTTCCCAAACATTAAAATGTTTTATTTTATTTTACTAATAAACAAATAGCTGTTAGTATAACTAATTTTGCCGTATATCTTTGAAAGCTTATTTATACACTTGGCAGAGATCAGAGTCATAGATTTGTTTTTAACAGCAGGAGCAGAGGACTGTATGCTCTCAAGACAAAAACCACCAGAGAAAGAGTTATCCCATAATTTAAAAATAAAACTTCAAAAGACAGACAAGATACGCAGGGAATCAAGTTTCATTGTTTGACTTTGTTGAAGTTACAAAAGTTATCTTTCTTATATCCAGTGTGTTTTAGATGATCAGAACAAACAGTTCAGAACAGAAAAAGGTTTTTTATGTGGACCCTGTCCTCTGATCACTTTGCTTTTAGAGACAATGATTTTGTCTGGGCTCGCTTGAGTCTCCACAGAACAGCAGGCACCAGGACAGGGCTGCTGACAGATGAGCTTCCTCACAACAGGAAATCGATCTGAGTTTGTGCTATTTGTGAACAAGTTTTGTTTTTTTTAGGCTGAGCACAAACTACGAGATAACTGAGCTGATTTGGGGCCTGATTCTCTTCTTCCAACAAACGTCAACAAAGTAGCAAAGTCACGTTTTTGTTTTTTTCTTTCTAACAATTATCTGGTCAGGTCTCCCCATGACAAGAAAGACAATCTTGGTTGATATGAAAACATAATGAACAAACAAATTCAGCCTTAACAGCAAACACAAAGTTATATTGAGATCAGAGATGGAGGACACACTTCTTCATTTGTGGCAGCGAATGTCAGAAGCAAAGCAGCTCGCAACGTTTCACTGACAACCATCTCGTCGTCCGCCATGTTTGTTTACTCTAAAGTCACCACGAGTGATGCCTGCTGGTCATAAATACTAAAACTGTTGATGGGGTCTCTCACATGCATTACAGACAGCCTGAAAGTCTAAAAATCCCACACCTATCTAAACCTCTGCAGCAGACTCTGACTCTTGTCACTCTCATGGGAGAGGTAAATGTGAGCTTTATGATTGGCTGCTTCATTTCAAAGTCACCCAAGCATGTGTACATTTTCACAACCCAAATATCTTCCACAGGTCTTTGCTCTTTGAGACCAGATCTGGTTTACTTTTTTCAGTTAACCGCAAAATCTCTTCTCAACTCTCAGTGCTCAAACCAATGCTGCTGCAGCTGAAGTAGATACAGAGCGCTCTGAAAGGATACATGTGAGACCATGAATTCATAATAATGAAAAGACAAGAATGAATGAATGTGCACAAATGAAATATTCTCAGGAAATACACGGCTCCTGTGGCCCACTGTTTGTCTGCCATGGGCTGAAGACCAGTGACATATGGAGAAAAAAATAAGAGTAGTTGCAACACATGTCCAGACCAGTAGAGGGCAGTAAGACAATAATCAAGGCCATTCAGCAAAAGCAACACCACAGACAGTACAGACAGGCTGGCATCATAATGTGTAGCCCCACAGCTAGCCTGTTAGCTTTGAGGAGATTCAGCCTGTGCTGGTTTGGATTTTGCTGTATTACAGATGGATTTGTTGAATCCAGACTTGAACGCAGACAGGCGCTAGTGAAAGAGTCAACGTTGGCTGAAACCATTTAAAAAAAAAACCAGCAGACTGTCTGCCATCTAGAGCAGGAAAACAGCACAAAGCTGCTGCTATTTTGGCTTAAAAACATGACTGCTGATTGTGTGGGTCTCCATTTTACAGGGTCGCTCTTTAAACTGGAACACCAGGAGCTGACAGACACTTTCACACCATCAGGCCCAAAGAAGATCGTTGTTTATGAGTCATTAAACCAAGTCAGTCACAGCTGAGGGTCATCTTATTGTCGACAGAGAGTCAAATGAACACTCTATGGATGCTCCACCAATCAGAAACATTCAGTTTGCAGGCTCTGCACCCAAAAGTTCCTGGACCTTTGGAAAGAATTACCCCTCAGGCTGGGCGGTTTAAAACCTCTGAAACTGAAGGTCCCCCATGTGGAGGACTTTGACGTCACTTTGCAAACAAAGTAAAATAATTCAAGGAAGAATATAGTGATGTTGCACATCAAATCAAATGGCAGAACTCGGGCTACACGACTGTATAAACCATTTTTACATGTCATCAACACAACTCAAATAACAACTAAATGAATCACCACATATCAAACTCTGTACAGCTCCACTGTGTCAACCCACTCGACACGTTACCGGCTCTACCCTGCGCCGCTACATGCCGAACAAAAGATCAACAGCTCAGATGAAAGCAGATGTAAATGAATTTTCAAAAAAAATGCCAAAACTCTTGTATTTGAATGTACTTATTACCATTAGTGATGTACGATGAAACGTTAAGTTTCGTTAAGATATCATGTTCATGTGTTGGACTACGGTCTGATAAAGGTTTAAAGCTGCAGCTGCATCATTTTCAAAGAGATATTCACCCTGAAATGTCTTTTTTTAGGCGAACCTAATTAAAAAAAAAAAAATAATAGTGGGGGCCATCTTCATTTACTCTTTATCAGTATCGTCTATACTCAGATTAACAAATCTTAACAAATTTCACGTTTTCCCTTTACTATGACACCAGAATTATTCAGATAGACCTTTGTGTTTGCAGAGATATACCCATTTTATTATAAGAATGCAATTTTCGAGCAGAGACCTGAAAAATCAATTCAAGGAGTTACCCCAGATCTAAATTTAGATCCTAGGTCCTGCAGTCAAACAACACCTTTTGTGACAGAGGTCTAAGGTTTGACAGCTAACCTGTGTCTCAAGCTAGCTTGCCTGATGAGCTGGAGTTTTCAGCCTATGTAGAAGCTTTTTAAGATGATTGAGTTCCTCTCTGATGGTATGATGGTGATGTTGATCACAAGGCTGAAATAGTCATGACACTGACAGATCTGCCACAGCTAAACCAGACGGTCACAGTTCAGGAGACGTCTTCAGCTGGCAGCATGTTGGGTGCACGCATGACGGTTTTTCCATCACAGACCCGATCCCTCCTTCAACCTACCCTCTGAGCTGATTTCACGGGAGCGGACGAGGTCACTCTTGTTGCCCACCAGGATGATTGGTGTTTGTGGCTGGGCCTCCCTGAGGAGGAGGCGGAGCTGGGCGGTGCGGTGGAAACTTCGCCTGTCAGTCACTGAGAAGACCAGGATACACACATCACACTGCAGAGTGGACAGGTCCTGTGGATACACAGATACAGACACGTTAATAAAACATCAGCTCAGAGGGGCGGGCAGGTGCTGAATGGAGAAAGGAGGGATCACATTACATTCCTCACATGGCATCTGAACCCTTTTCCTAAACTCTGATCTCATCCTCAGTCTTTGTTTGGTTATATTGGAGCTCAGCTGTTGAGTGGACGTCAGTGTCAGCGCTAGAGAGCCACCACTCAAGTTTTTACCACCGCCCCATGAGACAGATGCAGACAAGGCTCTGCACAACTCGCCTGTATGCACGTCACGCTTCACTCTGAATCTCCTGACCCTTTTAGCAGTGACCAGTGACATCCCATGGGGGGGGCTTCCTGTCACAGACATTCAATTAGCTCAAGTGGCTCTAGCAGAAAAAAGCAGCTTGAAACTGCCTGAGTCCATCCTTGTCCTTTCATCTTCACTCTTCCTGATTCTGTCAGCTGCATTCACATAGCCATGGAGGTGGAGGATGTAAAAAAGGTCATGACAAGGTTCTCCAGGCTGAAACCCCCTGAAGACTAACAGTATCTGTAAAGCAGTCATTACCATTTTCCATTTAATCGTTTCTTGACCTCATTATTTCACACCAGGATCCCACAGATAAAATCTTGTTGACATTGTTTCAGCTGCTGCTGAGTGAAGTTATGTGCAGGGACTTTGCCATGTGGTTTTAGGATTTAGTGTCTTTAAAGTCCCCGTGGTTGAGAGCTGCAGAGCCAAATGCTATTTCAGTTTAATCCTGAAGTCTGTGGTTATGTGGATTAGGTATGCATCGTTTGTGTTTCACTGCAGGGAAGATTTGGTTTGATTCACTTCTCTTTGTTCAAAACATGGACAAAGTAGATTCAACTTAAACCATGCTCCTAGTACCGCACTTGAAGCTGCACTCGGAAATGTATTAATGCAAAAGAAAAAGAGTAAATCAATCGACTGAGTGTCGGAAACAAATCGTCCCTTTGTGATATTGGCTGTTTCCCTCAGCTGCAGTTGCTTTCAGCATCTCTGGAGTCTGTGCAGTAGAGACTTACGAGGGACTCTGGGAAAATCTGAGTGGAAGTGGGTGACAAATATAAATTTTTTATTTAGACTGTCTAATCTCTCCTCCCTGATGTATTTTACTGTTCCCGAAAAACAACAGAAGAACACTAGCTGTAAATCATTGTTAAACGTAACGTAAAACCCTGTGTTTAACGTCTAATAACTAATGAAAAAGAAACATTTCAGCAATTCATTTCAACATTTCATTTGCAGCCTAATACTATCTAAATATCACCACAGCATACGGATGTGACAAACATTTCTGTGAGGTGTAATCATTTTTTAAAGTTTGACCACAGCCCATCTGGAATGAATAGAGGCAGAGTTTTTGACCTATACTTCAGCCAGCCACCAGGGGGAGCAGTTTTTGTGGTGACTTCAGTTCGAACCGATATTTTTTTCATAATTTTACAGTTAATGATTTCGCCCTGATTTACATGCAAAGATGGCGACAAGTACACGCTGTGCAGTGGGCGAGGAGTCAGTTAAAACAATGTTGTAGCTGCCAAAAGCTACCCCCCCCCCCCCCCCCACACACACACAGGTCGTAGTATGTGTACCAAAGTATGTGTACTTTAAGAAAGATTTTGAAATGCACAGAGCTCTACAGAAGGAAGAATCAGTCCAGCCCCTCTGGAGATAGCTTCATTTATCATCCATAAGCAGAAGGGACTTGGAAGGCTCCATAAATACAAGCTGCACCAGTCCAACGCTGCCAAAAACTTATCATGTAATAACTGTCAGGCAAGTTAACTCCATCTTTATTATATTGCTCCCCTGAGCTACTACTAACACACAAGGGTTCCTACCTGGGTATTTGCCTTTTACAACACCATAATTCAGTCCCGAATTCACATTATTTCATGATACTGAATTAGACTGGTTTTCAGTACCAACGCACAGGCCTACACAGATTGAAACATGAAAAGGACTAAGAAAAGGCAAAAATGAATAGATTCTAGTATCTGAATGATGATGAAATAAACCTAAGCAGTGGAGAGGGTCAATCAAAGATTGGATACTGGCTCCCAAATGTCACAGTATGTTTTTATATCAGATTGATGAACCTTCAACTGCTCTTAAAAGCGTCGCCTCCAGTCTCTGTGTGAATAATCAGCTGTTAAGTGGTCTGGATTAAGACTACTTGACTGGCATTTAATTTTTTGTGTGGAGGTTGAATCATGACGTCGTGTAAAACATCTTTAGTGGTTTTGATAACTAAATGGTTCTGTTAAATGGTTCTGCAGTCCATTTACAACATGCAGTTTCAGGAGGGTGAGAATAAAAAAGTAAGCGCTTAGCCTGTCTTCTGAGTCTGACTTGAATGTGCTGTCCTGTTTATCACAGTAATCATCTCTTTTGACCATAGTGTGGTAACAACCTCAGGACATGTGAAAACTCAGTCATGGACTGTAACCTTGATAAGGGGAGATATCAGTTTTATACATTCCCCAGAAGAGGAAAAGAGGAGGAGGGAGGAATACCATCATGGGAGGGGCCGAAAGTGTGTAAAAAAAAAAACAGTAGATATGATTATAACCACAAATGAACTCTCTTCTGTGCATTCTCGTGTTCGTTTATGCTAAATATTGTAAAGTGTTCTACTCATGGTGGGTATGAGATAAGACCTCTTATCTTGTCTTGATGTTGGGTCTCTGTTAATAAAAAGTATTATCATTTACAGGTCTAGACCTGTTAACGCTTTTAGAAAGTGTCTTGAGATAACGTTTGTTATGAATTGGCGCTATATAAATAAAGAATGATAGATTGAGATTGAAAATAACAACCCTCCTCCTCCTTTACCCGGGTTTGGGACCAGCAAAAGTGACCCGCAAAAATAGAAAGGAAAGAACTTTGTTGATCCCTGAAGGGAAATTCAGAGTCACAGCAGCATTACAAGACACTGACCTGCCTGTGAGTGTTTTTGGATAGGGGAGGGGCTCAGCACCCGCTGCTTGTTGGGAAGGAGGAGTTAGTGAATGAAGTGAGGGATAAAAAGGATGTATCAGTGGTTTACTAAAGCAGAGGATCAAAAACTTTACAAGAATCAGAGAACAACATCACGTCACTGCTGCATTCATCCTGTCCTATGAGCCAAAACATCCACCGCTCTTCATTACGCATGAGTGTTTACATGTTTACAGAGCCACGCTGACTTCTTCATGTGTTTTCAGAGGACACATCAGTCAGTCTCACTCTATATGATTACTGATCAAAGATTTGATCAACCAACTAAAAGTCTGACATTTTTAAAGTGTTTGCTCTGTGACTAATTCTTAGGCTGTATATATCGGCCTGATGATCAGAGATAAGATAAGATAAGATAAGTACTTTATTTGTCCCAAGCTGGGAAATTCTTTTGTAGCAGCAGCAAACAGGATATAGAATATAAAAATATACAATATATAAAATCAATGTACAATATAAAATGACAATATGAATACAAAAAATATATAAAATATACAACAGAATGTGCAAGAGACGCCCAGACTTCATCTCCACACCTGAATTATTGACAGAATAAATAGGAGCAGCTGGTGAAGACGTGCTGCGTATGGAGGAGGTGAACTGTGTTATGATCGCCGTGTCTCTGTGGCGTCTTTATTCAAACTAAAACCACACTTCATGATAAATGCAGTATATTTAAAGATGTTGATGAAAACTGGAGGCTCTGTGGTTTCTCTGTTAGTCTCATTGTTAACATCAGTGATTACATCATCGTCCAGTCCTGAGAGGTCTGTCTGGGATAATAAAGGCGAGACGGCGCTGAAAATGTGGCAGAGTTTTATTTTATTTTTTATTTTATAATGTGTATCATAATTAAAGTGACTTATTGGAAATGTCTCACTACATCCACCATCACAGCCTAAATAAAATGGTTGGTTTGAATGGTTCTGATGAGGTGGATCCATCAGTAAACTGATATTTAGTCTGATAAAATGTGGGAGAGACATCAACATGTATCTGCAGGCTTTAATTCACCACTTCATCGTTTTTGTCGCCAGATTCACTTGTCTCCAAAATGTTTGTTTGCAAAGATCAAAGATGGCGTACAATCTCAAGCCAAGTTTAATTTTATAAATAACAACTGGGGCTTAAAGATTGTGTACGCCACTTTAAAGCCCCGATTTGTGCGAGCGCTGGACTAATAGGGTCACATTTAATATAATCTCACCTGCTGGGGATAAACGTATGAATTAGTCTCTCTAAGTCAGGTTTAGATGGTATTCCTTTGGTTCTGGCCATGTGTTTTGGATGGTAAAGAGCCCTGAGGTTATTGATGTGATGTACCTGCAGTGCTTAATTTGTGCCGGAGCTAGCCGGAGCGCGCTCCGGGACCTCTTGGATCGGATCCGGGACCTATTTGATCCGCTCCGGCACCTCTTTGATCTGCTCCGTCACCTTTCCTGTCAATAAATAAACTGTGATTTTAGCTGTGTTTTCTCTGCGCTTTAATCCTCTCTGAAGTGACGCCTGTTGGCTTATTTCTTATGCATTTTACTCAGAAATTAGGTAAAACGGGAGGAAAAAGTGATTCATGCCGTCACATGTCACAACGCAATGCGCATTGCGAAGGTATTGTTTCCGCACCGGCACCGCGCACAAACGACACTTAACAGCCAGGTGACTGACAACGCTGTTACACTTGGCCTGCTAAAATGTCAAAGCGACAATCAAAACTCTCAAGTTTCTTTAAACCAGTCGGTCAGCCAGACCCCAAACTGGCCAAAGTTGTTCCGGAGGCAGAGCCCGGCTCCGCAGATACGGGTGGTGACAGCATAATAGCCGCTGAAGATGTGGTCTGTGCAGTCAGGAGCACAAATAAGGATGAGGGAGCAGTGACGTCAGTTCACGAGAAACTGTAGTCACCACTGGTGACTACAGTTTACAAGAGAAGACAATCAGTTAACAAGCATAAAGTTATTTGTGGGCAAAGCACACAACAACGTGGCAAATAGACAGGAAATTTAATCAGACTGTGTCTGCTGCCTGTCAAGTTTGGTTGGATTCATTATTACTGTGCTGAGTGCACAACACATCATTCTAGTGATGTTTGGTCATTTATCCTTCCAAATACAGACTTTTTTTCTAATTCTTTCTTGATTTTTGATTCTCAGGCTTTTGTTAAATTTATTGTATTTATTTTTTTCTGGCGTGGTGCTTACATGACAGTGACACAAAAAATCCCATTAGCAATAAAATGTGTTTATTTGCAATATGTCAGTTATTTAAATTGCTCATTCCAAATTGATTCCAAGTGTTCTGATGGGCCACATGGTGTGCCAAATGTTGCTGCAAATGTTATACTAGGTAAGTGCAGAAATTAAGGTGAAAAAGAAGATAAAAACGCGTTAAAACCCGAGAAAAAAGGTTTATTTCGGCACACAATTTCGAAGGGGGACCCGGCACCTGATTGGGGACAAATTAAGCACTGTGTACCTGTTAAAGTTCAGGTCTGAGTTCAATATCCCCCTTAGATTTCTAAATGGAAGGTATCAAACACTTTCTGCTTTTTGGAAGACTTGGCATGTTCCCAGCACTACCAGCGACTCCAGCTCTGTGGAGATGAAGAGGTTAAACCAAGAGACATGTTATCGCACGTTGGAGACGCTCAATCAATACAAACTGTTTTTCTCCCAAAGAGAGAAATCAGAGGCAAGACAAAGAGGTCTGTTACAGTAAAACAGAGATGATGTACAGATCCTGCTGGGTTTGTTCCTTGAAGCACAGACTGTGTCCTCAGATGAAATCAGACTTATTACGACTGAATCAACCATTTATTTTTGTCCACTGTTTATGTTACAGCGTCGGGCTCGGAGGCTGTTCACTTGACTGAACAGTAAACACGCTCGTAGGGAGATGGTAAAATTCAAGCTGCGTGTTGGTTTCAGCTTTCATCTATAACTACCTGCTGTTATTTTTTAAAAGTGCCATTTTCCATTTTATAGGAAACACAATTAAACTGTTTTTAAACTGAAATAGAACTCTAAAGCTGTAAACACCAGTGAATAAATCAATATCAAAACCTGAAAAACCTCCAGATAACTCAATCCGCTGCCAGCTTTGGACTGCATTTTTGTGTTGTCTCTCTTTCTCTCTCTCTCTCTCTCTCTCTCTCTCTCTCTCTCTGTGTGTGTGTGAGTACACAGATGCCCTTGCCCTATATCCTCAGCCCTGGAGGTAACTTCCTGCCCTCCAGAGAGATTCAGACGCCTGAAAAATTCACTCTGTCCCTGACAGCCAAGTAGTATCGGATCAGACCCTGGAGCAGGAAATTCACGGGGAGCCCCTTGGCACCGTGTCGCTTTGACGGAATGAAGGAACAGACAGCGAGCGGGGAGAGCATTGGCGTGGAAGCTGGCTGGGCCACCTGTCACTGTCTGATTCAGGGATGAGGAGGAAGAACGGAAACGACCAGACAAAGAAAAGAGGGAGAGAGAGAAAGGAAGAGGGAGAGAGACTAATCTTTGTAAGCAAAGCTTGCAAACATAGAGTAGATATTGATTGGTGCGGTGATGGAGCGCTGCAGGAAGAAACCTGTGACCAGGTGAGTATTCATCCATCACAGGAAGAGAGCAGTTCAGGACAGAGCCCACTCGCTCTCCCCTCGCTCTCCTTCTCTAGATTAAGCAGCTCCTCTCTGTCCTCAGAGAGCAGGCCATCTGTCAATACCTACCCCCCACAACACACACACACACATAAACACTCATCACTTGGACTAATACAGGAACATAAAGCCAAAGCCACATGAACAATAATCCACAATAAAATCCAAATGCTCCCTGAATACACACAGATCAGTGTGTGCTCAGAAAAGACTCCCAATCATCTTAATAAGAAAGAAATCCTCAGGCTGAAAATACTTTTCCCCTGAACAATCCCGGCCTCGGAGCGGGATTTTACTTTGATTGCATCTCTCAGAGAAATTCAAACGCTGCCATGGTACGTTTCCAAAACATGTGGACACCAAACTTTGAGTTGGAGAGGAAAAAATGTACTTATTTTTAATCCTAATTAAAATGCTCAAATGTACTTCAGCTGAGCTTCTATTTGCAACAAAATCCTTCATATATGACACACTTTAAGCCAGAATTGCAAACATCTCTAGCTACTCTTTGAGTCTGACCCATGTGTCCCTTGGCTGATACTACCAGGGGTGTGTAAGAAAACCATGCTGGAAATGATCAGTTGATACTTCGCCCATCACAGACACTTGAAATAACTGTGTACCAGGCTGGTCTTGTGTGTGTGTTTACATGGTGCACATAATATATTCAATTCTCAGCCAAAGCCTTTCCCGAAGCATCAAAAGCCTTTGGAGAAATGGAACGAATAATAAAATGAAATTCAAATCAGTGTAAAGGCAGTGTTTGTTCTGTTACACGTCCTGACTTCCAAATACTTCCAGCACTGTTTGCTGTTCAGCCTCGCAGCAGAGCAAATGGTGGTCATGTAAAATAAACCACGTTACAGTTTAATTTAGGCTTTCTTTGTGCCTTAAGAAAAAAAACAAACAAACAAACAAACAAAGAAAACGTCTGTTTTGTCTAATTGCAGCAGCAGGTGACTGGGTTTACCTGCGCCTTATTGGAAATCAGGAGGAAAAAAAAGAGAGGTGTATAAATGTGAACCAAATTTTATATATGACGGGATCAAGGGTATACCATATCATACCATCTGCAATAATACCAGTATAAATTTGATGATAAAGGTTTGTCATACCACGATATTTAGACTGTAGGGACACAAAGACGTGTGATGTTAACCACTGCTTGATGTCTGAGAGCAGCACAGCAGTATGCCTCACACACAGCCTCTCAATCTATTACAGACAACAACCCCCCCCCTCCACTTATCACCGCAGCAACAACACAGAAGAAGAGTTAGTCAGTCAAAGGTAAATAATGGACCGATAATTTGTAGATAGTTTAAAGTGTCAGATGAGCAGCAGCAAAATGTGTTCTGTGAAGAATGTCTGAAACCTGTTGCCTGAACGTTGTCGTGTTTGTTGCAGGATGAAACTGTAGAAATGGTTGAATTTGTGCTAGAGAGCCGAAATTGGTTGAAAGTGGCCTAAAATACTGAGATTTGAATAAGATGCCATATCGCCAAGCTCTGGGCAGGATGTGGCGCTGGAGAAGAGGGAAGTAACCAGGATGAAAGGTGTGTGTTTATGATAGACGTGGAATAGCCTGGCGCTGTCTTATTGTTAATTGAACGTGGTTTAAATATACTAAGTAACAAGGGACAATATGCTGTTGTTTTCGTGTTGGGTGGCTGCTTTCTCTCTGGGTCCCAAGTATCCTGTTGCTGGATGCGCAGGGGAAGAACAAAGGAGTCGCGTTCCCATCTGTAGCTTCCTCTCTAGACCCCAGTGAGAGTGTTTTTTTAACTTCCTTGTGGATTACACTTTAAGTGGAGACTTTTGTGGCCAGAGGATGGATGGAGAGTCCGTTTTTGTTCAGTTTTACAAGGTTTTTCTGAGATTTTAAGTTTGAAAATGGTCACATGGTGTTCATGGGGTACATGCAACTCTGACACAACAACATGCAACGCTAGCACCTGTGTTGTTCGTCATGTGTGTTTGTTTGTTTGTTGGGACTTCGTTGGTCTGTTTTGTTCTAGTTTTTGTTCTTTGGTGATCGTCCATCATTGTTAGCTGTTGTTCAAAGGGCTCTAGACAGAAACTGCTTCAGGAATATCATTCATGAGAAAAACGCCTGTCATTACTGTACTTTATCAACAAATAACAGTGCTATTAAAAAGTCCAGGCAAACAAACCTGCTTATGTTGCCCTAACCCTAACCCTAACCCTTAACCTAACCTTAAGAGAAAACTTGCTGAAAATTTAAAGCTTTTTTTTGCATCTATAAAATAAAAAAATATCTCTTTTTTGAGAGACTTTGAAAGTTTAATTTTTCCTGAAAAAAAGGGCAAAAGAATGTACTTAAGGGGGGCGGGGGTCCAGGCTGACTGTTAGTATTAGTACCTTCATTCTCATTCAACCGTACCCACCCACACATGGTCCTGATGGGCCACGTGAGGGGACATTTGAAGGGGTTAACTATTTTGAGAAATCATATCTGTAATTTTCCCTTCACTCAGAACTGACTCAGTGTAGACACCTTGAAGAACTGATAACAGCATGTGTTGACATCATCTGAAGTTATCACCCCTCTCCATGAAATGCTGCTGCAGCTGAACAATGATGTGAAACGAACGCTGCTGTCGTGAACAGACGTCTACATACTTGTTCTGCTGCTGTTATTCACAAACAATGTACATAAATTTATATTCCAAAAAATTTAAATGAGCACAAAGCAACAAGCTCCCAAACATAACAATGGCACTTGATTTGTAATCACAGCAGAGCTACAAAGCGAGCTTTGTGTCAGGAGTATGAATAAATCACAGCTTTATTTTAGATCGGAGATTGCTGCTTTGAAATCCACTGTGTCATGTTGACGGATTTGTTCTACTGTTTTTTTATTTTTATTAACAAGCCCTGACACCAAAATTACTAGAGAGAAGTTTTGTTTTTCAGTCACATTTCATCACATCAAGAAGCTTTTATCAGAAGGAACTCGACATTAAAGAGTCTGTGAGGACTCTGTGTGAAGTGGAGTACAGCAACACCTTTTGGCTGAAATCATGCGCACACTATACAACAAGTAAACTTTGTCAGTTTGTACTGTAGTTTAGTAGCCGGCTATTTTAGTGCCACTTGCAGCCCGGTGTCTGACGTATATGTAGGCTAACATGTAACGTTAGTGAATCCTTATGTCCTGCTCATCCTCCAATCAGAGCTAACGTAACCTCATTCTTCAAGTTTGATCAGATCACTGCAGAATAACTGCTGCATGTGGGTTAGAATGAACATTATCACAAACAGATTAGCTCATGGTTTAGCCTTTAGCTCGTGTTTTAGCCTTTAGCTTGTGCTCTATCACTCTCCTGTTTATCTTTCTTCTTCTCTTCTGTCCTTTTTCTGTCAGTTCAGCTCCAGTCTCCACCATCACTACTAAATTAATCACAGAAATCACTTTCAGCAGAGAAAAACACAGATCTCTCTTCTCACTGCTAAACTTCATCAGCCGGCGTCATGTTTTCATAGAGATTTAAGCGTGCCGGTCCTGGGACTTTTTCAAGATCACTTAAAAAGTCCTCACAGAGACTTTAAATTTAATAAAAGAATTTAAAAAATGAAAAAGATTAAAGAGAATGTACAGCTGTAAAATCAATTAATGGTGCATTTGTAAATAAATAATCCGCTAAAAATGTAGCAATAAAGCTGCATGGGTCATGCTTCTTTTATCATCCTTCTGCATATTCTCCCTCTGTTTTAATGATGTCCAACCAAAATATGCCTGATAATATGAGGCAATGCTGAAGTGTTAAAGTCTGCTGTTCCTCGAGTGTCCACTTGAGTCTGGCTCCAGAAGTACCAGAAGTCACAAACACACCAAGACAAAAAAAGCCGTTTTCACGGCCAAAATAAGCACGTTTACAGCCTGGTACAAAGAATGTCTCCCGTCTGAATCGCTGATTTCTAACTCTGCAGTTTCCACAATATTAAGATCATTAGTTCATCCAATCAGAGGCACAGCTCAGCTCACGTGACTGCCGGGCGTCCTATGGCTGTTACTGTGGATACTCACAGCCTGCCTCTTTTCCAATATGGCCGCGCCGGCCGTTTTGCTTCAAAAATCTGTTTCAGAAACAGACCAAGTAGGCCAATAAACATCATTTTGAATTTAAAGGAGGCCTGATGTCACGTCAGAAAAGCTTCTGCGTTCTTCGATTAAGAGCCAGGCTTCTGAAAAACTTAATTTAATCCAACTTTCTGTTTCTGCTGCAGATGTAGATAAGAAAAGTGCATCCAGTAAAGTCAGAGGTCATGTTTTGCAGCTGCTCTTCATCTGTGCAGCATGCAGCTCTAACTTCTCGTTTCGAACAGCAGATGTGATCTGTTTGGTCTTGGAGACGAGCTGAGGCTGAATATCTCCAAGCTATCAGAGGAGTCAGGGCTGTAAAAACAGCCTTTAACAAATCATCAAACTGAAGGAGCCTTCAAGTGACTTATTACAGGTTTCAAAAGCCGTTTATTCATACAGAAACAATATTCATCATGCTCACAAACCCTAACAAGCACTCGAACGCGCGCTCACACACCAGCCTGCTGGAGTCAGACACTACATCAGGAGCCATTAAGAGTGAGGGCAGTGAATCACTTATCAGACCAAATTTGCATAACATGCAGTGGCTGTGTGAGCACTCAGACTATTATTCCTCCCGGTTGTGAGGAAAGGCGGCAAACGAGGCTTTTGGCTGTCAATTACAAGCATGTGTGAGCGTGTGTGTGTGTCTCTGTCATTACACAACACACTCTCCACTGCCCTGCAACTCTGAACCTGCACTATTTCAATTCATTCACCCCCCCCCCCCCCTGAGTTTTTCTGTTTTACAGAACAAAATACATTAGCAAATCAGCTTACGGCCCTCACATGGAAACAAAAGGTCAAACAGCTCTCCACCTGCCCGCACACACACACACACACACACACACACAGCAGCAGAGTGAGAAACACACACACACAAACACAGGCTACAATTCTTTAACACAGAGGTAAACTTTGCAGCAGACTCTTTGTGAAAGCCTGTGAGAGCAGAATGGAAGAGCAGGGGATCAATCAAGAAGCAGGCGTGATGAATGAAGTCATGACGTAAAAAGAAGGAGAAAGAGAGGAAGAGGAGAGAAAGATGGGGAGAGAGGGGGGGGGGGCAGAGAGGCATCTTGACTGGAAGCTAAGTCAAAATCTGATAATTGGATGATGAAGCTTAGAGTAAATGCTGAGTCGGTGGGTTTGTTCTTTTTTCTCTCACTTAGTTTCTGCCGCACAGAGACAATGCTGCAAGTATTAAAGAGGCCATCTGGCTGTGTAGGACACACACACACACACACACACACACACAAACACAGAGGAGAGGGAGGAGCAGCAGAGGCCACAAACTCACCCACATACAAATACGTAAGCAATGTGAAAGTAGAGCAGTGATGATGACCTCATCATCACTTAGTGCAGCTGACATCATAACACAGTTATAGGACCACACACAGATGATCACACACCATCAGCATCAGCCTCCTTCATTTACACACAATGACACACACACACAAACACACACACACACACACACACACAAACACATACATACACAGAGGAGAGGGAGGAGCAGCAGAGGCCACCAGATCCAGGCTTAATGTGTCAGCATGTGGGCTTTGCTCTGATTTAGTGTCCATTAGCGGTGTTTGGGGGGGGGGGCAGTTCCTGACACAAACAAACTCAGATTCAGGTTGGTGATTGTGTTTCTTTTAAACATGTAATAGGGGCTTGCCCTGACAAGAAGAGGGTTGCTGGTTCAAGTCTTGGCATGGACCAAAAGTTTGAAATTGGGCTGATAGCTGGAGAGCTGTCAGCATGGTTTCCTGGCCACTGTTTAGGTGCCATTGAGCAAGGCACCGTACTCCCAACTGCTCTGGGTGCGGGCTGATGGTTCAGCTCCTTCACTCTGCACTCTCCATCAGTACGTGTACTGATGAACACTCTGTGTGCAAAGTGCTGTTTGTACACACGTGTGTGTGTGTGTGTGTGTGTGTGTGTGTATATAAAGCATGATTCATTCAGAGTGTAAAACTGAATTTCCCTCACGGGGATTAATAAAGTATTTCTTCTTCATCTTTAATATGTGATGTATGTTTTAACTTACTTACAAAGATCAGTCTTGTACAGCCAGGGGGAGTATTTCCCCTCTGACAGCCAAGCTGGGTTAAACCTGAAATACGATGGTGACCTGACTTTTGCTGCTTGTTGGGGGGCAGAGCATCGAGGACTTGGACTCTCTGCACTCGGACCCAGAGCTGGAGAGCAACTCCGGCAAGTGATGCCATCTTAACGGAGAGGGTCCAGGGAGTGCTTAAAGAAGGAAGAGATATTTTTTTCTGGGTTTCTTTTGGCAGCTGCGACATTGTTTTTAACGGACTCTCTGCTCACTGCACGGCGTGTGCTCATCGCGTACAGAACTTTGCCGTGCACGATACAGAGAGCAGAGGAGCAGAACTTTAAATGTGTGAGCATGTTAAATGAAAGAGCAAGTTACAGACCTGATCTATAAGAGAGGTAACCTTACATTACTTCTGCTGTAATCTAGCGCCATAACGACAATAAAATACTTGATTACCGGGGGGGGGGGGGGGGGGGGTGCACTCTATATGTCTTTCTGTTCATCTCAAAAAGTCCTCAACAAACTTCAAAATTTCCAGAACTCTGCTGCCTGTCTGCTCATGAGACCACATCACCTATCCGGCCTGTTCCACTATCACACCCCCCTCCTGCAAACTCTGTTCCTCAGACACCAACCTCCTCTCCAAACCACCACAAACTGGGGAGACCCACCCTCAGGTACTTCCTCAAACTCAAAAACTCACCAGCATGCAGAAGCAACCCAAGTGAGTCATCTTCTTGACCATTTGGAGTTAAATGGTCATAAAAATCTGCCTTCAGTACTTCACATAAGTCACAGTCTAACATGTCCGCCCACATTCATTATTCAAAGCAGCCTATTATCTGCTCAAAGCATGATGGGATACCTGGCGAGGCGGACCCAGCTGCTGGTGAACAATTAAAACTTTTCAGGGATTTCTCACATCAAGACAGCCAACCCAACCGCAACATCTGCACAAACCTGACAGCTGTGTGTGAAATGAAGAGAGAGTACGGTTAATGATAAGTGAGCTGTCGTTATGCAACCAAACGTATGACTTTGTTACATTATGTCCAGTTTACTTTGTTTAAACGGCAGAGTTAGAGGTGTGAAGCAGCTTCTGTGAGTCTGTCGGAGCGGACAGACTCAGGTCTTATGACACCAGCTAGCACAGTGAGGAGATGCAAACGGCTGCACATCTGTCACTGTGTCCCAATTAAATGAGACACAATGGTTGGATGCTGACTTCATGTCGGGGACTTTTTTTGTCATCCCATTAGAGATCACCTTTTGTGGAAGGGAAAGAAATGCCTGGCTGGTAGCCTGCCAGCTTGTAATGCTAGCTGAGCTAATGCTACAGAATGACTCATGTTAGATCAGAGGCTGTGTCAGAAAGTGGCATATTTTACATAATTTTTTGAGTTATTGCTCTGAATTTCCACCATGCTAAGAAATAATCTCAACAGGAGTCTCGCTGTGGTGAGCGGGGCTGGTCCTGAGTTAGCCGGGACGTGCTATGTTTCGTTAAACCAAACAGGATGCACCTTATATTGATGTCACTTCTCTGTAATCACTTGATAACATAATGCTGATCCTACATCAGATCTCACCCATCACCCATCATGCCCTGCTCACGTCCACAGAGTGACACCCATCATCTCAGTGAACCTCCTCTTACACCGCTCACATGTAGCTAGCATCAAAAAAGGTAAATCCCACTGCTGGGTTTCATTCAAGGATGCTGTTGTTGTTCTCTTGACTTGTGTGGATAAAATATGGACAAACAAAGGGAAGAAAAGCAGACATTGGGTTAAAGCAGTCAGCAGTGACTCAACAGAGGCCCTCTGCACCCCGTGCTGTTGGCTGTTCTCTGTGGGCCATTGAGGTGAGCCTGAAACACGCAGCGTGCTGCTACAGATACATTCTAGAAGGACAGAAAGGGTGAAAGCAGTCATGGCACCATTTCTCACTAAAGACTGTTTGAAGCTGTCAAAGCAGTGAGAAACATTCATGGAAAGAGTAGACTTGGTGAGTCATACCTCTCCTTTGGACTTTCTTTCTTCTTGTTGTTGTTTGTTATTGTTCTGCTCCATCCTGTGAATAATGTTTTTTTTCTTCTGTGGGTTTATTAAAGCAGCTCTCAAAGTGAAGTTCAGGGACTGCCAGAGGTCAGTAAAGAGGTCCAGAGTTCAGAGAAAGAATTTATTGCCACTGTAATCATTTCTCTTTACTGATGGAGGACTTCACTTTTCTTTTCAACCACTCAAAGCACTTTAACTCAACACTAAGACATTTTTTGTGTTTTTGTTCTGTTGATGCCTTAGTCTTTCATTTTCTGTGTTCCCATTTCACATTGGTGTTTCTTGTTTTATTATGAAGTTTTTAGTCCCTTTGGCTGTTTTCTAAATCACTTGTCTCTAATGATTTGGCTGAAGTTCAGTATGTAGTAGGCAGTATATCAAAACTTGCGAAATCTTCAGTATTCCACAAATTCGTGGATCAGTGGGACATCAACCCTTTCAGGGATGCTCCTTTTATACCCAACCATGACACTCACCTGTTTCCAATGAACCTGTTCACCTGTGGAATGTTCCAAACAGGTGTTTATGGAGCATTCTTCAACTTTCCCAGTCTTTGTTGACCCTGTCCCAACTTTTTTAGGAACGTGTTGCAGCCATCAAATTCAAAATGAGTGAATACTTGCAAAAAGAGAATAAAGTTTATCATTTTGATCAATATATATCTCGTCTTTGTAGTGCATTCAATTGATTATAGACCCGTTCCAAGTCCCAAGTTGACATCACCATAAAGATGTGCAAGCATTTTGGCAATGGAAGCAGCGTTTAGCTCTATTCACGCAGACAAGTTCTCGGTCTTTAAACACTTATTTCAAACTGTCAGCAGCAAAAAAATTGTCCAGTTGTTCTGTCATCGGTTGATAGAACGATACTATATCATGGGCTCAACATCTATGGAGTTCAGAGTGTTACAGAGCAACTGGTGTTTTGGAGTAAAGAGTGACCGTGCTAACTGGTGACTCTCAGCTGAAGGTGTCAGTGATGGTCGGCTGAGAGTCTCCAGTTAACAGGGTCACACTTTACACTGAAACACCAGCGCCGTCTGCAGCTGTGTTATTAAATGTGTCTTCTTTATCCAACCTCAGTGAACCAGGTTTGAGCTCCAATAATCAATATTAACTGCTGATATTCTAAATCCAGTTTTTACTTTGAGTGTTTGATGAAAAAGTTGGTTTGGAGCCGAGGTTCTGACCAAATATGGACTCATTATGGAGAGGAAATAATGAGTCAGTGACTGTGTGTTTAAACTCCTCTCTGGGTACACGCTGGATTTATACACTAAAAACGTCTGTCCACTGAACGTCTGTCCACTTGTTGATGTTTTCCATCCGCTCACTGATTTCTCACAGACCTGTGAGTTGTTTACCGTCCATCATGTTTGTGTTATTTAGGTAAAAAATAAGGTTTTTTTATGGTTAACATCCTCACAACGATGATGTTTGACCAGCCACTGATACTCAACAGCATTTCTGTTGCCAAAATGCACTTGCAGCCATAACAATTTACAAACAGGTGGGTCTGTATGTAAATATATGTTTTTATTTATGCTTTTCACATCGTCCCAACTTCACTGGAATTAGGCTTGTAATAGATCTTGTTACTCTTTGAAAACCTCACAGTCATAAATGAAGACTTTTCTCTCAGGGTTAAAGAAAAAGAAAACTAACAGGAAAATGAACGAGAGAAATATGTGATCATGAATATTTCTATTCTTTTTATAACTGAACTTGATGGATTGATTTGGTTGGATGATGAATTTGACCAAAACAGTTGCTACATTCACACATCACATCCTCTTTTTTTTCAGGACTCTGTGTATGTGGTATGGATAAAGTTGGGGACTCTACTCTGAAGATTCCCTGCATGGTTGTGTGGTCTGTGTGACTTATTTCAGGGACTGAGGTGTCAGTCTTCAAAGGTTTTCTTCAAAGCTGCTGGTGAACTTTGAAGCTGCGTGTTTGAAAATGATCAAATGGTTTGATTTTAGCATCAACACCAGACAGCTCGTTAACCCAGGTTAGTTTGAGA
This sequence comes from Labroides dimidiatus, assembly GCA_030710495.1. Taxonomy (NCBI): domain Eukaryota; kingdom Metazoa; phylum Chordata; class Actinopteri; order Labriformes; family Labridae; genus Labroides; species Labroides dimidiatus. Next base: position 5,305,678 of record CM061152.1, on the reverse strand, counting down.
AATGATTTAATTTAGGAAGGAAAACAGTCTTTACTGGCTTGTTGGGGGCTGGATAAGGAAAATGTGTGTGTGTGTTGGATGAGATCGTCTCTTTAGCAGGCGTGGCTGTGCCTCACACTGTGTTTTATAAAAGTGAACAGAGAAGTGACTCCCAGCTGAGATGAAAATAAACAGACTGTTAAAGTATAATAGCTGCTGTGGATCAGAGCCAGAAATGAGAAACTGTAAATAGACCAGAACGACTCTCATAAGGCTGTGGAATGGGAACAAAAAGACGCGTCCAGGGAAAGAGCTCCCTGCACACAACACCAACCCTCTCTCTCTCTCTCTCTCTCTCTCTCGCTCTCTCTTCTGAGATGTGCATGGTGGAGCAGTGTTTTTCTCTCCCTAATTGAGCTGAAATACGTGACCGAGCAGCTTTCAAACTACATCCTGGTCTTCTCCTCTGATTTGCTTCGACACAATAAACAGTCCTGTCCTCCGAAGCTGCAGGGAGCACGTCTTACTGATGGATGGTAAATGCACACATAAATAATTGGCCTACATTTTCAGGCCTGAGGCTGCACCTTTTGGTTGTCTTTGATGAATATTTTAATTTCAATCCATCAAATAGTAATGAAACTGGGTGCATGTGAGTTTGTTTGCACAGATGAACAGTAGGAGAAGGAGGTGAGGAGGCCCTCTGGTCCTCAGTGACCTTAATCTCACTTTCTTCCCTGCATACAGATTGCAGTAGGTTGCTTTAGAGATACATTACACAACTTAAGCCAGTCTGCAGGCAAAGGACAGCACAGGCGAGCTAGGTCAAGGCCAAGTGTGCCAGTGTTTCTATTTTCAGCACACCAATGACTTATTTAAAACCGCCCAACCCTCGTGACATCAACAACACTCATAACTTCCCAGCGTCTGTCTGAGCAGACTCTCAGCCTTCTGTGCTTGAGCAGTGTTTGCAGAAACACACACACACAAACAGATACATACATGCACGTTAATCTCCCCAGCGTTGTAAATATGAATTTAAATGTTCCTGCACTCCACAGTCAGCTCTCCTTGCAGGCGAGTTTGTTGTCCTCTGCTCTCCGCACCACGCTTTGAAAAATTACAGCTCCAGCCAAAACCTTCATGTGTCAATCGTCTGTGAGTCAAGCCAAGAAAGCACTCGAAGGAACAATCGCAGAATGTGAGTGTAACAGTTTTTCATCTTTTTTGGCAGTTTGTATTGCAGGGGGGATGACGAGGCGCTGAACGAGCTGGCCGGAGAGCTCATGGAGCCCGAAAGCCAACGGCGTCAGATGCTGACTGTTCTAGCATGATCTAATGCTGGAGCGAGTGATTAAGCAGGCCTCGTATGTGGGTATGTGAGAGCATATATGTCTGAGTGTCTTTGCATGTTGCTATGGTAACTTTGGGAGCGGGTCCGGGTGCCCCATTGAGAACACTTTCTGCCAGCAATCCAGGCCAGAAGTCTCCTGAGACCGCACGTTAAAGGACACAGCACGTGTTCAGCAGCTGGACAACATCTGTGTGCTTCTCAGACTGCATCAGTGTGTGTGTGTGTGTGTGTGTGTGTGTGTTTGCATCAGTGTGCGTCTTTTATCTACGAGTATTAACTAAAAAAACAGCAGAAAAACATGAACATAATTTGGCGGATAATTTGGGATGCTGTCCAGTCCTCCCTGCCTCCCCCCTCGGCTGACGGCCCTGGAGTTATTCCAAGCTTCCCGCTGGCCTGCGTCTGTTGCTGCAGCCTTAATGCCCTGCCTCGTATTAGCACGCACAGAATAACAAATGTAATTAACTCACAGCCAGATTTTCAGCATTGCAGAAAAGAGTAAGAAGCGGGTGGATGTAGAGTTTTCAGCTGAGGACAGCAGCTACAGAAAAATATGAAGAGGTGAAAAATGAGCCAGGCGTCTGTGGCGTTCCCCAAGGCTAAAGGTAGCTGTGTGTGAATAATTTAACCTAACGGGAAGAGCCCCAGAAGGCTGCGTGGACATCTGGATTAAGATGCAGCAGGGATGATCCGCCCCAAACACTAATTAGAGTGCTCTCTGCTCCATCACGTTATCATCCAGCATTAATGACCGCATGCTTTTCAATTCTTTTTTTTTTATTTTTGCATAATGTGCCGAGTGTCACGATGAGCTTTGTGACAAGCTGTTATTTCACTTCCTGCAGCAGCAAAGAAAAAGACTCCACAGCGTAAAGCCGTCACCACAGACCCCTTCTACCTCATCAGAGGTTGATGGTCCATAGCTGCAGCAAGTAAAATGTTTCAGTTAACTCAAAAACTGTACTGAATCAAGGTTAACAAGAGGCTGATTTCCACTTTTCTGGATGATGGAACTCTGAAACACTTGAGTTATATGAGCGCCGCTGCTCCCGTTAGACTTTCTGTAAGTGCAGCACACGGATGCAAAGTGTGCACACTCCAGTAACTTGCCCGTCAAAGTAATCGAACAAATTGTTCTCTTCGTTTCTTAAAAAAAAAAAAAAATCATCTGAATGAGAGAAAGTTTTGCAGATGAGACAGAAAATGGAGCATCAACTCAAAACAAACAGTCTGAGTGAGAAGTGACGATGACAGTCTGTTACTCACTTGTTTCCAGTTGTCATAAACTATGAGTTTGCTGTCCTCGTCGTCGACCGTCACGTTGCACTCGTAGCCTTCACCTGCAGGCAGACACCCACGTTACACACATCAGCACACACAGAGTGGTGAAAAACACCACGACACACACGGTCTGACACTGACATTCAGCACCGAGAGCAGCACAAGCACCGAGCAGTACATGCAGCACGGAGTGTGAGAGAATTGCACTATTGGCTAAATGTCAGTGCTTTAACTGCTGCCTCAAAGAGCTGACAGGTTAATCTGGCTTTTATTAATGTTCCTGACCTGCTCTGGAAATCAGTTTCTTCAAGATGTGTTTGAACCAGGTCACCTGGACATCTGTTAGGGAAAAGGTTTCTGCAAACAATTTCAAACTTTTAATATCTTCATTCACCTTTTCAGCGATATAAAAAATAACTCATTTGCTGAAGTTATTTTCTAGACAATAATCTTCGTTTCTTGAAAGAATGAGGCCGAAATACTTTACTTTCAGTTTGATTTGGAGCAGTGTTCAGGATCTCTCTGAGTAAAACTTACCAGTGCGACGTGTTTTTAACTTTTTTTGGCAACTAAAAACTCATTAGCACAGTGTTAGTACGACCTGAGGACCTGTGATGATTTGAAACAACTGCATAAGACAAGTGTGTTTTAAACACCGTGCAAAAGGACACACAGAGGTCCTCTGATTGGCTGATGTTAATTCAGTCTGATTGAGAATCATTTGGGATGGTCTATTTCTGGGGCTTTTTAGGGTTTTCCCAGCAACTTTTTTTCCAGTCAAAAACAATTGACTCTCCGGTGAACACTGTGAACAAAGGGTTTGACTGCATGCATTATTTATTTATTTTCTTATTTCTTTGAAATTAAAAAGAAATGATCAGTTAACATGTTGGATTCTTTTTCTAAATGTGGAGAAATTTTGAGTTCTCTGTTGGAGTAATCCAAGGCGAGCTGTCGGCTGCTCTGAATCATGGACTAGAGATTTGCGAAAACTGTGACGTCATTTCTTGGTGAATCTCCAAAAACAAACACAGGAGCAGATTCAGCTCCAAAACATTTGACTGTATTTTATTTTATTTTTTTTATTATTTTATATTTTTATTTATTTATTACCTTATGAACCTAGCATTTAGTGCTTTTACTTTTCTGTAACTCTCTTTTTTACCCATTTTATTTATTTTTTCATCCATCTTTTTATTTTAGCAGTTTATGATCATATTTTGATTCAATATTTTAGCTTTTCATTATTTTTTAACTTTTAAACTGCCTGAATAAAGCTTTCCAAAGGTGTGCATTAGTCTCTTCTTTAAAATTGTTCTTATAATACATTTTTGCCATTATTCTATTTTATGTATTTAATTCATATTTTTTTCAATCATGGTGAAGCACTTTGAACTGCATTTTATTTGTATGAAGGGTGCTTTATAAATAAAAGGTGACTGAACGACTAAATGCGGACTATTGTGTCATTTGTAATAGCAGAGCACTGGTTAACACAATGACTTTGTGGCATAGCAACAGAGGAGGAGGCTTCCAGAGTGCTTTTAAGTGTCTGAAAATGAGCATAATAATAGTAATAAAGAGGATAATGCATCTTCTATAAAGAGAGGTGCACCATGTGGCCTTCTTCAGACAGGATTGAAAAAGAGCCTGTTGATTTATTTAATGTTGTTTGGCAGCCATTAAATCACTGCGACAGACGACTTTAAATCAATATCTTTAGTGAGGATGGAGGGAGAGAAGCCGGGGGATGGGCTCACTTCAAACGGCTTTATTACTCAGCAGCAACACGTCCCCAATACTTTAATAAACATTCTTAGAGGAGGTTTATCAGATGTGAGCGTCATTCACTGTCCATTCATTCCCACCAGGCTGGACCCTGTGGACAGTGAAGCCACTGAAGACACTTTCAGTCACTTATTTACAGATTTTGTTTCCTTCATGACTGTATTCATTTATGGTGCAAAGATGCAACACCAACCACTGACACGGGGGTAATTCACAAACTACTTAAGGTCCCCAGGTAATCGTTGTGAGAAGTGTTTAACAAGCCCAGCGGTACAAACACTTTTAATGGGATTGATTCTGCCTCGGTGTCAGGCTCATAATGAGTTTTTGTTTACAGTTCTTCGAAACAGTTTGGAGTACAGCCAGCCATCGCCTCAAAAACCAAGTATTCCGAAAAATGCTCAGTGACCGAAATAGTTGTCTTCTTAGCTTACTGCACCATCACACCCCAAGACAATTAGCACCCTGGAGTGTGTGTTGGTTTCTAAATAACACATCACAGCATGAAGAAGGTGTGGATAGTCTCCTGTGATGAATGACACGTCTATGTTAAGGTCCTAAGTAAATCTCCTGGTGTTATTCAGCTCAGATGTGTATGGTGCTATTGATGGTGCTGAATTGGTGGTGGAGCATCTGTTCAGAACTATCTTACAAGTGTTAATAAGGTAGGTGTTGATTGGAGTGGAGCTGGAGGAAAAATAAGGAATAATTTAGCACATTGTTAAAAGCCAAGATGAAGACATAAGCACAGTAGCATGCACCTGCTTCTTTGATGGAAGTGCTTTTCATGATGCATGAATCTGAGGATGGTACATGAGCAGCGATGAATTCTTCATGTTACGAGTCAGAGGCATGTCAGCTGTGTGCATGAGGGGGAGTTCTCACAGCCCTCAGTGACACTGACTGATACTGACTGACTGTTCAGCAGGTTGAGGAGCAAAACTGATTATCCTCGGCGTCGCAGTGAGATATACAACAGACAGACCAGCAGAGGGACAGACTGATGGCTCATTTAGCAGAGGGTGAACTCTGGGTGAAACTGTTTTTTTTAAAAGAAATGGATCAAAAGAGACCAAACATGCTTTATATTAAAGGTTCTGTGAGGACTCTCTGTTTGAAGCTGATCACAGCGACACCTTCTGGCTGGAATCGTGCGCACACTGTCATGATGTCATGACTCTTAACAAGGTGTGTGTTTGTTTTTAAAATGAATGGAGATCAGATCTTCTTTTTAACACTACTTTTCTTTGTTCAAGACAACTTTTTACCAGATACAACGTGACGAGGTAAGGTATTTATCAACAGTTACACAGCGCTGTTGATTGAAATGTAACATGTAAACTTTGTCAGTTTGTTCTGTAGTTTAGTAGCGGCCAATTCAAGAGCCTCTCACAGCCCAGTGCTCTGAGACGTATCTGTACGCTAATGTGTAACGTTAGAGAATCCTTGTGTCCTGCTCATCCTCCAATCAGAGCTAACGAAACCTCACTCTTCATTTTATTGACAGACTCAAGTTTGATCAGATCACTGCAGAATAACTGCTGCATGTGGGTTGGAGTGAACATTATCACAAACAGTTTAGCTCATGGTTTAGCCTTTAGCTTGTGTTTTAGCCTTTAGCCTGTGCTCTATCACTCTCCTGTTTAGCTTTCTTCTTCTCTTCTGTCCTTTTTCTGTCAGTTCAGCTCCAGTCTCCACCATCACTACTAAATTAATTACAATGCAATAGTTTTCAGCAGAGAAAAACACAGATCTCTCTTCTCACTACTAAACTTCATCAGCCGGCGTCATGTTGTCATAGATACTTCAACATGCCATAAATCAGTCCGTCTACCCAACCTGATCGGGAAGCTAAGAAACAGCATTCAGAAATAACCTATATTGGTGCTGATAATCTCATTTTAAGTTGTGGATTAGGATCAGGCAGATATCTAGAAGAGAGACTTTTTCACGATCACTTGGAAAGTCCTCATAGAAACTTTAAGTATCAACTCCTTGACTCCATTTGAGGTATTACCTTGATTATCACACTTTGAGCCTGTTACTGTTAAATCAACAAACAAAAATGTGCAGGGTTCACAAGACAGATCTAAAAGAGGTCAGCTGCCACAGATGTTGTTATGTGTTCTGATCAAAACATATACTAAAGTTTTTTTTCCTCTCCTTTTAAATGTTAAGTTAAAGTTAATAAAAACTACAGTTAGTGTTTCAAAAAAATGTCTCCCCCTGTCCAGTGAATTATTTAGCACCAAAAAAAATTTGAATAATAATGTTTATCATTAACTGTTTCCTAATAAAGTCAAAACGATCACGAAAGATTAAGCATTTTGCTGTATGTTCAGTAGGTAAATTAAGACTGAAACAATGATAACTGTTTTAAATCAAAAGAAGTTTCTTTAAGCAGTTTTTTTTCTTTTGTGTGTGTGTGTGTGTGGGGGGGGGGGGGGGTATTAAACTGGTGTTTCTCAAATTGTGCCTCCTAGTGGTCCGCCTTCACGGTGAGTAATTTTTTTTAGCTTGGTGGTTGATGGTTTTTTTTGGAGAGGTCCTTGATCTGAAATGATTTAATAAGCACTGCATTCAACAATAATATAAACTTCCTCTCCTCCCTCTCAGCCTCATGGTGCTCCACATTTGGCTTGTTGGTTCCTGGTCACCTGACCTCTATGTTGAAATAGAGATACCCATGCACACACAAACACACCCAACCCATCAACATCCAGGTCTTTACCACATGCTTGTGTCTCAGAGTCTATAGAGAGGGATCTGTCCGACTGTCCGGCCAGAGATAAGGCGAGAGACGACTTCCCCACGCCATTCTGTCCCAGCAGCACTATCCTCAACGCCCCGCCGTGGCTGTGGTAAGAAGACTGTGAGGCTGCTAACTGGCTGAAGGACTCATCCCGGGGCATCCCCGTGTCACTGATAGGCAACGTGGCAGGTTCATCCAACCCAGGGATCCAATCGCAGTCATCTGACACGGCCTCTTCCCTCCGCAGCTGGTGTTTGACAGGGAGGGGGGTGCTGCCACGCCGGAGGGGGGGCGCCGTGGTGAGAAACATACTGTACTGGAATTACAAAGAAAACAAAAAGAAACCAGTTTAATCACTGAATGTGCCGCTCAGCTGGAGAGCCTTTCATTTTTTTATCCTTGAAAAAAGTCAAAGAGAAAGTTCAAAGAGGCTTCATATCTACCTGTAACACTTTCTGTTCTAAAATTAGCAACAGTTATCACTGAATAACGGAGCAGGGGTGTTTCCACTGTGTGTGTGTGTGTGTGTGTGTGTGTGTGTGTGTGTGTGTGTGTGTGTGTGTGTGTGTAGCTGTTGTAGGTTATAAGAAGGCCATATATGTGGTCAGGTGGATCTAAACTGTGCGATGTGCTCACTGAGCAGGAATTCATCTCAAAGTAGGTCAACAAAAAGTCTTGATCTGGATCCCCGGAGAGTAAAAAATGCAGGAAGAAGTCAGCAATTTTCCTCCTGGAGGATAGTTTGGCTGAGAAAATTGTGTTAGTGTGAGTAAGAGTGTGTGTGTGTCTATTTGCATACTAGTGTGTGGGCATGCAGCCACAGCGGGTCAGCCATGAACGACCCTCATCAATATTAATGCTGCAATTAATCCAGCACCAGCTGCACCCCTGGGTGTCTGTGTGGCCAGTCTCTGCCCGTCACAAAGCTAAGTAGAGTATTGATGCATAATTAAATGGGAGAGACACAATAACATCAACCCATTCAGATACAGTGCAGTCCAATTAAGTTTCTTCACAGCAAAGAGTCTAACCTCAAAGAAAAACCTGAACCAGTGAGCGCTGACCTGAGGGCAGGTGTCCAGGAGTACAACAATAACATAAACCATACTGTTATCTTATACTTCCTTATATTGAAAAACAATGAGTCTGTGACCTGATGTTCAGTTCCCACAACACCGTCAACAATATGAAGAATGAGATGTGTCTTCAATGAGTGAGCAGCAAACAGCACAGAAAGAATACCAGGAGAAGCAACAGAGGGGGGGGGGCAAAATGCTGGTAATTTGTGCAAAAAAAAAAAAAAAAGCAAACACACATTTAAACTTAATCCTGAATTCAATGTTTAATCAGTCAGTCCATAGTTTCCTCTGCAGGTTGTCAGTAGGGATGAACTGAAAAGTAACCTGATTGGGATTTTTTTTTTGGATCAACACTGCAGTTGTGACTTAGCATGAAATTTTTGGAGGCAGGTTTATCCTCTGCATTATTCACTAAACACAAGCAATAAATCATTCCATAGTATGATCAAGACGACAAAGGAACCTGTCAACTTATAAACACTTCTTTCCTTGGTGGTCGAGGTTTTAGCCATTCAGTTGTCATTCATGGCCATGTGCTGCTTTCTTAAATGCTGGAACAGGTTTATAGTGTTGCCCCTTGTTGTAGCTACAGTATCCAGGCATGTTTTGCACAATACCTTAAACTGTGCCACATCTTCTTTCCTAAATCCAAAATAGGTCCAGACAATTGACGTGCTATTCCTCTTTGACACCAAAGTCTCCTCTTTTGTGTCCTCTCTTGGTTCTTCTGCTGAGGCCATTTTTAAAGATGTCAATAACAACACAACAAATCAAACTTATCATGGCTGAAGTTGTTTTCTTCATCCCTTGCTTGTACCTGTCTCCTTCTACTTTAGACATTTTTGGCTATTGGCAAACCAGCTGAAAGGTGCATTACCCCCAACTATGGCGCGCATGTCACACAAGGTCTGTATAAATAAAACTGTTTTTTTTTCCTTTAATTGCAGCCTTTGTGATTTGCAAATTGCATATTGTTACACTGGGATATCAAATTTAATTTGATTAACTGCTTAGCCCCACCATGTTATAATTACTAACATTTGAAAATGTGTCTAAGCTGAATATATAAATCATTTTAAATCAATGAAATTATCTTTTAATACATTTTAATGGGTATGCATTTACATCACTTCCCCTCACAGTTGGACCGACTGGCAAACAAACCTCCCTCAACATTGCAGGGTGTAGCAGTAAACACAGCGAGACAGATAAAATGTAGAATATGACACGAAGTTAAGGACAGTCGAACTCAGCACTGATCTGTATGAGCTACCAAAGAACAAATGGTCCATGAACACTGACATGTGACCAGAGATCACGTACCCTGACATTTATATGTACCTGTTTTTATGGCTGGGAAAATGCACAGTGCAAAGCCTGAAAGCATAGAAAAGCTGATATATGACTCAGCTGGTTATCTGCTATGATAACCAGCTGATACAAAATCAATTCACACTGTAAAATATTGACTCAAGTGAATATTTGCATTATCCACTGGTACTTTTGACATTTAAGTTTAGTTAATATCAAATAATTTATACGACACAGCAAAAACTGCTTTGTGCAGTAGTATCACATGGAAAACTGAGTTAGCCTCAGTTTAAGCTAGTTTACATGTAGAGCACAAAGTTCAAAATCAAACAAATCAAGACAAAAACATTTTAGTTACTAGGACAAGGGGGACATTTCCTTGCAGCAAATGCTGAGTGCTAAAAATTCTGAGCTCTAACCCAACTGCTTAATGACCTCATCAGCTGTGTGCTTACCATGGTAATGGATCATTTCCATTCATTTTAATTGGCTGAATAATTTTGGTATGTGCTGAATTTATGAAAAAGTACAAGGATTTGATACTTGACTAATACCGAACACTTCTCCTGAACATGCTGAACACTTTACAAACTGAACATACGGAAGAATAAATTTAATAAAGTCTAATTTTTACATGTTGAAATGTTGTGCTCAGCATTAGCGAAACATAGCTAAATAGAGATGCTTACGTAACAGCCAAAACGATGTGTAATTTCAGGTATGAGTTTCCTTACATACAGCATAAAGTCGTTATATCTCCCCAACAGAAGGCGCTGTCTCTCAGATTGTGGTATGTAAATTTTCTGAATCGTGATCAGAGCTCACCTACAGAGTCTTCTCTGGAGTCAGACAGCTGAACCTCAGCTGAGAGGACTTTTCGTGTTTTTCATGTTGTAAATATTCAGCGCCTCAGTATTTTTCGTCAAGGCTTTTACACAATGAGTTTATAACAAAACAACTGTTACTGTTAAAAAGAGTAAAGGTAGAGCTAAAGTTTAGACTGTTATTAGCTAGCTAACTAGTTGTTACATGGTTGTTAGCTTTGATGCTAGCAAGAAATCCTGGTGGGGGTTTTGTTGTCGTCAAGCTTTGTTTTGGGTTGGTTGTCACAGATACATGTATATGTTATATACAGTAGGTTGGCCTAAAGATGTGTTTTGTGTTCAGGGTCTTTGCTCATTTTGTGTTAAGATGCATTAAATCAGTGTTTCTCAAATCGTTTCAGACCAAGGACCACTTAGCCCTCCCTAGAAAAAAAAACCTCATGGACCACTAAGCTAAGTAGCCCTAGAATAACAGCCCAGATAGCCAACTGATGTAATATAAACTGGCCTCATACATGTACTGGCTGCTAGTGGTAGTGCTAACGTTAGCTTCCATAGTGTCCACAAAGCTCCCTGCAGCTGAATCATCTTGCTGCTGCACCTACTCCTGGCCAGTGTTGGAGGTTTTCTCTTCCTCATTTGATTTTATTTTTTCTGTCCCCGTTTTAAGCCACTGATTAATGACGATTTCACCTGTGGGCTCGTCAATGGAGTAACATTAGCTTGACCATTTTCTGTGTGGGGGGTTTTAAGGAAACTTTTGTGAGTCCCTGTGAAATTGTCCCTTTTTTAAATGTTCCATTTAAAAAAAACAAAACAAAACAAAACAAAAACGCAGACCAGCAATCACAATTAGCAAAACTCTTAAGTATTATATGCTAAAGTTAAGTAATTTGTGAAGTTTGCCGTGTGAGGCACAGCTGAAGAGTGTTGCTGATGTATTCAGGTGCACTGCAGGGTAGCACAGTATACTCCAGTATCACAATTAGTACAGGACAGCATAGTAAAGGCTACTTGGCATGTTGAAGCTTGCTATGCCATGACACAATATAGTGTAGTGTAAAATTATGAAGTACAGTGTGGGACTTAAGTGTATCATGGTATTGTGTTTAATTTCACAGATGAGGTGTGGCTGCAAGTGACAGGGTTATAAATGCTGTCACACACGCGCTCATCCATCATTGACACAGGTGCACTGAGGTGTCTCAATAAGGTTAATTGAACGAACTAATCAATTAAGCATAGCCTTTTATAGTCAGCTGCGCTCAGGAGGGGTCTGCATGCAGGGACCGGAAACTGTGACCGCGGGCTGAACCGGCGTGTCAAGGGTTAAAATGCTTCTCTCGCTAAGCTGTGAGAAAAAGTAGGGCAAACAACAGCGCACAATTCAAAATTAATACTACAGGCGATGTTTTTATTCCCCTCTCGTTACAGCCCGGGTAGTCAGTCCGCTCCTTATTCAGCCTCCTCCTGTCTTAAAGCACTTTTAATTCTCCCACAACATGCTTACTGTAAACTAGCTCATTATAGAGGATCTATGAGCCAGTCCGTGGTGACTGAGACAGCCCACCTGGGGAAAGACAGGTCGATTGATGGACCACCTTTAAGAACTGTAACCCTGACAATGAGCCTGCATCACAGAAATACCCACTGGACCATGACAGAAAAACCAACATGTGAGGCGTAAAAATAGCTACTGAGAGGCTCATAAAGGTAAGTGAGAAGTCAGAGTAGAGCAGCACAAACGCTGTCCGATCAAAAATTCGTTTCCTGGGTGGGGATGAAAATACGCTCCATATTCTGACCTGAATTCCCCCACAGACACTGTGAAAGAAAGAATCCTGAGTATGCTTACTAAACAAGGATTACATCTCGTGATATTCTCTCCACACACTGGAGGGTGTGTTTAGGTTCGGCTACCTGGCGCGCGCGCGTGTGTATTACTGTGTAAAAGCGCACAAGGCGGCTTCAATGGAGGTTACAAATATGGGTCGTCTTACCTGGTCAGCCATGGTTATCACTGAATCTTCTGTCGGAGGATCAAGTGCTGTTGTAGTTGCAACCGCCTCCTCCGGGCTCAAGACATGTGTGCTGGATGCTATTGCAGACCGCGTGCCGGCATCACACTCAAAACACCCGTAACGGACGGCGCACAAAAGAGACGCACCACATAGTGTGATGTTATTGTCCCCACGGTGGCGCGTAAAAATCCTCTTCTTGTGACAGGAAAAGGAGAGGAGAGGCGCCTGGAAGGTTGGCAGAGCTGGCGGCGGTGGAATAAGTGGGATTGGAGGTTAATAAAGAGGTTACACCTGGAAGAGGAGGCGAGTACTTGAAGGAGGAAGAATAAGAAAAGCCATCAGCACAATAACACATCCCTTCCTCTTCCTTTGGTGTCCCAGCAGCAAGCAACTACAACGCTTCCCTCTCCACCTCCAGTTAATACCTGCTCTCTCTCTCTCTCTCTCTCTCTCTCTCTCTCTCTCTCTCTCTCTCTCTCTCTCTCTCTCTCTCTCGGTGTTTTGTGAGTGTGTGTGTGTGTGTGTGTGGGGGGTGGGTGGGGGGGGGGGGGGGTGCGCGCGCGTCCTTGAGTCACTGTGAAGTGATCTATGGGCAGAACTGGATGTGGTGGGAGGGCTGACGAAGGTTGGGGACTGACCTTCACCATCGTCGTCCAGAGCAAATTTCAGCCCAGCTGAGCAGCTTTCTGTCGGATGTGTGTCTTTGTCAAATACCTGCCCGGGATTTTCCTGGGGAGATTGATTTTAAAAGACAGTCTGTTTTTGAGGCGCTCAGGTTCAGCGGCCACTAGAGGGAGCCAGAGAGACACCTTTTGTTGATATTGCCTCTGGTGGATGCTTGTGAAGAGGATTTAGTGTGATATTGCAACCTTAAATAACCTGAATATGATATTATATAAAGACCCAGACCATTAGCCAATGACACATAAAAATAGGTCGAAGAACAATTTAAAATAAATTACCCGGTAATATATATATATATATATATATATATATATATATATATATATATATATATATATATATATATATATATATATATATATATGAAGCCTATGCAGAAGTGCTCGAAGTTGCCGGCTCGAAGTTGCCGGCTCTCACCGGCGACTGGCTTCCTTACTGTGTTCATATTTTAGTCTATGGAAATAACGTGAGGGTTTATAGTGGCACTAATTTCACACATGAACAGCTCCAGACATCATTGTCTTTGTAAACCCATGGTAATAATCGTACATTAGGCCTGGTTTTCAGAAAAAATGGATTCTACCATTATTCTTTAGAATAGCCTTCTACAGTCTGCTGCAGAAGCCGCCATGATTAGCATAATAACAGAATAACAGAAAAGAGTAATAACAGAATATTTACAGCCAAAACACTAAAGCAAAACAAACAAGCCTGAAGGAGGAGTGTACTAAACCAATACGAAGCTGAACTAAAAACAAGGCAACACCTAAAGGCTTTAACATTAAGAAACACAAAGACATACCAAAAGAAACAGTGAAGCTAACAGCTAACCAGCTCTTAAAGAAACAGAGTATAAATTTAAATTCAACAGAGAACTTAAAGATACAGTTAAGCTGCACCAGGAGAGTCGAAGTTCACCTCTTTGTTTTGCTTGGTGTAAAGTATCAGCTGGAGATAAGTGCATCAGTTAGGTTTAAATTAAGTTTGGACCTTATTTTGCCGTCTTGCCTTAGATTTGCAGTCAGTGTATCAACTCTCGCTGACAACCGTCAAAGCTGTGCCTGGTCTCATCTCACACCTCTCTGATGCTGGCACTGTCACTGGTTTATCTTTACATATAGAGCCATCTAGTCAAAATCCCAGAACACATTTCCTCCTTTTCAATCTCAAGGATTGAATTCACTTCATGCGTTCACTGGATAGTGGGTAATTTGTTGGTCTTAAAGTCTGATTAAAGCAGAGAAAGAAGGCTTTTAGGTATTCTGCACCTTATGCCTGAAAAAAATACAGTCTGACAGCAATTGCAAAAAATTTTTAGCCTGGATGTTTTTAAAATCCTTGGTGCAAAGTCAGGAATCCAGGTTTTCTGAAAGCAAATATTTTCATTGGGGTTGCAAAGGGGTGGAAAATTTCAAGTTTTCAGGAACATTACATAAAAAATTCCAATGGAATTTCAGCTCGGGAATATTTTGTTGCCATCAACTCAAATAAGTTTGTCTAAAGAAATTTTGTCTTGGAAATTTTGGAATTTATTTATGTATTTATTTTCTTGTTATCAACTTGATTTAGAATAGCATTTGACATGTTTGCATGCATGTCTGCTCATAACAAAACATTATATATATATATATATATATATATATATATATATATAGAGAGAGAGAGAGAGAGAGAGAGAGAGAGAGAGAGAGAGAGAGAGAGAGAGAGACGTTCAAGTCATGTTGCAGAGTGTTCCAGAAGTTTGCAGCAGTGATGCTAAAAGCAGTTTTCCACTGGTCAGTCCCAGCATGAAAAACCTGGAGAACTAGCAATTCGCTAGAACAGGGTTTAGATTACCAGAGAAGTGATGTAGAGAAGAAACAACTGATCCTCTGTCAGTGGAAAAAAAAACAGGTTATACATAATGGAAAAACTTGAAATAAAGACATAAAACTGTTTAAAGTCAGGGTTGGTAGTCATGGAAAACTAGCATGAATTTGAATGTAGCATCTCCTCAGGACTCCGTTTAGCCCCCACTCTCCCACACTTAGAGCTCCTCCAAAATGGCGCCCCCGCATACATGCATTACTGCACTGATTCATGATCATATGATGGTGATTGATTCCAAACCACAGACTCAAACTGGTCCTCAGCACATAGTTTTTGTTTGCTCTACGTTAGCAGTAATCAGGGTATAGGTAGTTTTCTGTCATTCTCCAGTGTACTTGGATCCCTCTTGGTTACGAGCATTGAATCAGGGCGAGTGCACACCAGTGAAATGTACAGGCAGGAGGCGGGCAGAACAGCAGGACAGGATTTGATTGGTCCTAAACACTAGGACTGGTTGGTGTTTTCCCAGCTGTATACAGCAGGTATTTTTCACTCTATTTTAAGAACACATCATGTATTGATTGACATCAGGACATAAAGATCATTTTAACCAGGATAACAAAAAGTCTAAATCTAATTACCAACACTGCCTTTAACAGGTATATTAAGAAATAAAAAGTTGAAGCTTTAGCTGTTTAGCTGACATATAAATCTGAGAAAAACGTGTTCATTCCTCTTTTATTCTGTTCTGGGTCACATGATGTTTGGCTGGAATAAGAGAGCGATACAGTTGATGGTGGATCAACATCGAATGAGAACAAGCCAATGGGTTTAGAGCTAGAGCTATTTAAATCCCAGTCATTCTAAAATGATTACACTGCATCGGTACTATAGGGTGGATGTCTGTGGTTTTACTTTAAAAGCATCAAAGCTTTAGAAAAATGAAATAGCACATCTGCTTGGACATGATTCATCAGCCTTTTAGTCACAGACAGACACGGCTGATCAGAGGAGCTGGGTGTCTTTTTGCTCGGTTTGAATGAAAACCATGTCTACAGAGTAAGGTGGTGAAATGCTGCACAATATATCGAAAGTAATTTGATGTTTCTGTGGATGTTTTATCAATCTGATACATTATGAAGGCCATCACCAGCACTGCACAAGTAACACCTGTGGCACTGACGGGAAAATTCATCACCGGGGTTGATTTATTGCTAAATGCCGGTTCAAACTGATATCGTCTCAGCTGCAGATCATATCCATCAATATATGTGGGAAATAGAATCAGCTTCTCACAACACATCAGGTCTTTGCATCACAATCTGTCCCAGAGTTTAGACTTTCTCTGGTAACTTTGAGTCCAGTTTACTGGTCTCAGTGGAGTTTCAAATTGGAAATAAACTTTCATATGCACTTTGCTTTTAAGTTGCTCCACATGAAGCTTATCAAAGAAGTAAAAGCCTTTCAATGACATCTGTTAGCTGTTTTTGCTTTTAGTGATGACTTTGCTGTTAATGTTTAAACATTTTAGATGTTATTCAAACTCACCAAGGTTACACCCAAACTTCCATCAAACAACTCGTGCTTTTGAGGTTTTCTGCTGCCAAGTGCAAACTCTTTCACACATTCATGTTGTCTTATCTCTGCTCTGCTTTGTAGTGTAAGTCCAACCCCTCTGTTAGGAGGATATGTGCCTCTCTGCTCATATTCATGGAAAACCTGTTTTTAACTGATTTACTTACAATGATTCGTTTTACAACACTGTAAACAGAGAGAGGCACGGACACAGAGACACAAACACAGAGTCCATATTTCTGTGTTGTAGTGATGATCGTGGAGAGACTGTAACTGTAAGAAGCCGTAACAGCTGGAGTCTGTCAGGTCCATGGCAGCAGGCCATCCACAGCAACAATCTGAAGGAACCTAACAGACAAACTCAGAGACTCCCAGAGAGATCCATGGTTAATAACTTTAATGAGACATTTAGATTAGAAGTTAGACTGACAGATAGAGGAGAGAGAGAAACATTATTATTATTATTATTATTATTATTATTATTATTATTATTATTATTATTATTATTATTATTATTATTATTATAAAAATCACCATGATAACCGTGTGAAGAACAACTCCTGGAATGAAATTGCGTCCAAGCTTGGCAGAGAACGTGAACAGTGTTAACAGCTTCCTCTACTCGATTTTAGTACTGTGGTAGATGTGTGCTTGCAATGCATTGCCCCCTGCAGTTTAAGAATGGACGCTACGCGGAGTGTGAAAAAGCATAAAAGCCACATGAGTTCTCTCTTGCTAATTTTGTGCGTCTGGTTACCATTTATCACATTTGTGCAGAAAGCATAATCCAGCCTTTAGATTGACAAACGCCACCTGTGATCGATTAGTTAAGCCCTCAAAGCCAGTGAGGGCTGGAGCTTGGACCTCACGCCGTCAGAACCAGAACCAGAAACTGCTGTTGCATTGTCACAACAACATACCTGCCAACACTACTGATTTCACATTGATACTGTAATGAACTGGGCAGGTTGTTCAAGTTAGTGGGAATGTGTTCCTTTTACCATGAGTCACTTTGCGTTTGAGAATTACTAGGTTCAGTAAATTCATCACTCACTATGGGTGGTTCAGCAGCAAACATCTGTGTGTTGTGTGTTTTCTGAGAGAGTTGTGGGACGCGCTCATCCGAGCATTAAATACAGAGCCGAGGGTTAGTTTTTTTTGGTGTGGTTACAAAAAAAAAAAAAAAACAGTGCTCATGCAACAAACAAGCAGATTTCAGTATAGAAGAGCAGAGTTAAAATTGAATTGGCTGTAAAATTAAATAAAATATTCAGCTGTAGCCTGATGGGGTCACTAGTCTTGAAAGAAGGTGGGGATGAACAGCAGAGTCTGAACACTGACAGAATAATCCAATTCTGCATTTATTGCCTGACTACAAAGACGACTGTGTCTTTGAGGAAGACGAAGAGGAAGAAGAAGAGGAAGAAGAAGAAGGTGTTCTTGGTAGCTGGTTGGTCCTCTCTGTTCCCTTCACTCCCTCCGTTTTCTAATTATTTTCAGCTATAATTTCAAATGAAAAATGAAAGTAATAAAAGTTCAGCAGGTACAAGCAGCACAAGAATCCCACTTCATGAATATATTGGTATTTTCTCATTACTCACAGCATATTTCATATCTAGACTCAATTAAACTTCTACCTCATGTGTATTTTTACAAAACTTTTTTTAATCATGGCTTTAACATTAGATTTGATCTCCATCCTCAATTAAGTTTCAGTTATTTGAAAACATCAAGTAACTTTTGGGGTTATTTAACCGCACTTCTCCCTGAAATACAGTTAGTTAAACACAAGGAGATCTCTCTGTAGCATATATTTACCTTTAAGTATAGTACTTACAGTGAATACAAAACCAACATGACATGAAAAAGGATAAAGAAAATCATCAATCAACTCAAAGGAGGGAAATAAAGCAGGCAGCAATTCTTAACAAGGTACAACAGACAGTAACTGAGGTTTTCAGAAGGTTGTACTGGAAAAAAATAGACAAAAATATTGTAAGACAATATTTTTAAAATGGCTTTTCCACTGTCAGTCACAGTAATTTCAAGAAATCATTGCACTCAGAAGACATTTTTCAATAGTTTCATTTCAGTCGATCACAATGGAAAACCCAAAATACACTTCTTCCATTATGATTGTTCACTTGACTGACAGTCCATTACGTCATAAGTCCAAGAAACTACAACTAGACTTTGTTTCAAATTTCTTATCTGTAGGATGGTAGATCCCAATCAGAACAGGCGCTGTGCTCCAGAGATGGATCCAGTATGAATTGGCACACAACAAAAACCACAGCACTGATGGACCACAGCGTGCACAGAGTATGTGTGGATTAGGGGTAACACTCACACATGTAGCCAAACTTTTGTTAGCATTAGCTTCAGGGCTTACTCACCCGTAACAATAA
The DNA here is from genome assembly GCA_030710495.1 of Labroides dimidiatus. Taxonomy (NCBI): domain Eukaryota; kingdom Metazoa; phylum Chordata; class Actinopteri; order Labriformes; family Labridae; genus Labroides; species Labroides dimidiatus. The sequence goes on along the minus strand of CM061152.1, from coordinate 5,286,813 downwards.
ACACAACAACACAACTTTGACCACAAACATATTCTTTAAACAGATGAATAAATGCAGGAAAGAAATTAATGCCAGTCAGTGCCGTGAGGGAGTCCCACTTAGCAGCCAATCACTAATGGCCTAGTGGGGTGGGGCACCAGTTGTGATATACCGTCATAAAAACAACATGTTAGTTAAACTTTGAAATACTTTTATTATTACACACTGTTTTTCAGAAAATATCTGCAAATGTAAAACTGTGTAAAAGCAGATACAACAAATAAATGCACAAACCACAACCAAATCAAGGATGAGCTAAGTCCTAGTGTCTAAACTAACCAAACCAACTGCTGCTATGAGTAGGTGGGAGTTGTTGAAATTGGGAGGAATGGTGCTGCATTCAGGGCAAATTAGAAATACGGGGAAAAATCGCGTCCCACATTGATTCAGAACGGAGCGCAAAGTTAGAAATCCTATATTTTACGGGATGATGGGAACCCTAGTTACATCCCATCATCAACTCCACATCTCAGACCCATCCACCAATCAAGCTTCTGGAGTTTATATACAACCAGTCTTTACCAGATGAGCAGTGCTTCACGTGGACTGTGCTGTGTTCGAGCAGTATTTTTCATGGGAAAACTTTTGTGCTCTTGATTTGTTGCTACTCCTCTGCATCACTCTTGTCTTAGGATCACTTTGAATTCCAGATTTTCTGCTTTTCGACCTCATCATGCCCTGCACGTAGCCTCCATAGCCTCAAACGTTTAATCATCATCACAGAAATAAATTCTAATTATTCTGAATCATTGTCTGATTTTAAATCCTGGAACAAACAAACCAGACATTTGCCTGTTCTCTCAGGCCTCCTCCAACAGTCCAAAAGCTCATCAGGTTGATTGGTCACCCTAAGTTGCCCGTAGATGTATGTGTGTGTGTTTGTGTGTGTGCTCTGTCTCTACATGTTAGCCCTGTGATAGTCTGATGACTTGTTAAGGATGTACCAGCTCCAGCGCCCCTGGGACCCCAGAAATGGGAAGAGCAGTTAGGATTATTGATGGATGGATAGACTGGTGTGAAAAGTTGCAGACCCGATCCGTTGCTTTTCAGATTTATCAACATCACCAAAGGGGTTTCAACCAATCAGAACCAGAAGTCAGATAACCTTGTGCTAATACAACCCCCAATTTCAATGAAGTTCGGACATTGTGTAAAACATAAATAAAAACTGAATACAATGATTTGTAAATCCTGTGTGACCTTTATTCAACTGAATACTCTACAAAGACAAGATATTTATTGTTCAAACTGATAAACTTTATTTTTTGCAAATATTCACTCATTTTGGATGTGATGGCTGCAACACGTTCCTAAAAAGCTGGGACAGGGTCATGTTTCCACTGTGTTCCATCACCTTTCCTTTTAACAACACTCAATAAGTGTTTGTGAACTGAGGACACTAATTGTTGAAGCTTTGGAGGTGGAATTCTTTACCATTCTTGATTGATGAACAACTTCATGATCAACAGTCCGGGGTCTCTGTTGTTGTATTTTGTGCTTCATAATGCTCCATACATTTTCAATGGGTGACATATCTGGACTGCAGGCAGGCCAGTCTAGTACCTGCACTCTTTTACTACAAAGCCACGCTGTTGTAACAGGTGCAGAGTGTATCTTGTCATTGTCTTGCTGAAATAAGCAGGGACGTCCCTGAAAAAGACGTGGCTTGGATGGCAGCATATGTTGCTCCAAAACCTGTTTGTACCTTTCAGCATTAATGGAGCCTTCACAGATGGTCAAGTTAGCCATGCCATGGGCACTAACACACCCCCATACCATCACAGATGCTGGCTTTGAGACTTAGACCTGAGAACAATCCAGATTGTCCTTTTCCTCTTTGGCCTGGAGGACACCACGTCCATGATTTCCAAAAACAATTTGAAATGTGGACTCGTCAGACCACAGCAGACTTTTCCACTTTGCCTCAGTCCATCTCAGATGAGCTCGGGTCCAGAGAAGCCGGCGGTGTTTCTGGGTGTTGTTGATATGTCTTTGTCTTTGCATGGTAGAGTTTGAACTTGCACTTGTAGATGTAGTGATGAACTGTGTTAACTGACAATGGTTTTCTGAAGTCTTCCTGAGCCCACGTGGTAATATCCTTTACACAATGATGTTGGTTTTTAATGCAGTGCTGCCTGAGGGGTCAAAGGTCACGGTCATTCAATGTTGGTTTTCAGCCTTGCTGCTTACGTGCAGTAATTTCTCCAGATTCTCTGAATCTTTTGATGATTTTATGGACTGTAGATGATCAAATCTCTCATTTCAGTTCATTAATTCAACTTTATTGGAATCGGGTTGTGCATGATCTTTTTTTCTTTTCTTTTTTTTTTTTTTTTTTTTTTGCTGAGAAAGAAAAAATAATAATAAAAGAACAGAAATTATGGACTTGGAGAAACTGACCTCTTTTGTCCAAAAGTGATTTTTCATGTTGTGGATGACCTCACTATGCAGCCCTCTAGTGAATATGTGACTGATCCAGACATCGCCTCCTAATGCAACCCCCCCCCTGTGGGATTTAAACAGTGTTCACTGACAGTGAATGATTAGACATTCCTTTAAGGCTATTAAGCGTTCGGGAAGCGTTCATTTTCTCTGTCACACTCAAATAATCAATACCTCTTAAAATTCCCTTCAAGACAACAAAAAGGTTCCTCTGTTATCCTCAATCAGCTGGATATTAATCTCCTCTCAGTCTATTTAGCAGCAGTTCTGCTCTCTGTGGTCTCAGCTGGCTGATCTTAAAGTGTTTTCAAAAACTACATCAGGCCTCAAGACACGTCAGACCTCAGTAAACACACTGAAAGAAAACGGGAAAGATCCTCTCAATGGGCCCGCTGAGCATGACTCAAATTTGAATCCTCACTAATCTGCAGACTTAATTAAGTCTCATCAGGACATCGAAGCTTGTGAACTGTGTGAGAGGATCAGAGCGCAGACAGATGACAGAGATAAGTGCTCTCATTAGCCACCAAGACTGTATCGACGAACACCGCCAGCTCCCTGCAAATAGAAAAACCCTGCTCTGTCATTACAATGTGTAGCAGTGCATTCTGGGACATGTCAGGAGGTCAAGAGGTAACCATGGTAGGACTTATGGATGGCAATAAAGTGACAGCAGTAAGGTCGATGTCACACTCTGCTTTGAAAGATCATGATAAGTCGGCTGTAAGTGAATTACTTTTTTCATACACGGATATTAAAGCGGGTTCTTAGAGGTGATTTATGACTGATGTGAAAGGTATGGACTGCACTTATGGAACCCCTTCCAGCTAAGGCTTTCAGCTCATGATGATGCCGTGCAAGAATCATACCCATCATTTAAATTTTTGCATGATAAACTGTTTTCCTTTGGGAGCAATTTATGGTTCAGTGTTTTGCACTGAGGCACAAAGCATCAGTGGAGAAGCTGCCCTCCTCTGATCTCTATTTACATTCTTTTTATGTAAATGTAAAATTGTTATCAGTGTGCTATTGTTATGAGTTCTGCTGAGCAGTGAGGCTTCAGCGTTTGTGGGGAAAAGCTGTGAAAAAGAAAAACACAATCCACCCCAGTGACTCTCATTATCGGAAATCTGTTGAGAATTTATTCCCCTTTAGAAACAGATACTTGCATCCAAGTTCAGCTAATGATCTTTTGAAGATCAACTACTTCAACTTGAGCTACCAATCTGCCTGACACTGTTCTGCAAAAACCAATTAGTATTTAGATTCCCCAAGCTTGCTTGCAGGCATTAGAAGTGATCGATCTGATGTCTAACCAACAAACTAACTGTTAAAAAGTTCTTCTTTCACTTCTGAGGACTGACCTGACCCCAGCTCAAATTTATACAATATATAGCTCTGCATCACGATTTTTGCACATGGGCAAAGGCTAATAAATCACCAGAGGATTGTTTTCTTGCTCCGGGTCATTATGTTGAAGTACGCCAGAGAGAAACCTCTGTATAACTTTGCATTTATTGTTAAGCAGGGTGTTCCCAGGGGTGCTAAACCCAAGACTGTAAAATTTCTGAAAAAATGCGGTATTGTACTTTCTCATACTTTCTCATACTAAAGTAACAATGCTGGATGTTCACACTAAACATGTGCCAATTTTCAAACAGCTACATATTCATATGTTGCAGAAATCCCTGAATCACACAGCACTGTTTCTGCTGTCACTCTAGTGGTGAATGATATTGTCAGTGCCTTAGATAGAAAGAAACATTGTGCTGCCATCTTTGTTGACCTCTCCAAGGCTTTTCACACTGTTGACCATTTATTGCTTTTACCAAGTCTGAGCTCTACTGGTTTTAGTGCGCGTACATGCGCATGGTTTCTGAGCTACCTTACTGACCAACAGCAATCAGTGAACCTGAGAACCATGTACTCTGATTTTTTTCGATCACTAAGGGTGTTCCACAAGGTTCAATTTCAGGCCCAGTTCTTATTACTTTTTTTTTTATCACAATAACACCACCTTTATTCAGTGGTTATTCACATGTTCACTTATACGCAGATGATACAGTAATGATGATCAATGATGATTGACTGTAATGAAAACTCTGCTCAGCTTTCCATGGAGAACTTGCAGTGTCCCTTTAACGTTCTCCAAGTTGCACTTAATGACATTAAATTGGTTTTGAATGTTCAGAAAACCGAATGTTTATTGTTTTCCAGGGCTACAGATAATGATAACCTGCTAGGTTCCAGTACAGAGTGTGTCAGTGAATATTAGTGATGGGTCCAGCAACACTGATGTATCAGTGCATATGTCGAGCTCATAGAGCGAAGCCCTGTGTTGGTGCGCGTATCGCTCTAAGAAAGTCACATGACCAATACAGCTGCTGTTTCACCTGTTACTGAGGCGCCATACTGTGTTCAAAAGGAAGACCTTGAAAACCTTACTGTCAAACTACGACAATAGATCGACTTCTTTCATCAGAATAGTTTCCCCATGTTCTGTCGAAAAAGGATTATTAAAGTTTTTGTTCTGTCAGTCTTGGATTACGGTGATGTAGTCTATAGACACACATCTATCACTACACTAAAGCCCTTGGATGCTGTCTACCATTCTGATAGATAGCTACATGACTGATCGTTGCATTTCATTTGATAAAGTTGGCTGGACCTCTCTTGCTGAAAGACGCAGTAAACACTGGTATCTTTTCATCTATAAAGAACCTACCAGAAAGCTATCATACATCATACATCACCTCTCTGTTACACCTAAACCATGGTTCAATTTCAACACGCTCTAATGAAATGCTAGTTCCCTAGGTTGCTCATGTCTGGACTGACCTGGAGAAAACTGCTGTTAGCATTAGTGTGGCAAATTCCTTGAATACTTTGCAACATGACTTGAACCTAAGCACTTTTATCCCTTATGGTCATTTCAGAAACATTATTCTTAACCGCCAGTTACCAGATTGTAACTGTTTTATTTGATTTGATTTTAATTGTTGAGTAATCATGATGGTTATTCTTTGCCTTTTAATTATTTTATGTTCATATATCTCATTGTTTGTATTGTTTTAACTTATTCCTGTGGTAGTCATATCAAATTTTTCAACTTGTGTTTGTTAATTTTTTGAGGGTCACCCACAATGATCTCTTTAAATAAAAGTTGATGATGCTTACAATGATGATGATGATGATGATGATGATGATGATGATGATGAATCTGTCTGAGATCATGAGATCTTCATGAGACTTGCTGAATGATAAGGTCGTAAGGAACTCCAAACTGGTTCATGACACAATAAGAGGGGTGTGACCTCAAACATCAAGGTGTGCCCCTGACAGGCCTCCAGAGGGAAAACCCCTTTTAAAAGAACCAGATGTTTGTTTGGTGCTAGTGCTGTTGCTTTGCCTTTGTTGGTTCTAATCACACTCTTCATAAGAACCAGTTTGGTTTTCCATCTGCAAGGAGCCGAGGAGCCACGTCATTGCATCAATGTAAAATATCAGTACGTCACTACATTATGAAACAGCAGCCAACATCTGTGTTGTGTGTTCGCCCTCTGTTTACTTTGACTCAGAGTTTTCTCTTTGTTGTGTCATTAGACATTTGTCTAAGTTTGTAGTGTTGCCACAGAACTTTATTTGTTCTACGATTCTACAATTTCTACAATTTCATTTAGCAGATGCTTTTTTTTCCAAAGCGACGTACAACACACACAAGAATTTTAACAAGAAGGAGAAACCTTATCAAGAGCGAAGGAATGCTTCAAGTTAGTTGGGTCACAGGTACTCTGCCATCAAATGTCCGCTTAACCCCCCCCCCCCCCCACACACACACACACACACACACAAACACACACATATCTAAATATCAGCCACAACTAGAATTCAGCATTCAGCAGCAATCAATATTCAGTGCTTTCATTTATTAAGAGCTCAGTCCGAGACCTTCTATTCTGACCCTTGAGGACAAAGAGGGGAAGGGTCAGATTAAGTGCCAAAGTGTTCCCTGAACAGGTGAGTCTTCAGACCTCTCTTAAAAGTAGAAGGGGACTTTACTGTGAAGAAATCTGAAAACATTGCAGCTTGCAATATTTTGATCTGTGGCTGTAAAAACAAAAACAAACGATGATCCTCTCTGCCATTATGCAGCTAACAGTGCACACCTGAGTGACGTGACTGAACGGCTACACTCACAGTCGAGCAGGGGAGGAAGGGGGAGGGATGGTGTGTGCATGAGTGAGGTGAGTGAGAGGAGCACATGGAGAGAAGAGAAACTGAAACTTAAGTATTGATTGTGCAAGTATTGATCAATACTGATACCAAAGTTGACATCGGCATATCCATATTTTGGATCAATCTGCCCATCACTAATCAAAATAGACATTAACAGTAGTTCTACCAGTAGAGAGTGACCTTTAGCAATAAAAATAAAATGAGGGGAACAACTTGTTTCATGTAGTCATTTACATCATAGTACTTCAAAAGCCAGGCACTCGTGAGAAAAATCTTTCTTTGTTTTAACAGGCTTGTGTTTTGCTCCCTGTGGAGTTCTGCCTGTGGAGGCCTGTGGATACCTAAATGGAGGCACATCCAGCCTGTGTGCTGTCATTTGCTTTATGGATCTGACCTTAACAGGTTTTAACAGTGAGCTAAAAAAAGTGGGGTGCTGGCTGTAATCTATATGTAGCTCAAAGATGTAAGAAAGGCACCCATATGTCAGCTTAAGCTTAGTGAGAGTGGGTGGGTTTATTTCCTGACATGTTTAGCTCTTTCTTCAAATATGTTCATGGGAATTTGTGATGAAAAACTTAGTGATATTTAATTTAAGCTGCTTAAAAAATCTTTAGAAAACATTTCACAGCAGTTTAAGTGGTTCAACCCACCAAATAAACTCAATTTATGCTTTTATATCTCTCAGTATGAATAGCCTGACAACAAATATCAAAATACTTACAAGAGCCAATTTGTAAAACCCTGGCAGCCTCAGCAGCTACATGAAACAGCCTTCACGTTCTGATATTAAACTGGATACAGATCAGGCTCCACTTGTTAGGAAGTCATTTTCCTGTGCAGTCATTAGATGTGTCAAAACCCTTTCAATAAGCATGTCCTGCATTCAAACTCTGAGGAAAATAAGTCAGTGGGTATTTATTCATTCTTCTCATAAGTTAAAAAGGCCTCTTTTCATTAGGGTTGTTAGGATGACAGTGAGGACTAATACCAGGAGCTTCACTGGGAGCTTAACAGAGAAATGGGCTGAGTGTCAGACGGCTTGGTAATAAGGTTACGAGGTTGTTTGGCTCACTGTAATCTACTGCATGCAATGTAATGACATCCTATGGGGGCTTCTTAAAACAAATAGAGCTATTCTCCGTCTCTGCACAAGCTATATGTCGTAATTATCAGAGGCTGTTTTTATTGAGGTTCATGGATGGTTGTTTAAAAGCTCTGCAGGGACTCTGATTTATGTCTGCTTGAAAGATTCGTGTCAGTCGACTCGTGAGAGCTCTGAACACATTTTTAAAGAAGAGTGCCCTGGATTTATAAACGATGATGTGCATTTTGATATAAAGATAACAGAAGAGAGAAACTTCTCTTTAGCCTTCACATTCTCTGATAATTAAAAATTCAAGCCGCCCCGTCTTTGCTGGAGCTGTGAGTCTCCTGGTGACTCTGACATCCTCCAGCTTTTATGGCGCACACAATGCTTTCTGTTTATTATACACTACCATAAATCTGAGTGGTCCTGTACTGTTGACTAGAGCTTTTTAAACATTTATGGTATTGTCAAAAGAGGGAAGAAGAAGGGTTATGCCCTGGCAGGGATATAAAAGATACAACAGCATTTTGTTTGTACAACCATTCAAGGACTCACCAGGAAGACAGAACTTCATCCCTTTAGGAAGAGAAAAGTTAGAGATGCCAGGATAACTTCCACATCAACACATGCATCAAAACATATCAAGATCTTGTGCAATACCAGTATGTGCGGTGTGTGGGGGTGATGCAATTGTATCTTCATTTTCTGTGCTATGAACTGGCAGCTTCATCTGTGCAGCTCTTAGAGGCCAAGACGAATTCCAAGATAAAGTGTATCGTATGTTTTCTCCTTACTGAGAGGATATGTCATGTGAAAAAAATCTCTGCAAAGAACAAGATTCACATGTTAAAAAACAGAAGACATTTTCATACTCTAATTGGGTATTTTCTATTAACATAATTTCACAATGACAAGTTATTTTTACAAACCACAAAACAAAATACAGCCCCAATCCCAATAAAGTTTAGACGTAAATAAAACAATAAATAGAATAAAACAAGAATGCAATGATTTACAAGTCCTGTTTTAACAATATACATTTAAATACACCACAAAGACGAGATATTTATTGTTCAAACTGATGAACTTTTTTGTTTTTTGTAAATATTCACTCATTTTGAATTTAATGTCTGCAACACGTTCCTAAAAAGCTGGGTCAGGCTCATGTTTCCACTGTGTTCCATCACCTTTACTTTGAACAACACTCAATAAGTGTTTGTGAACTGAGGACACTAATTGTTGAAGCTTTGGAGGTGGAATTCTTTACCATTCTTGATTGATGAACAACTTCAGTTGATCAACAGTCCGGGGTCTCTGTTGTTGTATTTTGTGCTTCATAATGCTCCACACATTTTCAATGGGAGACAGGTCTGGACTGCAGGCAGGAGAAAAAGAATGTTGTCTGGGTGTGATCATTTTATGAAATATCATCTGTGGCGAACATCAAGAAAACACCATTTTGGGACTTTTATTTTGAAACCAGCTCAAGAACAGGATATTACATCAGCCAGACATACCTGAGGAACCCAGGGAAACATGCTGTAATGTACTGTCAACTTTTGGGTGTAATTTGGAGCGACCACCCAAAACTGTTAATAGTAATTTTTATCAGTAGATTTTTATGATGATGATAAATTTGTTGGTGACATATCATATGTAGTAGCTAGCTTGGTTTCTGTAGCTAACCATGAGTCTGTAATATTTGAGTGAACTAGAAAACATCACCTGGGGCGACCACTGCTGAGTGTTTTATATTATAGATAAATACGTCCTGTATTTGTAGTTTTTGTAGATTTATATTTAATGCATAATTTATATACATAAAGTTCATCGTTTATGATTGTTTATAACAGAAATCTAGAAACTGTAAAACGGCTCCACTCCGTCACGGCGGCAGATCAACAGTGTCAACTCACACTGGATCCGTTATGTTGTGGTTCTGCTGCGTGGCTGGTCCATCAGGTCGCAGCTTTTCCGCAGCCTTTCACATCTGCAGGATGCCCGAGCTGTGACGTGTCAATTTAGAATAGAAGATTGAGCGGGACAGGAAGTTGTGCACAGAAACCACCTGAGACTGTCAAAATAAAACAAAGTGGTCAAAACCAGATTATATTTAGCTTTACCAGTGCAAGAAAATGTCACAATGAGTGAAGACACGTCAGGAATCAACAGGTTTGAGGTTTAACAGCACAACATGACTGAGGGAGGTTATTAATGGAGAGGAAAGTGTGACTCCAGCTGTCTGTCAGTCCTGCAGTGAGTCAGCTCAGACCCATAGCAGGAGCAGAATATCGTGCCAGGAAAAGAGAAAGGTAATATAAAATTCTAGGTGAGCCAGCGACACTTGAGCTACAGAATGGGAGTGAAGGTGAACTCTCAAATTGTTCCAAAAAGCATGTTAAATGAAGACCCATGGCAGATCAAATCACGGTTTAGACTGTACGCTACAATGAGGTAATTATCAGCATTTTATCTAGACACTTGCACATTAAAGAGCTGTTTTGTTTTCTCTTTCTGGAGAGTCAGTTGAACAACTCTATACACTGTTGTTTCAGCTACCAGAGACGAGAGCACAAGAGCAACACATTTCATATGTGAGGTCAGAAAAGGGGGGAAAAACTGAGAAACAAGTTGAAGGCTGCATCCAGAGGACACAGGGAGAGGAAAAAGAAGGAAAAGGTGATCCTGGACCTGACAACACCATCCATAGAGAACACTGTAAGATCTGACTGGTGTAGAGGTAGTAGAGGATTTTAATCCTCAGGTGTCCTCCACACCAGAGAAAGAAAACAGAGGGAACACAGCAGAGAAACACAGTAAAAGACTGCAGGCTGAGAAGCATAAATTAAGAAGGCAAAACATAAATCTGAAGAAACAACTAGCAGGGATAGAAGAAAAAAGGAAAGGGCCAAAAAAAGTGAGATGAGGGCAAAAGGAAGGTTAAATCTGAGCAAAATGTTGAAGCCAAAAGGGGGGAAGAAACTGACAAGCAAGAGAAGGCTAGCTGTTGTTAGTTACAGACAAGAACATTTGACTTTTACCAGGAGAGAAAGACACCATCACAAAAAAAAAAAAACAGAATATAGGAACAAAGAACTACTCACAGAGCTCCATGAGACGTACAGCAGTGAGATGAGGAAGAGTCTCCGCCTCTCCTACAGGCAGTTTGCCAGAAGACACCCCTTTAATGTCACTGAGCCAAAGACCAAAGATCGGATCACATGTGCATGAATGGAACATGAAAATGTGCACCTGCTGGTTAACAAGCTCTGCAGCAGAGAGCTGTTGAAAACAAAGAGCATCTCTGTGCTGCTGGGCATGATAGAGTGTGACCCAAACAAACAACAACTGTATGGGTCACATTGGTGCAAAGTGCTGCTTTGAGCAGGTAGAGTTCCCTGAGACAGAGAGCAGCACTGATGTTTTACCTGCAGTTTTTCATCATTTGCGGCGACCGTTTGTCATGTGGAGCAACCAACGAATAGCAATAACTGTAATAAATTCAAAACAATATCAATTAGTTTTAGCTCAAATATTAATCAGTGGTATACCACAGTTAAGTGGATAATACCTGTACACATTTTAAATCAGGTTTATGGGTTTTAGAGCAAAAAAAAAAGTATTCTAAAAGCATTACGAGGGAGACAGTCATTACAGAATAAACTTATAAAATAACGGTTCTTAAAAAAATGAAAGGACACATAAGCCTGTCCTTCTTAAACTGTTTATTTAATTACTGATCTTTGTTAAACAATGAGGTATGTAAAAAAAATACATTAATTTTGAGATAACTTAAATATAATTATAACTAAAATCTCTTCATTTGGGTTCTTTACATAAATACATGCGTAGACTACATTCCAAATGATTGAACAATGGCCAAATACATCCTTATCTTTTGTATTTAAAATTTGCCGATTCAAAAGTCTTATATGTCAATTACACATGAATTGCCCTCTTGGGAGGCAAAAACATGCGCTATAGTTACCTTGTAAACAAGGTAACTATAGCTTTTTCCCGACTTTCCTTCTTCCCAACCAAAGACCACAAACGCCTGATTACCTTCTGTTTAATCAGATTGTCCTATCAGATTATCCTGTGGTCTGAGGTGTGTTCAGAGTGAATTTGTCTTGATTTGTCAGCTTCGAAATGGGTCAGGGCCAACAATCATAAATATTAAACTTGTTCAATATTAAGAACCAAAAATCTTCATTTGTGTGGGGAAAGCTGATGACTCCTGAGTCATGACTCTGTGAGTTGTGACATAAAATGGAATGTAGCCAATCAGGAGGCGAGCTAACTATTGTGTTTGCTGTTAGTTGGTTGTTTCTATATGTTTCTTTTTCTATGTTTTTGTTAGATCACATTTGGTCACGTAGATTTCTGTCTTGGAGGACTTGATTCTAGATCAGTGGTGGGACAGAATGGTACTGTGTGTGATGAGCTGTGTTGAGATTATCAGAGCACACCACACACAGTACCATCAAAACTGTTTAATGTCTGATTTTTGATCTTCATGTGTGAGCTCTCTGACAGATAAAACATCTCTTTACATTTAGAAAATTGTAATTTTTGTACTCCCCTTAATAGCTACCTTGTGCTTGAGGACATGTTGAAACTTCACTATCTGTCTGCATAAGTTTACCCAGGGCTGGTTTTCTGCTGGCTCAGCGGGTGACCTTGAAGTACCTTTACCCAGCAACATTGTCCAGCTCCTCCTGGGAACTCGTTCCAGGTCATTTAGGATGTATGATCCCCACAGTATATTCTGGGTGTACCCAGAGGTCTCCTCTAAATTGGATGTGCTCAAAATATCTCTAATAGGAGACACCCAGGAGATGTCCTAATCAGATACCAGAACCACCTTAATCATCTAGTTGTGTATCCTGACACGTTTCATCATGCCCTAACCACCCCTGAGTCAGACATGCAACGCCTCACTACTTTTTCTGCTCCTGGCTGTTGCTAAGCTATCTCATCTTAGTAAGTGTCAATTCACAAACTACTTAGTTTTGATGATCTTGCTGTCCCACAGCACCCCCCCCCCCCCCCCACACACACACACACACACACAACCACACTCCTCTGTACTTCACGCAGCTTCTTCCCACGTTCACTCTTTCTTTCTTCGTCAGCAAAATGATTATTGAGTTGTAGAAGTTGGAGTTTGCCTTTGCTGTCCAATTTTCACAGCACACAAGTCAGGAGTGGAGGAGGACAGTTGTTAAAGATATACTGAAATCAATGTGAATCTGAATAACATCAGCACTTTAAACACAGAGGGAGCGAGGGCGGACTGCTCACTTATTAATCAGCTTCTGGTTATGTTGTTGTTGTTGGGACAGACACGGTTGTAAATATGATAGAAACTTTATTGTTATATATTTTATGATGTTTACAAAGCTGCATAAAACAGCATGTGCTAAAACAAACTCTGCACAATACAGAGCTCATTGTTTCCCCTAATTTCCAGCTTGGCAGTGATACTCTGTGCAGATATCAAGCATGGTCTCACTCATGAAGTTGGATATGCAGTGTTTTGATGATGGCGGCTCTGACTTGTTTCTAGGTTATGTATGAGAAAGCAAATGTATACAGTGCATCTGAAGAGCACTCACAGCGCTTCACTTTTTCCACATTTTGCTTTGTTACAGCCTCATTTGGAAGCCACTCCTTAGTAACAGGCTCATGGCAGCCCGCCTGGAGTTTGACTAAAGGCCCCTGAAGGACTCTCAGACCAGGAAAAAGAAAACTCTCTGCTCTGATGAGACAAAGATTGAACTCTTTGGTGTGAATGCCAGGCGTCATGTTTGGAGGAAACCAGGCACCGCTCATCACCTGGACAACACCATCCCTACAGTGAAGCATGGTGGTGTCATCATGCTGTGGGGATGTTTTTCAGCAGCAGGAACTGGGAGACACCCCAGACCTAGTCCACTTTCATTGTCTCAGTTATTCATTTATCGCATATCTTACCTGCAGCAGTCTTCTATCCAGTTAGTGGCGAGCATGCATAATTAATGAGGTATTGTGTTGTCCTGTTTATGATCTCATGTTCTCTGACCTGCTGGCTTGCCTGATCACTTTAAATGTTAGCATTGATTGGCACTGCTACGACTCACATGGGACTGAAGCTGCCTCTCTCATACATCAGGACCACATGATCCAGGATTTCCTCCTGGTGAAGCAGGTTCTGGTAGGATCAGGAAGCACTTCTTTTACAGAGCCGTGCTGACTGCTCATGACTTCACTGAGTGAAATGTTTCCAGACTATAAACACTTTCTGAAGCAGTGCTGGTCATTCCAGTATCTAGTGTAGAAGAACGAGACTTCAGCCTCCAGAACAAAAACAAAACAGCCGCCCGTAGTCAGCTGACTGAGGCAAAGACACTAAACCTGATGCTTATCCTCTGACGCTCTCTAGCTTTTTTTTTCTTTGTAAAGCTGCTGACAGCAGGGTCGGTTTCATTATTTATATTTTCTATTATTTATCTTCTTTTATTTTCTCTTTCTGCACAATAAGCAATGAAATTTCCCTGCATAATTGATGTTACAAGTTGTATTTGAGGCGCTTTTGTGATGACTTGCTAAAATATATAATAAATAATTAAAAGGTCTCGTTATCAATTTTTTTTTATCCAGGGATCATTATTCATTATGACAGAATTTTTATGGCCCCGTCCATCAAAATGACTGACAGATAAAACATCCAGCTCAACGTCTGCTAAGCACACAGTCAAGATATCAAATAAACTTGCAAAAATTTCATAAAAACTTTTTTCACGATGTTATTTTGGGATGTTGTGGGAAGAATTTTGCTGTAAAAACTTTCAAGATGCTCTTTGTGTGTGTGTGTGTGTGTGTGTGTGTGTGTGCCATCCTCACTGAGTCAGCCCGCCGTGTGTCGGAGTTTAACGATGAATCGATGGAGCAGACGGCTGAGGGTGTGGCAGGCGAGGGGGAGGCGCTGGAGCAATACGCCAACGCTGCACAGGTTTTTTTCCCAGGTGCTTCTGAAAGAAAGATGGCAGCAGAGCTCGGAGCTGACGCACAGCCAGACGTGACAAAAGGAAGTAGAGTGGCGGGTTCCAGCATGGAGCCAGGCACACTAGCAAAATGGCAGACAGGGACGCCACCTCCCACAACAAGGAGACCTTTACCTCAGGGCCTCCAGTCGGGTCAGGAGAGGTGAACGATGAATATGTCGGAGTCAAGGTGGAGGATAGTTTACGCCCAGCTCTGCTGATAGGTGAAGCCACTGAGCTCACATAAGGAGACATGACATTAACAAACTCCAGAGCGTAATATGGCAGCCAGCTGACGGCAAACACCAGCGTGGAGGCGATAAGCAGAGCGGTGGCTTTCTTGTTGCGCCTGTCGGCAGCCAGAGTTCTCCTGCAGCCGTGCAGGTGAGAGATGATGAGGCCACAGTTGACAGCGATGCAGAGCAGAGGGGCCACGTAGTACACCAGGAACGCAGGAACCAGGAAGAACAGCCACTCATCACGGCTCACCACCCAGGTGCAACCACCTTCAAAGTTGATGTAGGTGACCTTTGGTAATGCCATGGTGATTGAGACCAGCCATATGATGAGCACAGAGCAAAACCTGAGTAAGACAGGGAGGGTCATTTATAGTGCAGGAGGATCATGGGAAAATGAAGGTCAGCATGTACTGCAAGGAAACAAAGCTAAAGGCATGATGGGATCATGATGATGTGATTAAAGTGGATTAGTCTACAGTTTTACCTCTAACCTCAGCATCGACCTGTGATATATAAGGCTGCTTCTCTGGCTTCCCATTGTGTCCACTCAGATTGAGTTTGTCATTGTTGACATACCAACATCTGACTGGAGGAGAGAATCACTGAAGCGACTGTCTGAGAAGAGACGTCTTGTTCATTGTGTCACAGTCACACTTCTCTCTGCAGAATTCATTTAAGCTCTCTCTCAGGAGCTACATGTAGAAAAAGACTGTGGAGGTACAAATTTCTCATAAACTTCACTTAGTGAGCAGAAAAAGCACAAACTGGCGTATAACTTCATAAAAAACACAAAGTGTCTGTGCTGATACACAACAAGATGGTAAGCAACAAAATCCAGTTTTCCAAGCAAAGACATCACAATGGGTTCAGCTGAGTTGCCTGATATTTGAGACCATTACTCAACCCCAACTGCAAGCTTTTTTTATCTTATCTCACGCAGGGATTTTCAAAGTGTAAGACGGTGAGCCTCCTCTCAGAGAACATGAGCCTCCCACAACAACACCAGCGATAAGAAAGGAACAGTCCACTGTGGTTTCAACAATGAAACATTTGAATAATTATTTTGAACATTCAGTCTCAAACATTTTAGTGACAATGGGCAAAAATTTAGATGAATTTAGGCCTGATGCTGTTGCTAAGCACCCCTCGAGCAGCGGCTTGTTGCAGCAGCTCTTTCTTTGTTCTTCCTTTTTCCCTTTTTTTCTAATCTTTTTAGTTCTCTTCATATTTAGAGCCTATCATTATTTTTTATGGCTCATTTGTTGGCGATTGGCAGCAAACTGGTTGCTTCTGATGGACAAGTTATAGACATAAATAACCTGATAAATTTATGGCTTTACTTTTGTAAATTTCCTTTTTTTTTTTTTTTTTTTTTTTTTTTAAACTTGACTCTTAATCTTTCATCCTATTTTTTTTTTCAAGCCCTAAGTTGGGAGAAAAAAAACACTGATACAGGCCAATATGCACTTCCACCATAGAGACCATTGCATTTAGGAGTAAATGGCCTTTAAATATGAACACTGCAGTGACCACCAGAGGATTAGGGTACAAACACATTGGACAAAATCATTGATTAGAGTATTTATTTATTTATTGGTCTAAAATGATTAGTAAGCATGCAGTAAGCATGCCAGGGATGGATTCTTGGCTCTTTGTCAGAGTCAAGTTGATATTAAACTGTCCTCATTCAGCCCTCCTTCTCTTCAGAGCTCTGGAGTTGATGCACCTTTAAAATTTTAACAACTACAGTTTCTCTCACCTGCTTCACAGCAGTTTCTAAGATTACTGTACAGGATCCAGAATACAAATATCCATGTTGTTCAGTCAGCTGAGTAAGCATTCTCACTCAAACTAACATTTTAGCCACACTGTTTACCAGCTAATGGTTTTTACCACACATTACGTTCTATGGTGTCAACAAGCGTAAGCTATATGTGCATGAACTGTTTTCTACAGTTTGATTTGAGGTGTGATCAGTCTGCCTCTGGTGTTGCTCATGTTAGCAAAAGTTAATTACTATCATCAAGGAGTTTGACCAATCAGACTCAAGCATCCCACACACCTGAGGGATCAGTATTTAAATCTGAGTAACAATAGTAGTAAATTTGCAGGAAGGAGAGCACAGCATGCTCCTACTAAGCTAGCTGCAGAAGAGCCCAACGCTGCAAACACCTGTGACCCAGGTGCAGCTCAAACTCAAACAGCCCAGGCTTGATTTTAAATAACCACAAGCACCTCAATCTATAAACCAGGAAGAACTGAACAGATTAAAAAATAAAGTAATAATAAAATAAATTAATAATTAATTAAAATAACTCTTTCACATCATGATAGTAACTTACAGCCACCTAGCGCTCAACTTCAGGCCCAGAGCACTTCCCTTTTGCTGGTGCAATTTTAATTACCTTTTTCTTTTACATCTGTTTTATTTTTTTTTTAAATTTGGATAACTTGTACATCTGAAGTATGTCTGTTGTCTGTGCAAATGTCTCTTTGCGGCACGTTTTCATATTTTCAGTGTGTTTCTGTGGCTGCCTTTGCTCTTGACTTTAGCAAGTGCAACAGCTCAGCCGTTGTGCACAACAATAGTATCTGTGTGTCTGTGTATCCAGGTTCAGATCCACCCTGTCATTGATTTTCACTGTATAAATAAGTATTCCTATTCATAGGCTGTGTGTGTACCTCTGGGCAGCCCAAGTTAGCACTAACCCATTTAGAAGCCCACTGTGAGCCCACTGTGAGACCTCCCTTGTGTGTTTGTTTTTATTAGTCCATTAAGCTCCCTGGCTTGGTGTTGTGGATTTATTAGTCATCAGAAATAAAAATAGATCTGTCTGGTGTGGTTATGGATGGTAGTGGGGAGGCTGTGGCTCAGTGGCAGATTTGATGATCTCTCAGTTGGAAGGTCGGGGATTTAATCCCAGGTCCCCTCTGTCCACATGCTGACGTGTCCTTGAGTAAAACACTTAACCCCAAACTGCCCCTGGTGCTGCTCCATCAGTGTGTGTATGGGATGAGATAACACTGATGGGATCTTCACATAGCAGCCTCCATCATCAGTGCATGACTGTGGTGTTACAGGGTGAATGTGAAATATAATGTAAACCAAAGGAAGGGCTACACCAAGAGGTCAGACTGAAACCCTGTTCCACTGGAGCATGTGACACCACAGAATAAGATGGCTGTGCCTGTGTGTGATTTCTCACTGAGTTGTAGCATTGCAGAGGCACACAATGGGAGCTTTACACACACAGAGAGAGAGAGAGAGAGAGAGAGAGAGAGAGAGAGAGAGAGAGAGAGAGAGAGAGGGCTGTTCTGCTCTACCTGCTCTGTTGGCTCACACTGAGCATCTCAGGCCATTAACACCCCTGTTACAACCTCCAGCATTGGGACAGGTTTGCACCATCATATCTCCTCTGTGACAATATTATTGAAGGGGAAAAGTTGCAATAGCGGTATGAAAAATATCTGAATCTAAATAGAACCTTTGAGGACTTGGGAGACACAATGTTTAGCCAACAAAATGTAAGTGGATGATTTGAAGCATGTTTTAAGGTGTTTAAGCTATCAAATGTCACTTGTGTCCAATAGGTGGCTGTAGTTCTGTCACCCAAATGACTGTTAATCTGAGTCTAGAGTGGGACTGTGATCACATGTTAAATTTGGTAAAGATCAGACAATGTATGTGAAAGATACTAACATGCATTTCCAGAGGGTGGCGCTATTGGAGTAACAGAGATTTGAGCTTATAGATGTGTTGGGAGTTGGACCTTGATCCTGTGTGTGAAATCTGAAGCAGATTGGCTTCCTGGTTTATGGCAAGAAGTCAGAGTTTGATGTATTGCCATGGATACACTGTTGAACTACATGAAGGCCTGAAAGACATTTCAGGCAATTTGGGGTTAATTATGTCACAAATCTGCAGCAGATTCAAATGTACAGGCCTCTCATCCATCATTTTCAAACACAACACAGAGTCGAGGGGTTACTGAACCAGCCAGCTGCTGTGAAGAGCAACTGACCGAGGTTACACTTACACTCCTGTAAGACTTGCTCGTGGTCTGGTCCGCGGTGCAACAATGCGATACCTCAGCACCGACAACGCCGCTAAGCTGAAGATCTCCACCCCCACCGTCACTGAGGTCATGAACCCAAGCAGCACACAGGTCCCTCCACCCAGCTGCCAGTCCTGGAAACTGGCACCCAGGAGGACACAGGGCAGGGTGAGCAGGGCACCCAGGT
The DNA here is from genome assembly GCA_030710495.1 of Labroides dimidiatus. Classification (NCBI taxonomy): domain Eukaryota; kingdom Metazoa; phylum Chordata; class Actinopteri; order Labriformes; family Labridae; genus Labroides; species Labroides dimidiatus. The sequence continues at coordinate 5,267,503 of CM061152.1, read as the reverse complement.
CAGCCAGGCTGAGGTTCAGAAGCAGCACAGAGCCTGGCTTGGAACGACTGCGAGGGTTTTTAACCAGAACCAGCCACAACAAGATGTGACCTCCAACCCCCACCAAAAGAAAGACCAGGCTGAACATGGGCAGCACCACTTTGAAGGAGATGGTGGTGTTGGTGGACACAACATTGAAGAGGAGGTTGACTATAGCAGGCATGATGAAGATGATGCTCTGGTGGACAGAAGAGGACAGGGAGCGTGTCGATAAATGATGCAGTGATTTCACAAAGCAGCCAAACAACAGGAGAGTGTTGCTGCTGGAGTTATACACTTCAAGATTTACATTTGAATATCGTCATGAAATTTTATACAGGGCAGAAATGGCTGCTATGTCCTTGTGAATTTTTTAAGTGAGCCATGGTTCGTGTATCTTAGTTACTCAATATAGCTTCAAGCCAGTGTTTATGGGAAGGTGGTGTGGGTTTTTTTTTCCACCCGAGTAGGATTGATAAACATGTTGATAAACAAATAATCCCTCTATACTGACCAATCTAAATGTTCAGGAACACAGACACACATGAGTGTTTATCTGCTTTAACTACCAACATACACAGTCAGGAAATACTCTCACCCACCTACACACATAGACCCATAATAACATAACTTCTTTTTAATACACTCTGCTCACACCACTATTTATGCAACTTTTTCTGCTACTCATACTACCCAAACTATTTTTACTACTACATCTTTTTCTTCTACAACCATTACTATTTTTTCTGCTTCTACTTTTTCCTTCTTTCTTTTTTAACTTCACATGTTTCACATTTTCAGCTTTGTCTAACTGCTTTTGGCAATTTTATTTTGCTGCAAGGAAATGCATCTCTTGTTTCATTTATTTATTTATTTTTAGTTTTGTGAGTGTGTGTAAAATTGTTATAACATTTTTCAGTATTTTTGAAGACAATTGTTTTTGTTTTTATTACTGTTTATTACTTCTATAGGAGTATTTTCCTATTTGACCCACACCACAATGTCACATATTTGTATCAAATTCAAAATGAGTGAAGTTTATCAGTTTGAACAATAAATACGTTGTCTTTGTAGTGTATTCAAATTAACTTTTATTTACATTTTACACAACATCCCAACTTCATTGGAAATGACTGATGGCTAAGTCCCGCCCTCAATGCGATGAGGCTGTCACAGTGCGTACAACAATCCATACACTCAGACATTCTTTTCCCGGACATCCATTGAAAACATTGCAGAGAGTCAGTTTTCGTTCGGTTTTATGAGGTTTTTCTGAGATTCTAAGCGTGAAAACAATAAAATGGTGTTCATGGAGTACATGCAACTCTGACACAAGGTATCCTGAGAGGATGGACGATGGAGTGTATTTTTGACCCTTTCCTTAAGCCACATCTCAACAGAGTAAAGTGTCTCCTTTGGATAAAGTTGTTTGGTAGTCGACAACATCAACTCAACGTGAATAAAATTATGACATCCTGTGAAATGTCAGAGTGAGTAGTGGTGGGCGTGGCTTAACCATAGGTCAATTGGGGTTGTAGTTGGTCATGTGAAAAAGGAGTATGGTGTATGGACACAAACTGAGGTTAGTGCTATGATATAGACTCTGGATGAAGAGAAAAAGGTGGAGGGGATGAAAGAGCTGAAGGCGATGTGAGGTAAAGGAGAGGAGAGGCCTGAAACAATCAGAGACATTTTAAATGAGATGAGACAGGAGCAGCAGATGATGAGAAAGTATAAAAAGAGCAAAGGATATTTGGAGGTGAAGAGAATTTCATCCCACATTTGGGAAAAGCAAAGTCGACAGAATCAGGTCTTTTGCAGAGAGACTCAGAGTGATTATGCTTTCCAGTACTCATTCATAATCAGTCACTACCCGTGGTTTCATCATGTTGAGAATCGTTGTCACTGCATGAGTTAAATTACCTGCAACTCTGGGCTCACCAGGCTCTCCCCCTGCCTGACAAACACAATGATTTTGATGAGACACTTTAGTCCCCTCTCTTCTCGCTCTTGAGACCTAACTAACTATGACATCAGCAAGTCGACTGCCTCACGACACAAACAAGACGACTCACCTCGGCGGGCGCAGGCAGACGAGACACACAGACAGAGGAGCCTGTTTGTTCCCAGGGGCATCAACAACACAGAGAAGAGCTGAGCAGGGGAGAAGGAGCAGTTTTTAGAAACAGCAGAATGAAGGCCGACCACTCGACAAACTGTGGATGAAACACATTAAGTCAGGAAGACATTTACTGGCTGCTGCCTCCTACAAGCACATAATCTTACCTTTGTACCTGAGCACAATGTCTGAACAGAACAACAGTGTTTCCACAGCGTTGTGATGGCTTTATTTTTTAATTTTTCTGCTCTGTACTTCTCCTACCAGCATGCTTTGAAGATGGAATACACCTCCAAACAACCCCAGAGTTTTCCACTAAGACATGAGGGCATTAAAAAATGTCAGACACACTTACATAATCCACTTTTTCAAAGATTGCTTCATGAGCTCTTCTATTCTTCAGTGATATAAAGTTAGAGCGAGAAAAAAACTGAGAATAAAAGTCTAGCTCCAGAAAAATATGCTTGTTAAGTGTTTTTCCAGGAATGAGATGAAAAAAATCGACCAACCATTACGTTCAGCAGGAATAAGTCAGGCCCAGTAAAAAGACAGGAAGTAACAAAGTCAAAACAAGTCCACTTATTTCTCTCGCTGTGCGTGGAAAGAAACACCTGCTAACACCTGTGAACCTAATTTGTTTGTTAAACCAAATAAGAAAGGTGTGAAATGATGGCAATCCCTCCCTAGTAATTTTATTTTCTGAAAATTTAAAGAGGGGGTGTTGAGTTTTTGTAAGATTAATACTGACCCTCTTTTACTCCTGTGATAGATTTATATTAGGGGTCGGCAACTAAGTTTTGGTCCAGGGCCAATTTTTTCCTGAGCAACTCAATAGCAGGCTAAACCTTTTGCTTACTAAGAGAAAACTTTTTTTCCCTCATCTGTATCATATCTTTTACAACATTATCTGACAGTATTCATTTGATTATTTAAGAGTACTGCTTTGGCTTCACACCATGTTTGCATAACAAAAACAGACAGTAACCTGGCGATGATAACGTCTGAAATCTGACCCCTTTCCATCAGCACTGGATCAGACAGATGTGTATTTAATTCACCGAAGAGTAGATCAATTGGGACAGGACGTTTTGCACGGGAACTAGCTGAAAACACCCAGTGACTTTCAAAATAAAACAAACCATGTCAGAACCAGATTATATTATTAGCTTAACAAAAAGAAAACAGACCGACATGATGAGCAGAGACAACAGAGTCAAAGGAGGAGAGCAGGTTCAGTTGAATCACATCTGATGTATTTGAGCTGTTAGGCTGCTGTCTTTAATCACACAGTTTTAAGGCTACTCGGTTAAATAATCACCTCTTCTCTGAGCCTAACTAACGTATTAATCATTTTAGGGACATTTACTGTAATTGTTTATCCATTAGTGAAGACTATTCTCACATCACATCCAGATGCTGTTATCGTTTTTACTCTGAGATAATGTTGTGTGAGACATTAGCAAGAGATCAACAACCAGCAAGTTGAAATGTCCCTGTCCAAAGACATGAAAAGGAAAGTTGACAGTGAAGGACGTAAGAGTCATCCCACCTGATTTTATAAATGACAAGTCAGTTTGTCTCATCTGCAGCGAGGTTGTTAAAGTTTGTAAAGGCACCACGAAACAAAGCAACTTCAGTGAAACATATCCACTCCAGACAGACAGAAACTTACAGCACTGACAGCTGGATATGAGTGAGAGTGCACATCAGACCAGTGTGTGTCCATAGTTAAACAGATGCTGCTTTATTTCATTTCATTTTACTTCATAGACCCCTTGCGAGTTGACATCACCATAAAGCTGCGCACGCATTTTGGCAACGGAAGTAGCATTAAGCTCCATTCATTCAAACGAGTTCTCTTTCTTTAAACCTTAAATTCAAACTGTCAGCAACATAAAAATGTCCGGTTCTTCTGTGGTCGGTTGTCAGAAATGATTCTACACCATGGGGTCAACTTCTATGGAGTTCAGAGCGTTACAGAGCAACCAGTGTTTTGGAGTAAAGAGTGACCGTGTTAACTGGAGACTCTCAGCTGAACGTGTCAGTGATGGTCGGCTGATCCTTTTCTGGATCCTTTATTCTGACCCAGGTCTCAGACTCAGCTCTCTGTGAGCTCTTTTTGGTTTGGGAGGGTTTCTGCTTTATTGACACAGTTCATGTCTTTATATTTCACAGTCTGCTCAGTGACCACAGATAATACAGTCATAAGCATGAAGTGACTGTGTGTTTAAACTCCTCTCTGGGTACACGCTGGATTTATACACTAAAAACTTCTGTCTTCTGAGTCTCTGTCCACTTGTTGATGTTTTCCATCCGCTCACTGATTTCTCAGACCTGTGAGTTGTTTACCATCCATCACGTTTCTGTTATTTAGATAAAAAATAAGTTTTTTTTATGGTTAACATCCTCACGTTGCTTGACCAGCCACTGATACTCAATAGCACTTCTGTTGCCAAAATGTGTGCGTAGCCATAGAAACGACATCAGTATTTACAAACAGGAAAGGAGTCTATTTTATTTTATCTTTTTTTATTTTATTAGATTTTGTCAGTTCATGACTTTTGAATCAACTTGTGTTTTGCGTGTGTCATTTTTGTGATAGCATATATATATATATATATATATATATATATATATATATATATATATATATATATATATATATATATATATATATATATATATATATATGTATAATTTTCTTTATTATTATTTTTTTATCAATATATTTGTCTATGGGAGAAAATATTTTGCTGTTATTTCGTAAATATGATCTGCATTGCTTTTAAACCATTGTCTTTTTGTATTCACCTACATTATTTATTACCTGATACCTATTTGTGAAACTGGACCAAATGAGATTCACATTGCTTTATTTTGTTCCTTTAAAGGGGCACAGGCTGCGGGGGGTATGCAGGGTCCACATGTTGCATTCTGTGTGGTAGCTCTGATGGTGGTCACTTCAATGCTGTATAGTTTTCGGTGACTATTTGTAGCCCTGCAGTGTCTGAATTCACGGGGTGCTCACTGGGTGGTATCTAGTGAGGTTTGCGATAGAATCACCCCGTAGTATGTACCCAGTCTAGGTATAGTATTTCAATTGAGACTTTTATGATTTTAATGGTGGGAGTTATTTGCTTTTAGTGTTTTCCTTAAAAGTCTGTGGAAATCATTTTTTCCATAACTACGTTTGTCTCCTTTGTCTTTGAGGTAATTTTAGAATCTTTGCAGCTTCAAATAATAAAAAGAAATCTTACTTGTGAATCGAATGCCCGTCTCCTGCTTCTCCTTGAACCTGTAAATTTGTTTTGTGTCAACACAGTGGAAGGAAGGGTCTTTCCCTGGCCTGTGGGTTTACTGAGACCCTGTCTCTAATAGTGTGTCTGGTCACATATTTCCTCACTGTCTAACACTAAAAATGATCACCCCATTATCTCTGGGGTCACACTGATAAATTTGCTTCTCCTGCCCAGAGAGCTAGCAGGTACCGATCAGCCAGAGGAGGAAACTTGTTATTATCATTTGTTTTAATGTTAAATAGTAATTGCTTTACATTTAAATGAATGTGAGCTTTTCTATTTTAAGAGTTGATAGAAAGAACTACTTTTAATATATTTATATTGTAGGTGATATTTTTTTCCAATTATATGGCGCCCCCTGGAGCCATGTCACCCCATACTGCCTATGCCAGGGCCTGGCCCCATGGAATAGGGAACAACAATTCAAATGTTAGCCTGTCAGCTGATAACAGCTGGACATTTCACTTCTGTGTTCTGCAGGAACTTATTCAAGCTTCGTTTACTGGACCCAAACCATCTCTAATAGAAAAAAGGTCCTGTCCTGCAATCCAGACAGAGCTGGTGAGAGCATCTCTAAGCTGATGATCTCACTTTGTCCAATTTATTTAATTTTTTAAAGGTTGAATTAAATAGTAACTACAGCTGTTTAAGTGTAAAACTAAATGAAACTACCATGACATTTTATTTGTTCATATTTTGTACTGACAGTATAGATTTTAACCAGATCTCAGTTCCATTGGTGCTCTTACACCATAACCTGAGAAATGATCAGTGGAACAGGAAAATGCCAGCGTGTGGTGGTGGACTGCATCATAACTCCCACTTCTGTCAAACCATGATGGACTGTGTCTGTGATGAGTGTGTGAGGGACAGATGGACAACAAATGAACAAACGTTTGTTCATTCCTTCACCCATCTGTCCCTTTCATGCAGCATCTCAACCCAGCCTTACATGCCTGCCCAAATTTCATCTCTGGAGGAGGGTGAGAATATCCGAATGTGCTCTCTGAGCACAGAAAGGTCAGTGAGGCAGCTCAGTTTGTCATCCCTGATTTTAAACTGTCTCTGCGTGAACACGAATAAAGAGAAATACAAAAAAAAAGCACCCTGCCACCGGCTAAACTTTATTTACTTCTGACACTGTCGTGAAACAAAAGCTGGCAGCAGAATTTTCAGGTAGATTCATTTTTCTTGTCACGGTTTTATTGGTACTGCAATAACTAAATCATGAAGAGCCTTAGTGGTGGGAGAAGTCTGACAGATGTAGCCTGACAGCGGAGCAGAGGCAGTCCCCATCTCAGAGCAGCAGAGACACACAATGAGCAACACAATGCTGAACCAGTCGTTTAATCCTAGACACACTGACCTCAGGCTGAACTGATTCACTGATTCAAAGGCTTTGACTGGCTCTGAGCTATTTTCAGGCATAGCACTTTCACCCCCACCTGTCGGTTGGATTTATGTGTGGCATAACAATCAATCCAGGTGGAGGTTTAAGAGAAAGGAGCGAGAGAGAAAGAGCGGAGTAATTTAAAGAAATACAGAAATACAGCCATGAGCTGAGGTGATGCTTACACTCAGGATTAGTGTTCAACATGAAGGATTAACTGGCATATGAATATTAAAACTACTCATCAAAAACTACATTTAAAAAATCGAAGTATGGAAGCCCATTTCTGCCAATGAAAAGATAAAAAAAAATAGGATAGTCCCAAAAAAAAAAAAACCCTTACGTCATGATTGTAAGAAACAAAGTCATAAGATTGAGATACTAAGTCATGATAATGGGATACTTTCTCATAATTATGAGATTTTCAGTCATAATTATGGCTTAGTAACTTATAATGATGTGATATTATCTCATTATTATGATTTCACTTTTTTTTTTACTTTTCAATTTTTTATTTTCTTTTATCACTTTTTTTGTAATGGCAGAAATGGGTTTCCATAAAGAAATCTTAAACTTGTGTTTATCTAATGGCTGACATGGGGCAGCCCTACAGAATGCAGTTGAGCCCTACCCCTCATCCATGAACACCCACTGGCTGTGTTATCAGACAGAGCATAAAGTCAGACTGCAGGACAGCTGAAGTTATGTGGCTGAAGATTTCCATCCACATTACCTTCATCTAACCTGTTGACTCCAGGCCTCATTATGACAGTTTATTGTAAAAGTAAAGTGGTTTTTGGTGCCTGACTTCCTGTCTCACTTGAAGTGCTCTGAGCAAATTGATGAGCCAAACTCCATCACTCGCCAAAAACAGAAGTCTAGAATATCAGCTTGGAAGGGTTCCAACCTGCCGGACCTAAAACAAAGCCAGAACATGAACTAAAACCTAGTAGATCAGTGATGTGACAGAGTGGAGACAGACTGGATGCTGGGGTGGAATTTGGCCACATAAAGTTGTATTTGCTCACATTCTCAGACCATAATAAGAGTGTTGAACTGTACTCATGAAATGTGACACTGCTCTGAAAATAACTTCATCTTAAAAAACAAACATTGGACACGACAGAGCAGAGGAAAGTGAGGAGAACTTTAACCAATATTCTGCTCAAGCCTGTGAAAATGACCCGTATGTTAGCGACAGTGTTAGCAACAGTAACGTTTAACGTTAATGATGTAAAGTTTCACCTGAATGTTGGAGCCCAGCCTGACAGATAGATCAACAGTTACTGATCACATGATTTAAACTGCATCACGAACTGCTTCCTCCTGCACGCTGTTTCTCACCGTCTACTCTATGGAGGCCCTACAGGGCCAAAACACTCAAACTCAAAAGTCATGTGAAATCTAAACAGAGAAGTAATGAAATTACATCACATGTCCATAAAGAGCAGCACAGATGTCAAGTTTTCATTTTCACAAATGACCTGTTGACAAACTTAATATTCACAGTAAAATACTTTTCAAATATCAGAACTCAAGTCACTGTTAAGATTTACTTCATATGAAACTACTGTTTGATGAGTAAAACAAATATTCATCAGCATGCATGGTCATGTTGTAACCCCCCCCCCCATGTGCTGGTGAAGAGCCCTGTTGTTGTTAACATCACCAATTTTTCTTTTGTTTTCTCAGCAGTCAGCTGCTGCTTCAAAGCAAACAAGATCTGACTGAATTTCCTCATCTAAATTCATCTTCCCTCTCCCCAGCTTCTGAGTTAATCAGAGCAAAAATCCACTTGCAGCCTGATTTCATATTCAGGAGTTAAACCCAGAAAAGTTGTTCAAACAGCAGCATCATTTATTACTCCAATAGGAAGAAATGTTGAACTGTGAAACTAGAAAGGATGATGTAATCGCTGGCAATGGCAGTCACTGACACATCAAATAAAAACCACTGAGGAAAAATTCTCCAGGATTTCCTGGAGAAATTCTGACCAACAAACATCAAAATCAGTGGGTCACATTCACCTGAGTCAGGATATCCTCCTCTAAGGATGCAAGTCAAACATTTAATAAATGTAAAAGTTTTACTCAGAGATGTTTGGCTCAGTTTTAATTAGTTGGTCAAAAGAGAATTCCCTTTTTAGTACTTTAAAAACTGTTTTGTTTTGTTTGTTTGTTTTTCATAAGGAAAAGAAACTCTTTGAAATCAAAGCTCAGGTGAGATAAAAAAAAAAAGGAGCCAAGAAGTTTAGGCAACAATTCTCTGCTCAGGTGTGGATCTTATTTATAGTTTAGAGGTAAATTCAGAGTGAATTGTTCAAACAGGCACATAAAGAGGTTAAACATATGTGTCCCACTTACTGTGCAGAGTGACCAGCTCAGGGGAAAAGTCCTCCGCTCACCATCAGCTGATGTGCTGCATAAAGAGGAGACCGAGAGGGCACACCTGCGCTCCTGCCTGCGTCCCCTCCTCCTCTTCACATCCTTTAAAGTGTTGCACACACACACACACACACACACACACACACACACACACACACACACACACACACACACACCTGAAAAAAATCAAGAGTAGAGCATACTTTCTGCCTTCCAATGAGTTGTTTTTAGTATCTGAGGATGAAAGGGGGAAAACAGTGAAGACAAACTCTGTGGAGACACATTTTGGACTGTCAGAGCCAGGTCCCTCAGCTCCTTTTAAAACTGAGTTTAGGAAATGTGTTTCAGAGATCTTTCATGTGATATTTGTTAAAATCTGCCACAGAAGTTCCAGAAGTTCCAGCATTTGATAAATGAGACGCTGCATAAATCACCACAAAAGTTCTGTCAGTGCTGCCTGATCTGAATTACCCAGAGTTTTCTTCAGAAGTTTTTTTCATAACCATCTCGATCACAGGTGAAGCAGGTCATGTTCATTTTTTTGTCTAAGTCTTTATTCATTCATTCAACCTTTATTTAGTTTCGAGATGCCATTGATGCATGTTCTCATTTACAATGACATCGAGAGTACATTGAAACAGTAATTGCAAGACAATAAGCAAGCAACAGAAAAAAATGCATGTTGATACGAGACAGGAAGTGTAATAAGTGTGACCTAATGTTTCCATGATTTGGTTTTGGAAAACTTGCCAAACCTGCAGCATCACATGGAGCATATTTGTGAGGAAGTGGAGCGACTATCGATAGCAAATAAGTCAAACAATATGTGTCAAACAACAGAGCCAGGTTGAAATACCAGTGCTTATGCTAGCTCTGACAGGCTGTACGTTAGGCACAGTGGTTCATTGAGCTAAATGCTAATATCAGCATGCGAACTTGTTAACGTGTGCTAATATTTTATTTTCCATTTTATTAATTTTTTAAACAGGTATTATTTCCCAAGTTTTCTGTTTTTTAAGCATGTTAGCATGTTGAAACTTCTTTAACTGCTCTCTAGTCTGGAACCCTTTGGTGGGAACTACTCTTTGGGGCATCTGGTCTGGCCTGTGGTTGGATATTAAGGTCCTCCATCTGAGACTTTGTGTTTGTTGTGTTGTATTGTTTACAGCCCAACTACCACCTTAACACTGGGAATACACCAGATGCATCTCTGGTCCGGCTCGGCTCTTCTGTGTTTTGACTGCATACGTCAACTGGCTGCATGATCAGTCCTGCGCCTTGTAGGACTGACAGACAGCTGGAGTTGCGAGCCTGAGGAGTTCCCACGCTTCCTGCTCCATTGATGATCCTTTCCTCGTTCATGTTGGGCTGTAAAACCTCCAGCCTGTAGATTCCTGGTCTGGCTGTGCTCATTATGTCAGTTTGTTGTTGTTGTTGTAGTCAAGCTAAATACAGTCTGGTTATGGTTTGTTTTATTTGAAAGTCACTTGCTTTGTTTAGTTAGTTTATTGTGTATGACTGCCTGTTCGGCTTGATGTGCACTCAAGCTATTAGGAAGATATTAGGATTTCAGGTTCGTCCAATCAGAGACACAGCTCAGCTCACGTGACTGCCGAGCGCCCTATAGCTGTTAGAAAGGAAGCTCAAAGTCCACCTTGTGTCCAAGATGGCCCTGTCCAATGATTGGCTTCATTTGACTGTAACAGGAACAGGTAGGTGACGTCACAGAGACAACATCCAAATTTTTTCCAGTCTATAGGTCCGACCTGTTGATGACTGCTGGCCCTGAGCCAGTGATGTAGTTTTGATATACGAGAATGAGGGAGCCAGAACATGGTGCTTTATTTTGAAATGACTGGATACTCTGATAGTTTTTCGTTTCTGTTTTCCTGTTTGGTACGATCTGCTCTGTGGAGATTGACAAAAATAAACGCACAATTTGTGCTCACACTGCATGTGTGAAGAGGGGGTGACTCTTTGACTATTGATCACAATCTCAAAATCCATCTCTTCCTTTTAGCCTACCAACTCTGACTGAAATCCATCTCATCTTTCTTATTTTTTTTTAAATCTCTCTGATCTGATGCCGTGACAGAGTTGATCAGAGACACATCATGTGTAGAGGCATAAATGGAGTCAGTCCTGAGAGATTATCTCTTTGAGTAGATCCAGTAAGCTGTACTTCACTGCAGATATCAGCTGATAGATGTCAATGAAAATGTCTTCAGATGGGATTTGGGATTAATCGTGTTCATGCAGAATTTCTGGATAAGGATCCCCAACCAAAAAGTATGACTGAAGTTGATGGGAACAAGTTTGTTTTACAAGTTAGTGGTCATCAATTGAAGTTTCTTAGAAAAGAAAGGAAAGGAAGGGAAACAAGTGCAGCCGAATTAAATATGAATTTGTGTGTCAGTATTTGAGGCAGTGTGTCTCCTGAATCCTAAAATATTTCTTCAGATATCTGAGAGCTGGGCCTGCCAGAGGCACAGAGGAGAAGACCTTACATCATCCCTTGGAGACCACGAGAACAAACATTTTGAGATATTTCAGTCACTAAAACAGTAGTGAACTGATCACACTGACAGCCGTACCTGGAGTCTGTTGTATCACAAGTTTGTTTCAGTATTTTGACTTTTATTGGCAGGATCAACAACACTTCAGGTCAGAAAATTCTTCTCTCATCTGAGTCCGTGCTGCCTCACTTGGTGCTTCTCCTTTAAGGTATTTGTCGTCTACAAAATATTTCACTCCTGCTTAATCTAACAGCTCCTCCATTTCTGACCTCAACATCACTTTCTGTTTCACTCACACTCCTGACCAGAGGCGCACACAGACACTTAAAAAAAACTAAACACACACACACAGCTTTAATAAAAGCTGCCGGGGTCTTTCTAATGAGAGTGAGGGAAAACAAACAGGTACACCGGAGGGAGAGAGCATTCAGAAGACAGCAGATGCAGAGGAGGAAGTAAGAGGAGAGGCTGAATGAATGATTCAGCCGGGGTCTGTGTGGAAAGTGTCAAACACTCCTCCTCAGATCGTTAAGATGTAAACAGAATCGAAGGCCTTTAATGAAGCTGAGGAGAAAAACACAGTGACAGCTGCGCCTGACTGAGGTGTGTGTGTGTGTGTGTGTGTGTGTGGTGCGCAGGTCAGAGTGGAGAAACAGGAATCTAAATGTGTTGCTCTGATGCATTTTGTTTATTCTTTAAATAAGATATGTACCCGGAAAATGGAGGCAGTAAAGTTTATGGGTTTACTGGTCCACTTCAAACCGGGGTGGTTACATATCAACTGATTTACGGCTCAGTGGAGCTCAGACAAAGACTCAGGGGAGCTGTGTTTAGTTCTTTGTGTTTGTGGTGTATTGATTTTTAAAGGTAGGTATTCAATGGACAAGAGAACTGTAGCACTGACAATGGTAAAAAGTGGACAACGTGTCATTGTTAACACAACCAAGAGACTCAAGTAACAGAATGGAAGGTTATTTACTACAACAAATACTGAAATAATGTGGAAGATCTTTGGTATTTGGACTGTAAGGAGAGAATCTGAGATGGAGGACTGTTTGCTCTGAGCAGCAGCAGGAAAAGCCATCAGTCCAGTCCAGACTCTGGTGGTGGTGACTCGCGAGGAGAGGATGCATGATGAATGAAGTCAGCACGAAAGAACAAAGTGATGAGAAAGAAGCCTCTCTTTAAAAAGAGAGTATAAAAGCAGGTTATGATAAAAGTCCTGTGATTTTCTGATACTTGACTGAACTCCACAGTTTCCCAACTCTGCAGGTTCCCACTGCCAAAGGAAGCAGAACAGCCCCAGAGCATCGTTTAGGTACCGCCATGCTTCACTGTAAGCAGGCTGTTCTTTTCAACACATGGTTCATTTGTCTCCCTCTGGATAAACCACTGAGGAAAAGGCCAAAAGATATTTAGTTTTTATTTTACCTCTGAACAGAGCAGAATCACAAAACTCATGTCGATCACTATCTGGTTTTAAGTGTCTTGGAGTTTGACCAGGGGTCAGCAACCTGTGGCTCTATCATCCTTATGCTGTGGCTCCCTGTGGCTTTAGAAAATAAATAATGAGGTACAGTGGTACCTTGATTTACAAGTGTCCCAACTAATGAGTTTCTCCAGATAAAAGCAAGTCTCTCGGCCTATTTTTTGCTTTTAGTCGAGAGGTAAAATTCAGGTTACAGCAACATTGTCTAACTTGTTCACTTCAAGCAGTTACCTCACAGTGGAAGCATCAGTGTTGTGCTCACACTTGAGCTTGCACTTCTTTTGCAAAACGTTCACCCAGTCAATCAATCAATCAATCAATCAATCAATCAATCAATCAATCAATCAATCAGTCTTTATTTATATAGCGCCATTTCATAACAAACGTTATCTGAAGACACTTTCCAAAGGCGTTGACAGGTCTAGACCTGTAAATGATAATATATTTTATGAACAGAGACCCAACATCAAGACAAGATAAGAAGTCTGATCTCATCTTAACCCACCATGAGTACAGACCTTTACAACATTCAGCAAGTTACAATGGAGAGGAAAAACTTCCCTTTAACGGGCAGAAGCCTCGGACAGAACCAGACTCATGTTAGACAGACATCTGAGAGAGAGACTGTGATGGGGTTAGAGAAAGAGGGAAGGCAAAGAGAGAAGGAAAGAGAGAGATAGAGAGAGAGAGAGACAGAGAAAGAGACAGAGAACTTTCAGACTTCATTCAAAAGAAACAGAAAAAATTGCAACTGGGTATGCGATGGCACGGTTTAAAGACGCTTGTGTAACTAATTTTAGAAACTGAAAGGGAGGATGAAACAGAGCTGATTGGACAGGTTTTTATAGGAAACACCTGCAGGTGAAAGTGAGGAAAGTGTGGAGAAAAGAGCAAAAATCAGCCAATGAGATTCAGATATTCAGTTCAGTCTTTCTCTTCCACCTCCATCAGCATCTTCAAGTCGTCTGATCTCCAAGGTAAATGCTGAACATTTATAAAACCAGTTTACTGCAGTACATTCTATTGTGTTGTTTTTCATGCGACATACAAGTAGTTTGACTTACGAGCTACATCACAGCTGCATTAAACTCATAAATCAAAGTACAATGTGTTTAACTTTCTCCACTACACACTCCGGTACACGTGATGAAAGGATGATGATTCACAGTGTTTTTGTTTGCTGCAGATGGATAATTTAAGTTCCAGTTTTTATTTCATTAATATGCAGAGGACACATATAGACACTGAGTATTTCAAAAAAATTGAAGGAGTAAAAGCGAACGAAAAAGGTATAATAATAATAATAATAATAATAATAATAATAATAATAATAATAATAATAATAAAAAGAAGAACAATATGTTGAAATCCTGGACATCATCAGTCAGAGTGGGAGCAGCAGCTGATGAGTATAAAGAAATTTCCCAACAAACTTCACTCCACATGAAAAAGGCAGCAAAAGATTGTACTCTTTGGCCAGTATGCAGCCAACTGTCAGACAAAACCTGCTTTTTGCTCTCATTCACTAATAAATGTGTAGAAATGTTCTTACTCTGTGCACAAGTTCAGTGTTGACACAAAATCCCTGTCTCATTCATTACACATGCACCAGCCAGTTTCCTTCTCACCACTGTGTGTATGTTAGTGAATCAGAATCATTCTAAACTGACGGCCCTTTGCCTGCTGCAGTTAGGAAAAAAACCACGCACCTGTTCCCTCCATAAAAGGACATCCGTTTGACACCTCAAAACAAGACTGGAGAGGAAGCTGTGAGAGATGGCCCAAAAATTAAAAGAGGGAATTTCACAGAAGCTGAAATTGAAGTTATTGTGTCAGAGGTGGAGGAAAGAAAAACAACACTTTTTTGAAGTGTTTCTAGTGGAGTCGTAATGACCTGGGCTTCCACAGAAGAACTGTAGCTCAGGTAAACAAAAAATGGTTTGATATCAAGATGGATGCAAAGAAAAGGAAATGGGACATGTACCTGATATCAGGAGGAACCGGATGAGAGCAGTGAGTTTGGGCGCAGATTTGCAGAGAATTAAAGAGTTGCAGCAATACATGCCTTGGCAGCCAGAATGGGCTGATAAGCTATTCATCACCCTTCTCTTCTCTAACATATTTCTGCAGTGTGTGAAAATCGATATCTTCTGGGGACACTGTCTGCAATTTCTTCAAGCAAGGCAAGATCTGCCACCTTTACATTTTTTTTTTACTATTTTCTAGGTAATGTATGCATTTTATAGGCCAACAATTAATCAGTTTAATTGGCAGCAGATGCTTAATATATATATATATATATATATATATATATGTTTGTGTGTGTGTATGTATATGTGTGTGCATATATCTATCTATCTATCTATCTATCTATCTATCTATCTATCTATCTCTCTCTCTCTCTCTCTCTCTCTCTCTCTCTCTCTCTCTCTCTATATATATATATATATATATATATATATATATATATATATATATATATATATATATATATATATAGCACTAGTCACTCCACCATTAAGTCCTAAAGAAAAAACAAACAGCACTTTCTGAGTGTAAGATGTTCGTTCAAATTGTCTGAACAGGATCTGATGCACATGATGATTTGCCGTGGTGTCAGACCGTGGCAGTGCAGCGCCAACTATTGGTTAAATTAAGGGTTTTTTTATGCCTTGAGTATTGGTAGCTGACATCGGCAGTCCTCCATACTTTGAAATAAGGCTGGTATCAGCTCGATACCAATACCTGGTATGGGTACTCAACCATCTTTAATATATATGTGTTTATGTGTGTGGGTGGGTGTGAGTGTGTGTATGTACGTGTGTGTGAGTGTATTCTGTTATATGTTTACCTCGTTACTGTAAAATCTTAACAAACAGATCTATAAAAAACAAAGAATTTAGATTTTGTGCTTGAATATAAAAACTTGCAAATGTTGGTTGAATCAAGGTTGTTTTTTTTTTGTTTTTTTTCTTTTTTGTCAGGAAGCCCAGCAGCAGCTGAGCTCACTTCTCAGCCCACAGAGGGAGCCTCATTTTTTCAGGCTTTGTTCTGTCTCATCACACCTTCAGACCCTCCATGTGTCAGGCGTTCTTACCTGGTTTTGTGCCTCTCTGTGGGAGCATGGAGGAGCACACTGCCTCATAAAAACTCATTACCAGCCTTCCTCTGTTGACAGAGAGCATCAAGTGGCTCGCTGTTGACCCATCTGCTGGTGCAGAGAACAAGCAACACACACACACACACGCTCTCTCGCACACACACGCACACAGGAGCAACCCACACCTCTCCACAAATACTGTACGCATAGCTGAATGAGCAAGCTTTGAACAAACATGGAGATGACTGAGTGCACAGTATGTGATGCATCAGGATGAATGAGCTGGAGTACCATCAGATAGCAGTGTGTGCATGCTAGAGGAACATGTGTGTGCATGTGTGCAGTGTGTAGGTTTACATACACACTAATGAAACATTCAGCTGAGCATATGGTGGGTGCAAGGGGAGACACAGGCAGATTTAACCAAGCTTATCCAGTGACCCAGTGGATGTGAATGCAACACCGGTGTTGTGATCCTTTTTGCCTGCGTGGTAGATCAGGTGACTGCAGGGAGGGAATTAAAAGCTTCTCGTTTTCACAAAACAAACAGGATCATTGTGTGGAAAAGCTGCCTGATGTCACCTGTGTGCGTGACAGGAGACATCATCCACAGCACGCAGTTAAAACCTTTACACTGGGAAAAATCTGCTGCTCAGAGACCAGAGATGTATGTAATTAATGAGCGTGTTTATTCTGTCAATTAAAGGCTGATCTGGCTCATTATGGGGCCTCCATGACACATTTCGGTGATCTCATCAGCTGGAATCCAAAAAACGCCACAGCAGCTGTATCTCCATGAATATTCTGTCCTCATTAACGCCGCCACCGGTAGGATCCATGATTATGATAATGACAGTGAGTGTATCATGACTTGGCAGGGAAATGACATTAGCGGGATGAGCGGCAGATTACAGGTTAGAGGAGAGCTCAGTCTCTGCTGCCACCTGCTGCTCAGAAACAGTAACAGTCAGATTCAAGAGGTGGATGTGAATGATCGAGAAATTATTTTAAAAAAATGAGTCATGAGTGAGTCATCTGACATTATTAGATCTTAATGTTTATCTTTCCCCTGAGTGCTTCTATTTGAGACCATTTGGAATCCTTCTTTGGCTTTCCTTTTTTTTTTCTTTTTATTGAATGGATATAAATTATTCCTTATTTTTACCTCTTTACCCACATGCGCCTTCAGAGGATATAAATAAACCATCATATCCTTTTATGACTTCTGTGTGATTGGAAATTTCCTAAAGTTAAGGTGTCCTGACATCTACAGCCTATAATCAAAGGGCAATGGAAACTGCGTTTCCCATAGTGCAACTAACTGCATCTTTTCATTTGATGTGTTGTTTAGCAAACGAGCCCATCTTCTAAACTCTGAATCTTGTTCTGTGAGGCAGACTTGCTGTTTTAGGAATGAACTGTTGAAGTATATTTTCTATAGGACTGCATCTAACAATTACTTTCACAATTGATTAATCTATCAATCATTCTCTTGATTAATGGTGTAGTTCTTTGGTCTGTAATGTCAGAAAATGGTGAAAAGATATTCAGGACTGTCATAGAGGAGCAAAGAAACCATAAAATATGCACATTTATGAAACTGAAGTCAAAGAATTTGGACTTTTTTCCTTTAATAATTATTTAAAGGCAGGGTTGGTAGTAAAATAAATATGTATATATTTACACACACACACACACACACCGGCCACTTTATTAGGTCCACCTGTCCAACTGCTCGTTAATGCAAATTTCTAATCAGCCAGTCACGCGGCAGCAACTTAATGCATTTAGGCATTTAGGCAGTTCTGAGGGCGAAAATGCCTTGTTGATGCCAGAGGTCAGAAGAGGATGGTTCCAGCTGATATAAATAAATAAATAAATAAATAAATAAATAAATAAATAAATAAATAAATAAAAGGGGGGGGGGGGTCAGTGGGCACTTGATGGCAGAGTACCTGTGACCCAACTAACTTGAAGCATTTCTTTGCACTTAATAAGGTTTCTCCTTGTTTAAATTCTTGCTTGTGTTGTACGTCGCTTTGGAAAAAAGTGTCTGCTAAATGAAATTGTAGAATTGTAGAAAGGCAACAGTAACTCAAATAACCACTCGTTACAACCGAGGTATGCAGAAGAGCACCTCTGAACACACAACACGTCGAACCTTGAGGCAGATGGGCTACAGCAGCAGGAGACCACACCGGGTGCCACTCCTGTCAGCTAAGAACAGGAAACTGAGGCTACAATTCACACAGGCTCACCAAAACTGGACAATAGAAGATTGGAAAAACGTTGGCTGGTCTGATGAGTCTTGATTTCTGCTACAATATTCGGATGGTAGGGTCAGAATTTGGCGTCAACAACGTAAAAGCATGGATCCATCCTGCCTTGTATCAACGGTTCAGGCTGCTGGTGGTGGTGTAATGGTGTGGGGGATATTTTCTTGGCACACTTTGGGCCCCTCAGTACCAACTGAGCATCGTTTCAACACCACAGCCTACCTGAGTATTGTTGCTGACCATGTCCATCCCTTTATGACCACAGTGTACCATCTTCTGATGGCTGCTTCCAGCAGGATAACGCTCCATGTCATAAAGCTGGAATCATCTCAGACTGGTTTCTTGAACATGACAATGAGTTCACTGGACTCAAATGGCCTCCACAGTCACCAGATCTCAATCCAATAGAGCACCTTTGGGATGTGGTGGAACGGGAGATTCTCATCATGGATGTGCAGCTGACAAATCTGCAGCAACTGCGTAATGCTATCATATCAATATGGACCAAACTCTCTGAGGAATGTTTCCAGTACCTTGATCAATCTATGCCACGAAGGATTAAGGCAGTTCTGAAGGCAAAAGGGGGTCCAACCTGGTACTAGGAGGGTGTACCTAATAAAGTGGTCGGTGAGTGTTTCTATATATTCCTGACTCTGTTGCTTTGGAAAAAGTTAGTTTAGCTTTGCATAAAGATTGGATCACAGCTATAATAAACTACTTCAATAATTTTTTTTTAAATCAATCATCCATCCATTGATTTAAATTTACTCTCACATTTCGTTTCCTTTGTTCTTATGATAAAAAGTTAGAGGTTTAACTGGCATTCACTGGAATAACTGTTCAGCCATGTTTTGTGAAACCAAAAGGTAAATAAACCACCTGATGGCTTCAACCAAACCTTAATAATAATAATAATAATAATAATAATAATAATAATAATAATAATAATAATAATAATAAAAGGAGGTGTTGATTACTTTTTCAACTCGAGCGCTGATCAGGCTATCTTTGAGTATCATCTCAGACTTTATGAAACCTCTCCAGAGCATCAGAAGAATTTCAGCCACCTCACAGGAAATGAGTAACTGTGGTAGATTAGCAGTGTTTTAGCGAGCGCTGTAAACTACGTTCACCTGGGAAGAAAAATAAATCACTGAACTGCTTGTGTAAAGTCAATTTTATTTATTCTGATTCATAGAAGCATTTTTAGAAAATATACTCATTTCCAGGCTGCAAAATCAGATTAAAACTGGATCCACTGACTGAAATACTCTTGAAGAGATGGGAGCGCTAAGTGCATGAAAACACATTTCTCAATCATCAGCATACTTACAAACACAGTTATCAAATGATTATGGTTATCACAAATAAAAACATGATTGTTAACTGGTCAAGTACCACAATGGTTAGTGCAGATTTATATCCAGTATTTACATCTCCAGCAGAATAAATACAGTACAAACTCACTTTAAGTCATCACAGATTGTCAGTAAAAGACTGGGAGGGCATGAGGAGACAGTTTTTCTAATATTTGATTTTCACAAATGCTTTAAATAAGAGTTCCTGATCCTGGAGAAACACTGAAGCGCTGTATGTGACAGCTCTGTTATGTCCTGCAGCTCAGACTGAACTTAATGCCTGAGAAAAGCCACAGCGAGTGCAACCAGTTAAAAACAGAAAGCGTACAGAACATGCATTTTCAGCAACAAATGTTTGACAGAAAAATAAGCTTCCGTTGAGCTATTTCTTTTCTAAGTTTAGTGCACACAGTTTTAAAAGCTTGTCTCTCTCCAGTCCTCCAAGTTCAAGTCTGTCCGTGCTCCGGTGCACTGGTAACGTCATAAAGGGTCTTTGTTTCCGAGCTGGGGACTGTCATAACCTGGAGAAGAAAAAAACAGTCTCAATACAGCATTTTAAATTGACTGTTTTAGCTTAATAAGTTCAAGATCACTGTATGTTACTGCACTAACTAAACCCAATGAGCGCCCTGAGTTCTGTGAGTATCAGCTTTGGATTTACTGCCTGAAAGGATGTTTTTCTTTAGCCTTGCTTTCCAGAAGCAGATCAAACATATGTAAAAAAAATTCAGGCATAAACCATCAAAGTGGTCAGCTGCTTCCCTGTGGAAGTAAATATCATGTGTCACATAATCACAGTTTTACGTCGGGGTCTTAATACCTGCTTTTTGTGTTTCAAACATAAACTGTTGACATTTTCTAAACAATTTCAGGACATTCATGCCCCCACATTTTCATTATTGGTGTGGTTCACACAAGCACAGGGTATTAGCTCTTTTTTCCCTGAATTCAAAATATTCCATTTGGTTGGAGCTTCTGTGTTTATATCATAACAACATTTACGGAGAGGACACCAGAATATAAACACAGCAGCAAACCCCCAGCACTGAGAGCTCAACACATAAACTGTACACAACATGAAAGTAGTCTCAGTGATGTTACAGCGAGGTATGGTTGTACTTTGAGGATAACAGTTCTGCACAACTTTGCACAGCTGGAGGTTCGGCATGTTGACTTAAAGGTTTAAAGAGGGGGTATCTGCTATAAAGGGTGACTCAGCAAAACTCAGAATGAAACATTAGATGGTTCATTACATAACAAATTAAATGTACATTTTCTTCACTCAGGTATGAATAAGATGTGTGTACAGATGTAAGATGTGTTCATTTGGGTATATTTCATTCCACATCGAAGCGTTCGTTTATGGCATAAGTAGGGGAGAACGGGGTTGGTTGTCACCTTCATTATATCTCGCCACCAGAGGGCACTATCTCTTAAATTGTGACATGGATATCTCTTAAATTGTGACATGGAAATTTTCTGAAATGTGATCAGAGCTCACCTACAGAATCTTCTCTGGAGTCAGACAGCTGAACCTGAGCTGAGAGGACTTTTTGTGTTTTTCATGTTGTAAATGTTCAGTTCCTCAGTATTTTAATTCAAGGCATTTAAACAACAAGTTTATAACAAAACAACTGTTACCGTTAAAAAGAGTAAAGGTAGAGCTAAAGTTTAGACTGTTATTAGCTAGCTAACTAGTTGTTACATGATTGTTAGCCTTGATGCTAGCTAGAAATTCCAGTTGGAGTTGGTCGTCACATTTTCTTTTGGGTTGGTTGTCACATATATAAGTTATGTTATATACAGTAGGCTGGTCTAAAGATGTGTTATCTGTTCAGGGTCTTTGCTTATTTTGTGTTAAGATGCTTTAAGTTATAAATTTGTCAAATTCTCAATGAAATAAAACTTCAAAATTTAGCTCTGCCTCCTTTTTTTTTTAAAGTTTTTCCCATTGAATATGTGTCAGAGATCTCTGATAGTTAATTAACTCTTTGTTACAGTGAGTCTGAAAATGAAAGGGATACACATTTTAATCCAACACCTTCTTTTAATGTATGAATGAGTGTTGAAAGATGTTTTGATGATGAGCAATTCACACTAGAGTATGTTAGTGTGACAACTAAACCCATACTCCCCTACTTCCTTTGCTATCCTGCCTCCTCCTGAGACCTGGACCAGACCACATGAGCCCCTCACTGTTGAACCATGGCATTGAAAATGAATGTTGATGAGTCTCCCCCAGGCTGTCCTCCCGTTCACGACCCTGCCAACCTGCTGCAGTGTCCACCTGGTAAACCCCACCCTCTGGACCGTGTGCTGATCCTTCATTCCCTGCACCTTCCTCCTGTGGCAAGCTTTGGCTCCAGTCTTGTGCATGACTCTCCTGACAGTCTCCCTTCTCATGATCCAAACTCTCAGTGTTTACAAACTTCTTTCTGTTGAGGTCAATGAAGTTCAACAGAGTCTTGACGTTGATTTGGGAGCGGTCACACTCCTGTGTGCCACCCAGAAGAAACTCGTGGAGATTACCAGTTGAAATGTGCAGCTCCTTTTCATGTTTAACTTGCATATGACGATTTAAATACAGAATTCATTTAAGGTACCAAAGGAAAAACTAATGTCATAAACAAATGTTTGTATGTGGAATGAAATGTTAACACATCTAATTTATACTTGAGTGAAGAAAATATACATTTAAATTTATTATGTAATGAATCATGAAATATTTCATCCTGAATTTCCCTGAGTCACCCTTTAAAGTACCAATGTTGGATGTTCAGACTAAATGTGTAGATTTTGAAGCCGCTACATATTCATGTTGTAGAAATCCGTACAGTCTGTTCAAAAAATAGCTCAAGATCTTCATGAGACTCGCTGAAAGGATGCGTTCATCACATAAAGATCGTCACAGAATTTCAGGATCAGGAGACTGATAACAGACAAGTTGGAGGGGCGGGCCTCAAACACCAAGGTCTGCTCATAGCCTTCCCCTTTAAGGCCTCCGAAAAGCTGGCCAATCAAAGGGAAGGAGATTTGTGGAGCAGGGAGCCTTAAAAGGACAGCAGTTAAAACAAAGAGCCTCCAGCAGAGGCTGAAAGAAGGGATCTCTAAAACACCAGAGTGAGAAAAAAAGGATATTTTTAGGCTGTAAATCAGGAAAGCTAACAGAGGGACAGTATGAAGCCTTAAAACAGGGGTCGGCAACCCAAAATGTTCAAAGAGCCATATTGGCCCAAAAAAACAAAAACCAAACCTGTCTGGAGCCGCAAAAAATTAAAAGCCTTCTATAAGCCTAATATGAAGGCAACATAGGCTGTCAGTATATTAGCTATATAAGCCTATTATTAAAATGACTAAGTAGGCTACAAATAAAAAATGAGCATTCATGATTAAATGTTTATTTTCCTGGCAGCACATCCTGGAGAGAATGACGCACCGCGTGACTACTCTGCTGTACGATATTTGGTGCTTCAAGTTTAACTTCCATTACAATATTAATGTTTTATGTTTTGTTGATTAAATTATAGAAATACAAGTGTGGCGCCCTGAGGTATCATTGAGTTGAGCACCGCAGAATAGCAGAATAGCATCGGTGAATGGTTTCCCACGCTTTATTATCTCCCGGGCTGCAACAAAACTTGCAGCAGTAGTAGAGTTTGGAGATGCAATCCACTTCTTGAAACTATTTTTACGGTCCTCTAATTTTACTGCAATTGCACTTTTTCTCTCAGTCCCAACTGGGTGCTCGGCTGCAAATATAGCATGTTTTACCTGGAAATGTCGTTCCAAATTGCCCTTCTTGTTATTTGACAACTTCTCATTGCAAATCAAACATGCAGGCAGTCCTTCAGCACTGGCAATGAAAGCAAACGATTCTGTCCATTCTTCTTTTAATCTTCTGTTCTCAACAGCAGTCGTTCTCTTTTTCCCTTCTCATTGCCCGTGACACACCCTCGTTTGTTTACAACAGCCACCTGTACTGTGTGTCGCAGGCTATGACGCAATTCTGCTATTTGGCGCAATTCTGAAATTCAGTATTTATTGCATTAATTTTTACAGCATAAGGATATTTGTGTCAGCTTTCCCCCCCTAAAGAAACCATATTAAAACAACAACAACAAAATATCATTTTTTTTCCATTTTCACACATTTTTGAAAAAGCTCCAGGGAGCCACAAGGGGAGTGCTAAAGAGCCGCATGCGGCTCCGGAGCCGCGGGTTGCCGACCCCTGCCTTAAAAAAACAAAGATACTCTATAGTCTTGCTCGGAGTCTGAATGTCTGCTGCAGCTCCTCCTCTTTAAATGTTAGGCTGAGTCAACATTAACTATTTGGCAACCACCAGCTTTGGGCTTCATAATGATTTTCCAACCTACCTGAAGGTAAAAAGAAATAAATCTAAAACCTCTTAGAGATCGCACTGAAATTACATCCATGTTTTATATATCTTATAATGAAGACTAAAAAAAGTAAGAAGAGTAAATATGAAAGTAATCACTGGTTGAACATGAAAGACTAAGAAACAATTGTTAATACTGCTGCTTAGTGTCTTCACACCATCTGCTCACAAATGTGAAGCTAGAAGCTAAATTCATTAACAAACAATCTCACAATAAATGTTACTGTGTGTTTGCTGGATGTCTTTAATCATTTCTAAAACACTTGTCATGACTACTATTCAATAATCTGAGATGCTATATTTTGCTAACTCAGGTGCAGTTGTCTCTGGCATTGATAAATAGATGCGGTATGAATCCCTCTGGCAGTCTGAGCGCGCTCAGTGTGAACAGGAAACACAATGGGACAATGTGCCTGTCGTCCAGATTATGACATATCCAAAGCATTAGCCTGCCAAAAATACGCCCGGACAGGGCGCAGAGGAGCACTTTGGTTTCACGCGTTCTGTAAAACTGGCTCTGATGCCGTCATCTATGACACGAGGAGTCTTTTATCATTCTCACAGTGCTGGTAATTGAGTCCCCGCAGCACCTTGTTCACACACATTTCTGTAGAGGTAATTGGCAGCAGTTTTGACATGTCATTAGTGCCTCTTGAGTTCCTCTGCCTCAGGGTTTCCATCTTCAATACCAAAATGTCTTGGTGTAAAATCTGATGATGAATCAGCGAAACATGGCTGCCAATTATTTCAATAATACAGCAGAGAAGTATGAAAAATGAATCAGTTCCTGTTATAGGAGGATGATAAAAGATCCTTATTTGAAAATGGGAAAGGTCTTGAGTTAAAGCACGCTCATCCCAGCAGTGTCAAAACCAGCTGCCAGCTGCACAGAGTTGTCTCTGGAAAGCCACATTTAAATGAGGTGTAATAGACGCTTCTTCCGGGACGAGCAGGCATTCACAATGTATGGTATGACTCACCCATGACGCCATGAAAACTCTCTTTGGATCAGCAAACTTACAAAGTCAGTTTGTTTGGCTAAATTAAAGCTGTACCACAACTAGGGCTGGGTACCAAACCTTTTTCAATACCAATTAACAAAAAGATAATTACATTACACATTATGGTACAAATCTTTAGTTTTCATTTTCAGCTTTAGTATTTTTCTACTCTGAGAAGTTTCCTTACATAAAAAACAAACAAACAAATAATTACTACAAATGTTTTTCCAGTGCAAAAGAACAGTCACAAACAAGTGACAGGTCAGTATATACTGAGTACAGCGTAAATGTGTTTTTTACGGTGGCCCTGAGAGCTCACAGTCAGTGTTGGTAATCAGATAGACTTTTTGTTATCCTGGTTAAAATGATCTTTATGTCCTGATGTCAATCAATACATGATGTGTTCCTAAAATAGAGTGAAAAATATCTGCTGTCTACAGCAGGAGTAAACCTGGGAAAACACCAACCGATCCTAGTGTTTGGCTGCCAGTTTATTGAACCAATCAAATCATGTCCTGCTGTTCTGCCCGCCTCCTGCATATACATTTCACCAGCGTGCTCTCGACCCGATTCAATGCTCACAACCAAGAGGGATCCAAGTACACTGAAGAATGACAGAAAAACTACCTATACCCAAGCGGCAACCTCCAGTCTGAAAATATGAGGCAATGCAGAAGTGCTAAAGTCTGCTGTTCCTCGAGTGTCTGCTTGAGTCTGGCTCCGGAAGTACCAGAAGTCACAAACACACCAAGCCAAAAAAAGCCGTTTTCACGGCCAAAATAAGCACATTTACAGCCTGGTACAAAGAATGTCTCCCGTCTGAATCGCTGATTTCACTAACAGCACACACTGTAGGGGGGTGAATTTTTTTCTAATTCGGCAGTTTCCACAATATCAAGCACGTTCACACAGTTCGTCCAATCAGAGGCACAGCTCAGATCACGTGACTGTGGAGCGTCCTATGGTTGTTACTGTGGAGACTCACAGCACGCCTTATTTCCAATATGGCCGCACTGGCCGTTTGGCTTCAAAAGGAACAGGAACAGACGGGTGACATCGCGGAGACTACGTCACTTAATTATACAGTCTATGCCTATACCCTGATTACAGCTAACGTAGAGCAAACAAAAACAATGTGCTGAGGACCAGTTTGAGTCTGTGGTTTTGAATCAGTAACCATCATATGATCATGAATCAGTGGCGCTCCTGCAACGGAGTCCTGAGGAGATGCTACATTCAAATTCATGCTAGTTTTCAGTGACTACCAACCCTGACTTTCAGAAAAAAAACATACGAAAAGACAAAACACAAGCAAATCAAGAAAACAGCTTCATCACTTTGACAACACATGAGCAGTATTTAGAAAACAAGCTGCAAAGACCACAATACAATGGAAGAGTTTCCAGAGGACACTTTAAAAGTGATGCACACGTCCATTATTAGCCACTCCTGTTGTGTTGTGGTCTTTGCAGTGTGTTTTCTAAATGCTGAGCATATGTTGTCAAACTGATGAAGATGTTTTCTTAGTTTGCTTGTGTTTTGTTGTTTTGCATGTGTTTCCTGAAGCTGCAGTGCTGTGAGCTTTCAGGGCCACCGTAGTTTTATAACTATAAATAAACTTTTTTCTGTCAATTGTTTTTTTTTTCTCTTTTGTCTAAATATCAACCCTCCTCCTTAATCTGGGGTTTAGACCGGCAAAAGTGACCTAAAAGAGACAAACATTAGCAGGGTTCTGTGAGCAGAACAGTCTGTCTGTGAGTGTTTGGATGAAGAGCAATAAATGCTTCACTCCATCTCCAAACTCCAGAAAAGTCGCTGGATTCGTCCCTTTTTAGAAAAAGTCACTAGAGGGGTCTGAAAAGTCACTAAATATAGCGACAGAGACGCTACGTTGTCAACACTGTCCTGCATGCTGCAACCACGTGTGACGTTACAGCCATCAGTGATGACAGTATGAGATCTTGATCACGTGATTAACCCTTTGGGTACCAAATCTTTGCACCGAAGGACGAGGTGTAATTCGATACTCAGTACGACTGAAGCATTTTGGTCAGTGCCATAAAAAAGATGAAGTTCGATACCCAGCCCTAACAACAACAGACATGAAGGATTTGCATTGAATAAACCTGAAAACTGGCACATGGCTGTCATACCACACATACGAGCAGGAGGTACAGATACATACACCTGGTCCCAGCAGGGTAGTCCAAAGATCTGTTTCTGTACTGGGGCAAGCAGGGCTTTTTCACAGGGAATCTGCGATCTGAAGACCTCTCCAGATCGTAGGGGCTGTCCTGCTCCATGCCTGAGGGGAAAACCACACGATACACACACACACACATGTACACACACACAGAGCAGAGTGGGGTTTGGGAACTGAGAGCAAAGAGGTGCAGGAAGAAGGAGTGGTGCAGTACACGGCTGGCAAGCAGGAGGCTTCAGGAGGACATCAAAGAGGCTCATGCACTTTTCATTTGATAAACCATAACAAAGGCCCGACACCTCCGTCATGAATTATTAACAAAAACTGCATTTTGGAGTCGACTTCCCGGAGGCAGCCAAGTTAACAGTGAGCAGATCGTGTGTATCATGGTTTCTGTGGGGGTGCTGTGGCCAGTGTCACACAAACTGTACCTATGTCAAATGAGCTGGACTTCCTGGTGTGACGGGATGCTGCTGGGAATCCATTACGTCCTTCTCCATCTGTGGGTGAAAAAACCATAAACGCCTTCATCATCTGACAACATTACTGTAGTGACATCATCAGCAGCCTACAGTCTGCTCTCAGCAGCAGAACAGACGCCACACTGTTTTATGACAGTCTCATTTTCCATCACTGATACCTGGACTGACGTCCTCTGCAGCTTCCATCCCGGGCCTGGATGACTCAGGTGGGCTCTTCCTCTGCGTGGTCCCCTCCTCTTCAATGATTGGCTGAACAGGAGGCAAACTCCTCTGCTCAATGGTCGTTCTCTCGCCTGGACTCGCTGGTGAGTTTTTGGGAGGGGTGAGCACCTTTTCTGGAGAGGTCTTCTCTCTTTGGATGTCGAGGCTCGGCTGAAGAGGGAGCAGAGCGTTTATTCACGTTAAAAAATCAGAGCCGGCTGCTTCCCGTCCTGTTAAACATGCTGTACACATACTTTATTGGGGATGAGTGGACGCTGTCCCTCTGGCCCCCTCGCTCTCTGCTTCTCTTCACGCTTCCTTTCACTCAGCTCCTCTGCTTCCAGCCTACCTGCTTCCTCTGATCAAATAAATAAAAAAAAGAAAAAACATGAAATCCTTTCAATGAGCTGAATGAGCCTTGATAAAAAATTAAAGGTAAAAAAAATTCCTACAGCAGGAATTCAGGCACACATTTTAAATGCACTCTGTAATAAGAAATTTAAGCTTCAGACAGACGAGGGCAGAAATCATTAAACCCCTCAAACAAAAAGCATCAATGTGATGTAAACAAACAAACAATAAAACACAGTCGGCTGAATGGAAAGATTCTGCTGGATGTTTGGTTGTGTTTTTGCGCGTATGTCGAAATGAATGCAGAAACAGCAGCAGCTGATTCAAACATCGTTTTGCCGTCTGAATAAGCGAAACTTTTGCCAGCAGACAAAAAAAATTGGACTTTTTCTCCTTTCTTACCTCAATCTTCAGATTTTCACATTGATTTTCTGTCTGGCCTCCAGCTACACCACAGATCTTATAATTCCCGTCGAGTCAGAGAGCAGACTTTATCTACTTTTTAAACTGCAGTTTGGCTCATTACAAAGTCTGGACCTGAAGCTTACACTCGCCCTTAACAGTGACTCCGTTTCTGTGAAACCACACCAGTTTGGAACAAAGTGCCTTTAGAGTCATTCACTCATTCATTCATTCATTCATTCATTCATTCATTCATTCATTCCACTTATCCTGTTCAAGTTTCTGTCCACTCTTTCTACACTTCTCATTAAAGCCACTTCAAATGACTGAAAAAGGCCCGTCTCTTCATTCGTGACCAGTCACGCTGGATTTGAGTTTTAGTTTTGAACTTTTAATCTGCTTCTCATCATCTATTTAAAGCTGTGTTTGAATCTATAAATAAAACACAAATAAGCAAATCGAGTAATCAACATGATTATCACCTTTCTAAGTGCTTCATTCATACACTGATTGGGGGGGGGGGCATTTACTTGCAGCAAAGGCTGAATGTTGAAATGCTGAGCCCTAACCCTAAGCATAACCGCACCACCAGTTCTATTTATAACCCAACTACCCCTTATTACATCATCTGCTGTGTGGTTTCCATGGTGATGGGGAGCAGAGCTAAACTCTAGTGATGCACCCCAGTCCTATTTATAACCTCTGTTTAGAACTCTGACCCTAATCCCTTATGACATCATCAGCTGTGTGGTTTCCGTGGTGACCGATCATTTCAATTCATTTCAATGGGCCATTTTTTAAAAAAAAATCTGGAATATTTTAAAAAGCATGCTGAACATTTTACAATTTGAACAATGAAAACTGGTTTTGAAATTTGAATTCTGTGAAGTGAGCCAACAAACGTACGGAAGAAAAATAATCTTATCAAGTTTGGGCTTCTATTCTATTCTATTCTATTCTATTCTATTCTATTCTATTCTATTCTACTCTTTTCTATTCTATTCTATTCTATTCTATTCTAGATGTTGAAATGCTGCGCTCAGCGTTTCAACATAAAAAGTGGTACATGCTTTAATGCTGTAAAAATGCCTTCTTGTTTTCCTCATCACTCCTCTGCAGTGATCACATCATGTTACTCTACTGTCCTGTAAACATAGTTAAGTATTCCAGAAACACTGTTTGCTCCACATAATTTAAGGTAGTATCAGATTGATTGTGATATTGTTCAGATAACAGGACTCTAAATGTCGAACTTGTGTTAAACTCTTCCAAAGGAATCATGGGAACATGTAAACTGCTCTCATGTGCTCATACCCAGTGTTCCTGCTGTAGTACCTAAACTCTCCTGCAGGTGTCTCTGCCTCATAGCTGATATGCTGGGCTTGCTGCTCTGTGGAGGGGGATCTGGCCTCGGCCCACAGGGGGCCACGTTTCCTCCAGCGCTCTGTCTGTCCTCCTCCATGTCAGTCTGTGCGTCTGTCAGAGGGACGATCCTCTCCTGCCTGCCTGCGTCCATCTGTCTGTCCGTCTGCTGCTTGGAGGACACCACGTGGCCGTTGCTCCGAGTGTCTGCAGGGGCATCCGAGACGGTGGTCGACCTGTCGGCGTCGTCTGCATCTTTGATGTCACAGGTGCTGCTCCCATCGGAGTCCTCGATTTCTGCACCGATGCAGCTGTAGACCATGCTGACCAGATCTGTGGACTGGACATAAAAACAAAACAGATAACAGACATATTAACCCACGTGAAGCATGTCACACGTTAGAAAATAATCACATGACATGGTTAATGAACGAGGCAGGGATTACCTACTGATTATGATCAGCTCAGTCTGATCACAGTCTAGTGAGCTGATAGCTGGTGGGTGCTTCTGGTTTGAGTGTCTAACACTGGAAAATTCAATTAATCCAAAATTAAATTATCCTCATTTTACTGGGGATGTCCTCAAATCCTCACAAGGATCAGTGAGGATCCCTGGACTCTGCTTTGAGAAGCAAAGGGATTTGGATGACTAGATGACTCCCCTCGTGTGTGTGTGCCCGTGTGCGTGTGTGTGTGTGTGTGTGCAGAGATTAAAATAGGCCATATAGTCCTCCACAACTCTGACAGGGCTGGGAATAGCAGGTGGTGGGCACAGCATGCAGCTCTGTTCTGCATCGTGCTGAGTGAAACTCGAGGAATCGGGGAGCAGAAGTCTCCAATTTTAATCCCTGTTTATGAGTCTGACTGGAACTACAGCAGACAGCTATTGGAATTATCACTCATTTGCATCTACTTAGCGGTTAGTTGTGCCAGATTGGTGCACTTTTTCACAGAGGAAAAATAGCCACGTGCCAAATGTTGTTTTTTTTTTTTCTTTTTGGCAGCGTGTCCCTCTGCCGACAAAGGTCACAGTTTGCTCGAGCACTCCCCCTCAGGAGTGCTCCATGGCAGGGACTCACTGCCAGTAGCTCTTTGCTGTCATGAAAGTGTGAATTTTGGATTTTTTTCTTTTTGTTGACCAGCTGTCACAACACACTCACTGTGGCTGATCCCAACGGCCCGGTGACGCTCCTTCCACTACGACTACCTGTGTGTTCAGACCACTTTACCTTTCAGCCAACAGGCCTGTGCCACCTCACATTAACAGCTTTTCTGGTGCCAGGCTAAACTTCCTATACCAAGTCTGATGTTTAAAAATCTAAAAATCTGCCTCTTCTCATTTGCTGATGGGTCAGTATCAGTTTAAAGAGCCTTAAGTGTCCTCATCAGAATCACTCAGTTATCATGAAAGTTATCAGAGTAATGAAACTCTGAGGTCTTTTGCACACGTCAGTACGATCATAAGTGTCGCAGACACTGCTCTGCCAACTGTCGTGTGTTTAATAAGTAGCTAAAGTCAGTGTTGGTAATCAGATTGAGACTTTTTGTTATTCTGGTTAAAATGATCTTTATGTCCTGATGTCAACAAATACATGATGTGTTCTTAAAATGGAGTGAAAAATATTGAACAGGAGTAAACCTGGGAAAACACCAGCCAATCCTAGTGTTTGGCAGCCAATTTATTAAACCAATCAAATGACATTTTTTGACATAAAATGTAAATGTACTCATGATGTAGAACATGATTCATTTTGGAGTCATGATTGATGCATTGTAAGTTAAAAGCTGGGGACCAAATGAAACGAGGACCTCAGAGCCTCCACCAATCAGCAGAGTCTGTTTGTCCGTGTCACAGAAAGTAGCTGAGGTGACTTTTCTCTATCTGTGTCATTGCTGCAGTGACTGAGTCATGCTGACACATTAACACAGGTGCTAAAATGAAAAATCAGAGGTGTTATAACACCTGGGCTCTTCTCAGGTTAGTGGTGGTGTTGGCCCAGGTGTAACACTGTACCTGTCTTTGGATGAGGCAGGGGGGGCTGGGAGCTCTCATCCCTGGCACAGGCACACCCTGCATGGGTCGAGGCGAGGGCATGGCCCCGTTGGCTCCAGGTACGGTGCTCTCTGGCCTCACGGCGTCCTTTGGGTGCTGAATCATCGAGTAGACGTTCTCCAAGGCGCCTCTGCAGCAGACAGATGGGCGGAGAAAAGGACACAGGACGTTTCATGAGTCATACTGATGCACATTCATGGGCTTTAGGTTTGACCTGAGAGAGGACAGTTACCTGACTTGCCTTCAAACTGACATTAGCAGTGTTTGTTTATTGATAAATTTTGATTGAAAAAAATATATATTTTGAATGTGTGTCCACACAAAATTCAAACAAAATGAAAAAAATAAAAACAGACATTTGAAAAGGAGTGGGCAGAAGTAAAACACTTGTTGAGCCCCACCCCCTCACCATCAGTTAATAATATACTGCTAATAAGCCTCCTGTATGCAAATACTTATGATTCAATATTACTATAATGTGTTTATATTAAATAATGTACCATATTTCTCCATATTTACAATTAGTAGTCAAAAAAAAAAAAAACTCTAAAAAAGAAAAGTAAAAACACAATGCTCTCTGTATCCCTTGATGAATCTTTGACCCCCTCTGCAGCCCTGAACCTGGTGAATACTTTGCTTGTTTTAGTTGTATCATGTTTGAACAGTGCTTCCACCCCTGTGTCAACCCATTCCATAGTTTTACCCCACGTATTGAAACACAAAACTCCCTCAGTGTTGTTCGCACCCTGTGAGTTTTAAAGTTAGATTTTCCCTTTAGACTGTCACCCCGTCTATTTCACAGAAATGTCTTTGAATATTTAACCGTACTAAGTTTTTCTTTGCTTTGAACATTATTTGTGCTGTTTGAAACTCTACAATGTCCAGGATTTTTAATAATTTTGACTTTTGAAATAATACGTTGGTATGTTCCAGATATGTATCATTTTAAATTATTTTTGTTTCTCTGTTTTGTAAAATGACCAGAGTGGGAGAATAAATGAAGAGTGAAGAATGTGAAGGGATTTGTGATCTAGAAGTTGTTTTACTTTGTTCAACAGTGAAATGCTTCTTGAAATGTCGTTCTGTATATCTTTAATGTGAGATTTCCATGTAATGTTGTCATCTGTTGTGATCATAGACTGTATAATTAATGGACGTAGTCTCCGCGACGTCACCCATCTGTTCCTGAAACGGACTTTTGAAGCCAAACGGTCGGCGCGGCCATATTGGAAATGAGGCGTGCCGTGAGTCTCCACAGTAACAACCATAGGACTCTCCACAGTCACGTGATCTGAGCTGTGCCTCTGATTGGACGAACTGGCGAGCTTGATATTGTGGACACTGCCGACTTAGAAAAAAATTCACCCCCCGTACAGTGCGTGCCGTTAGTGAAATTAGCGATTCAGAGGGGAGACATTCTTTGTACCAGGCTGTAAATGTGCTTAATTTGGCCGTGAAAACGGCTTTTTTTGGCTTGGTGTGTACGTGACTTCCGGTACTTCCGGAGCCAGCCTCAAGCGGACACTCGAGGAACAGCAGACTTTAGCACTTCCGCATTGCCTCATATTTTCAGACCGGAGGTTGCCGCTTGGTTGTGATACAGAGAAATCTGATTTCATGAACTCATTCTATGTGTACATCATGTATGTGACCCTGTACCTGTGCACCTGGACCACCTCGACCAAACAACATGAATTTAGTTTTGCTTAAAGCACAAAGACTGATGATAACAAGTTTCTGTGCAGTACAAGCTTTGGCTTTTGTCCTCCTTCCTTTGATGGAAGGTCAAAAGAAAGTGATGCTGAGGAGCCAAGTGAAGGCCGTACTGAACATTCTCTTTGACTGCTTAGCAACAACATGCAGTAGAGACCCTTTAAAACATGGAGACTTCCTAATAAGAAGAGGTCTCTGTCTGTAACTGCCCTGAAGATGATTCATCGGCTCTGTTCACTCCTCTTTTAGACTGCAGTAAACTCTGCCTCTGTGTCAGACAAACCCCTGCACAGGAGCCAGCCTGTTCACAGCAGGGGCTGTTATGTCACCAGTTTTCAAAAATACTGAAAGTTGAATTTGTACGCACCCCACTCAGCTAACACATGCTTTAGTCCCCTGTATTTTGCAAATTGTGAGAGAGTTTTTCATGGTGGAGTCCAGACAGGGTGCCTGCTGGGTGCTCCTCTCTCCCCTCAGCTGGTAGGATGTGTGTTTCATTTCCTAAATAAGTTTTCCATCCTGTACTTTTTCCACTTTTATTGCTGCGAGACTATTTCTTTTTTTTGTTTAGCTCTTATGTAACAGCAGCTTAAATGAACGCAGAACCAGGAATATAAAGCAAAAAAAAAAAAAAAAAAAAACAGCTGGCGAGAGAAATATTTTCTCCCATTAAAATATCTATGAAGCTCTGAAGTGACGTTAATGCCTGCGCTGGATTAATTTAGGAGCTTTCTCCTTCTCGGGGCCTGGCTGCCTTTTTAAACGTGACTTTTGCTGAACACTTACTCGCTCTCCTGATTAGAGATGGTGGAGTTGCGGTTTTTACGGAAGCCGGAGAAAAGGGACAACACGCTGCGTCTTTTCTTCCTCCTCAGTGACTGGGCCTGATGGAGGGATGACAGCTGACTGAAGGGGAGAAAAAAAAAGAGGAAAGAGGCACATTGAAAACACTGAACACATCAAGCATTATCGAGCTGTATGTATCATATATAAACCGTCACTGGATAGAGGACACCACTGTGAACAGCTGACGTTCCTTATGCTAATGAACCATCTGACAAAAACAGACTAGATTTTTTTTTCCTGGGTGCAGATGGTTTAGTTTATCTGACAGAAGGAACACTTTATGCTGCCTCAATGAATCTTCCTCATGCGCTGATGGTGAGCAATGAGAACACAAAGTCATGTGGCCCCGTCTGCTGCTATCACAGTGTGGTTATGTTCATCTTGGTGGTTTTTGAGGTGAACATGTCTGAGCTCTGAGAGCAGGGGAGCTAAATCTGCAGACTCATGTTTTACTTGCTGACAGATTTCCAGCTGACCTGATCCTGAACGAGGCTCTAATACGGGGCAGGTTTTAAAATAATGACTGACTGTTCAGAGGAGTGCAGCGATGACGAGGCACTTTGTGAAGTTAATACAGCCGCTGCTGATGTGGGTCTTTCTGCTATTATGGCAGTATTAGACAAACTGGTAGGTCGTTCACATGATGGACAGCTCAGGATTAAAACTCGATGTAGATGAAACGGATGTATGACCTTAATATTAAGCCTGGCAGCTTACATCCCAAGTTTTGCTGCAGTGATAGTTGTTTCATTTCCAGGAACTTTGCTCTGCATGTGTTTGTAAAACGCCTTCGAAATCAAAAATGATTCAGTGAGTTTGGTCTTTAAAGAGCCTGTGAGGACTCTCTGTTTGAAGTGGATCACAGCGACACCTTCTGGCTGGAATTGTGCACACACTGTCATTATGACAAGACTCTTAACAAGGTGTGTGTTTGTTTTGGAAATGAATGGAGATCAGATCTTCTTTTTAACACTACTTTTCTTTGTTCAAGACAACTTTTAACCAGATACAACGTGATGAGGTAAGGTATTTATCAACAGTTAGACAGAGCTGTTGATTGAAACATGACAACAAGTAAACTTTGTCAGTTTGTACTGAAGTTAAGCAGCCGGATACAAACATGATCGATTCACACAGGATTAAAAAAAAAAAAAAAAAAAACAGACTTCCACGGTTATTGGAAATCATCATCAGTCCCCAGGTGAAACTAATCCTGTTCACACAGAGTGTATGATGGGGAAACCACTGAACATTTTTTGAAAGCTCCAATTTACTGAGCACTGCTTATGAACTGTTAGCGGGTATGTTTCTCTCATTCAGAGGAGCAGTTCTACACAAGTTACAGATGTTAAAATGTTTTATGTTGTTGTTCTAAACCAAAGTTTTACAGTACTTCTGGTGTTATTTTTCTCTTGGCTATCCTCCCCAAACTGTTTTCATCTTGAAGGTTGGAAAGTGAAACAATTCCAGTGTTTTCTGTGAATTGCAGCGATCCATCTGCTTCTCTTTTCTTCGTTTTTCAGTCGCCTGTAAAAAGAAAGCTCAGGACTGCTTTTCAAACCTGTTCTTACAATCAATCACTTTGAAGATGTCCTTAAGTTAAGACAATATTCAAGCCAACACTGCCACTCATCTCCCTGTTTCTGCCACTCAGTCACTGCAGTGACTTCCACTTGTTCTATCCATTAATCAGGCTGATTATAACCGATCACCAATTAAAGTCAGTGTTGATAATCAGATTCAGATAGACTTTTTGTTATCCTGGTTAAAATGATCTTTATGTCCTGATGTCAATCAATACATGTGTTTTCAAAAATACAGTGAACAATATCTGCTGTCTACAGCAGGAGTTAACCTGGGAAACACCAACCAATCCTAGTGTTTAGGATCCAATTTGTTAAACCAATCAAATCCTGTCCTGTTGTTCTGCCTGCCTCCTGGGCGTACATTTCTCCAGCATGCTCTAACCCTGATTCAATGCACATAACCAAGAGGGATCCAAGTACACTGGAGAATGGCAGAAAAACGACCTATACCCTGATTACTGCTAACGTAGAGCAAACAGAAACAATGATCTGAGGACCAGTTTGAGTCTGTAAAGATGTTTGTTATTGCTGTAATGATCTGCTTTATTATTCATATTTCAAAACCGGGTGTTGCTGCTTGGTTGTGGCTTGAACCTGACGTCTTAACTGTGCCATTCAGAAAATGATGAAAGCCATGCCACTTGGTCGCTCTTTTAAATTCTTTGCCCACTTTACTTTTTGCGCACTGCACGTTACTCTTTCTGCGTGTCTTGGAAAGTTGCTGCGTTTCTTTTATTCATTTTTCCTGAAGATTAATGAAAAGAGTTTAAGGTGTTTATGTTTCAGGCCAACAGCAGCTGTTTGTGTCCACAAACTCACTGATGACTTCTGTAAAGTCAGGCCAGAATGAGCTGGATTAGCGTCTCAGCTGTAACTGAAGCTGATCACTTCCTAAAGAATCTCCTGAAGGCTCTGCTCCACAAACTGTGAACAACATTATTAGAACAGCATGGTAATGAAACAATAGCTAATATAAAAGAGGGAGCTAGTGTTGGTGCTAATGTTTCCTACAAAGGCATGAATTTCTGGTTGTTTCTTAAGAACAAAACTGTGTGAAAATGAGAGGAACATGCTGAGTCTAACTCTACATCTCAGGAGAAGAATCCCAAACAAAGTGAGTCAGGCAGGGCCTGAATAATGCTGATATGGGTTTTTTTCCAGACACTGGTGAAGGGAAAATAAAAAGTGTGTTTCGCTACAAATCATGCAAAGCTACCTTGAAAGCACCTGGACTGACATAATGAAAGGTGAAATGATTGTTATAGATCTCCTGTAGACTCTTGTAAAGGAAACCTTCAGACGGAGGCTTTACTGTGACTCATTCTTCACTTCATTTTCACCTGATGTTATGATTTATTTCAGCTGATACCTGTTTTTATCTTTGAATGCTGAGGCCACTTCAGCTGAATCTGCCTCCCTCGCATGGAACAGATGATTACACTTATCTCTGATGTATTTCTCTGAACTGCTGCTCTGATGATATGGGAATCTTTTGAAGACTTTGGAGCCGTGGCTGATGAAAATAATAAAAGAAATCTTTACAGGACAGAATCGAAGAAGTCTAACGTTCTTGGCACTGACGGACTCTTCTGTTTAATGTGGTGTTATTCTGAGTGCTCGACCTGGGTTTGATGGATCCAACTTATCTAATTTAAAACAGAAAAAGGAAAAGGACCAGATCAGTTCTTCACTTTATCAAATCACTTTTTTGAACAGCATCTTTACAGAAAGAAAACTTTACTCCCAAATGTTTTACTTGCCTGTAAGTTTTACTTTTAGAAGGAAGGAAGGACACAGGACATAAGGAAAAATTAAAGGAAAGGAATCAAGAAGGAAAGGAAATGTCTCCAAACAAAAGGACTACAACAAAGAATCAGGTCTGCAGAAAAAATCATCAGACCAGCCTGCCCTCCATCCAGCACTTAAACCAGTCCAGAACCAGGAAGTGAGCTGGTAACACCTCTGCAGAGCCCTCACACTCTGGACACACACGGTTTAAACTCCTCCCTCTGGTCAATGTCACAGACTTCATAGTGGGAAATGTGGGACTGACTACCAAGGGCCCCTCTTCTGTTAAAACTGAAATAGGTTAACTAAGATTATTCAGAATTCCTTCCTGTAAAAAGTTGGAGTCTCTCTCAAAGGCCCCTCTCTCCCATTTTGATTGTACAAAATGGTTTAGTCCGTCCCATTCCTGTTCCCTCAACTGATCTGTTTGCATTGTTTCCAAGACTCTGGGCTTGTTTTTCTATAGTCTCTTGAAGATCTCGTCAGTCATGTGTTGCAGGTTTTTGGAGCTTGTTCTCTTCAGTGTAGTTGCTTATTTGTGCTGGCTTCGCTGCCTGTATGATCCCCCTCCTCTCCTGCTCCTTTCTGAGTGTTTTCACTCAGTCACGACACTCAGCAGCACACAGAGGCTCCATAATGGCTGAGAGGAGCATCGTTTGGTGTTATTATACAGATGCAAACCAAATTACTTCAAACTGCAATGTTTTAAGAAAACAAATAATACGGTGGCCCTGAGAGCTCACAGCACTGCAGCTTAAAGAAAACACATGCAAAAAGACAAAACACAAGAAAATTAAGAAAACAGCTTCATCAATTCGACAACACGTGTGGAGGGTTTAGAAAACGCGCTGCAAAGACCACAACACATTAGAAAAACACGCTGCAAATAGACCGTGACACAACGAAAGTGTTTCTACAGGACACAAAAGTGATGCACACGTCTGGACATGCACATTGTTGATGCAGATTTTAAGTCACAGCCCTGTTTAGGGTTTCTGTCTGTCAACAGTGTTGGAAATTTAGATAAGAAGTGTTTCTGATTTATTTTAAAATTGTGATCACATGATTCAGATATTAGCTTATTGCAGTGATCTGCTGTTAAATCATTGTTAGCCTTTTGCTTATAATCAGCCTGGACGTGTTTCACACGATATACAGTCTATGGTTTCACAGTGAATTAACCATGTGTATCTATTTCATCAGGTTATGAGAATTTGCAGGTTAATACTCAAATATATAAAGTATATAAGATGCTCCCTGTTCCTTATTTTTGTACAGCCCGCTGCTGCTACAGACTAAAATAACCAGATTATTCTTTTAAATTTAGGAGTAAATTTCATAAATTGATGACTTAATTCTTGTAAATTTATGAAATTTATGACTTTATTCTCGTAAATTTACTCTCTTTTTTAAAGCATAGCCCTAATCCTTTGTTGTAATACAGAGAGAGAAGTCAAAAAAAAAATTAAAAAATTAAAAAAAGGAATACAAATCTTGGTATTCTTCAAAAATATTTGGTGAATTTAGGCGATTCTGATTCTGAAAAGTTGAAAAAAAATACAGGTGAGCTATACGAAAAAGTCTTATTTAACACTTTCATCATCTGATGTCAGACAAACATTTTTTAACCAGATTCACAAAAACTGAGACAAGAGTTGAACTGACTCATTTCTGGGATACTTGGCAAAAGATAGCTGTTAGCTGACAAAACTTGCCAACGAGCAGTCACATAAACAGCACGTCTAAAATCTACACACTCACATCCTTGTATTTACTCAGAGCTGCTGATTCAAGGGATGGAAAGCCAGAACTCACCTCGTTCTTAAATATGGAGCCACATGCTCTTCAGCAGCTAAAAGCTCGACTATGTTCACAGCTGGAGTCTGACATTTTATTTCATCTCACTTCTTTAACCTGAAGCTTGCTGACTGGAACAAGCTGTAGCTGTAGCTGTAGTTCGTCGTTTAAAAAAAAATTAAACGAATAAATAAAAAATGAAGGCAAAAACAGCAGGTTAAGAGCGTGTTAGAAAACAATATCAAACAGAACAGAGGGGAGTGTGTGTGTGTGTGGGTTCATCACTTAAAGCCACTGTTCTAATGAGCCATAAGCAACCTAATTTACACAGACAGATTCATTTATGTGACTTTTAAGTGACCCAGTGGGACGTGACATAATTATGTTCAGTGTTTCGTTGCAGTTTGATTACGCCGGCTGTATGCCTGCACATTTACTTTGGTCCAAATTTAATTAGCTGTTTTAAGACAGACATTAGTTTTGCTTCTTTAATATATTCTGTCACTGCAGAGAGCGTGGACAATGGGAACTTGGACAATTCTGTGTGACCACTGGCCACTTTCAATGAAAATAAGTCACTGGACTGTGACAGTAAACAAGATGATTTATGAGGTTTGATGGGAAATGTTCTTGTTATTGAATACAGAGCTCTAAATGAGGTTTTCTATTCAGTGCAAATGGAAGCTGCTCCGTAGATCTGTCCCTGAGCATGATGCACATTCATCACTTATTCAATTACATGACATGAGAGTAGGAAAGGCCGTGCAGTGAAACATCTTTATCATGTAGCATGGGCTGTGAGGAGCACAGAGAGGTATAATTACGCAGGCTCCTATTTCCGTTTATCCGTGCAGCAGGTGAACAGGTGGTGTTCATTCAGGGTGCGGATGCTACGGATAAAACCGTGTCTCACCCACTACAACAGGTGTGGTTCTCATCTACATACACGATTAGAGAGATGCATTAAGACGCACAGGATTCAAATCCCTCACTTCGCTCCTGTCTGGATAGACGTATTAACTCAACACTAAGAGATAAAGCACTGACAACATTTTAATTACACTGATTAAGTTTTGAAGTGCATCACATTCCCTGATGTTGAAAAAAACTTAATTACTTCTACTTCTTATAATGACTCAGAGCCTCTTAAGAGGAACTCGGCATCTCAAAACATTTTCACAATTAAGGAATCCTAATGTGAGATATGATTTAAAGGTCCTGTTACTATGACGCCTACTTTTCTCCATTATTTTCCTGATGAGGTGTGAAGCTGTTGGAAACACTGAATATTTCAGTGGAGATAGTTATTGAATCACATTGTTTTTGTTCACCAGTGTTGTTTTCATCAACGATGACAAAATTATTTCTTTGATGCCCCTTTTTTTCATGACGATAACGAGATGGTGACGAGCTAAACATGGCTCTTTGATGATTAAAACATGACCACACGTTTGAGAGTTTCATTGATGAGATGAGATGAGACTGGACGAAAATTTTAGTGGTCTGTCAGACGTTCAAAATACATGAAATTTCTTCCTGTTGTATGTGTAATCTGCCCCCCCCTTCAACCTATGGCATCATAAAACTGCGCACAAATTTTGTCAGTTAAAGCAGCGTTTAGCTCCGTTCATTCAGACGAGTTCTCGTTCTCTAAGACACTAAATTCAAACTGTCAGCAGCATAAAAATGTCCAGTTCTTCTGTGGTCGGCTGTCGGAAACGATACTAAAACATGGAGTCAACTTCTATGGAGTTCAGAGCGTTACAGAGCAACAGGTGTTTTGGAGTAAAGAGTGACCGTGCTAACTGGAGACTCTCAGCTGAACGTGTCAGTGATGGTCACTGAGAGTCTCCAGTTAACAGGGTCACACTTTCCACTGAAACACCAGCGCCGTCTGCAGCTGTGTTATTAAATGTGTCTTCTTTATCCAACCTCAGTGAACCAGGTTTGATCATCAATAATCAATATTAACTGCTGATATTCTAAATCCAGTTTTTACTTTGAGTGTTTGATGAAAAAGTTGGTTTGGAGCCGAGGTTCTGACCAAATATGGACTCACTATGGAGAGGAAATAATAAGTGAAGCTATAAATGATGATGAACAGAAACAGATTTGAAGTTCAAGGTTAAACTACGGTATATTATCAAACTATGAAGCAGTCTGATTAGTGATCTGAAAATATCAAAGCATTCATATTCTGATAGATTTGGAGCAGTTCTCTGTCTGGACCTGGTTTTCTGGATCCTTTATTCTGACCCAGGTCTCAGACTCA
Organism: Labroides dimidiatus; assembly: GCA_030710495.1. Lineage (NCBI taxonomy): Eukaryota > Metazoa > Chordata > Actinopteri > Labriformes > Labridae > Labroides > Labroides dimidiatus. Next base: position 5,225,100 of record CM061152.1, on the reverse strand, counting down.
GCTCTCTGTGAGCTCTTTTTGGTTTGGGAGGGTTTCTGCTTTATTGACACAGTTCATGTCTTTATATTTCACAGTCTGCTCAGTGACCACAGATAATACAGTCATAAGCATGAAGTGACTGTGTGTTTAAACTCCTCTCTGGGTACACGCTGGATTTATACACTAAAAACGTCCGTCAAGTTAAAATCATCATCATAATCTTTATAATTAGCAGACTCTGGAGTCCATTTAAAAAACAAAAGAAAGAAACAGGGTAAAAAGATATTCAGACAGAATCCTTCAAACGGCTGATGAATTTTTCATTAAGTTTTTCAGAAGAGCCTGAAATGTGGTAACTCCTACTTTAGAAGGTAACTCACTGGCACTCGAGGTTTTTTAAACAGTATCTTCGTGGAGTCATTATATACAACTTTGAACTTCTATGAGCTTGCCTTTTCAAATCTAACCCAGGAGGGGGCAGTATAAAGAGGAGCAGAGTATGCTCTGAAGAGATTCTTCTTGACATTTTCTCTACACACTGAGAATTTCCTTGTCAGTATAGATGCTAAAAGACTAATACTTTCAATTTTTTATTAAAACTGATTCAGATAAGACTAAAACCTTTTGAGTTTTCGTCGACTTAAACTCAACTTAAAGTATTACAAAGAAATGACTAAAAGGTGACTAATAAGCATTTTAGTCCAAAGACTCAGACTAAAACTAAGACAGCTGTCAAAAACAACACTGCTGTTTACAGTGTTACTCATTTACTGTGTCTGCTTTAGATGTGTGAGCTTTTTTTTTAAAGCAACATGTTATGAAGCTAAAATCTGCTTTCCTTGTATTTTGTACCACACCTGATCTGTTAATCTGCAGAACCACAGGCTAGATTTGCTGTAAAAGCAAGAATTTAATGATGTTTTTTGAAGATTCAACAGGTTTTTAATCTCATTCAGATAAAACATCATCAATTTGACACAGGATCCTGTTCCTGTTTAGTTGGGTTGGATCCTTTCCTCTGAGACGCTCAGTGAAATAATCCTCAGGTGTTACTCTTACACCCACACTTTGTATTTTGTACAAATGGCTCATCAGACTAATTATAAGCCACATCCAGATAAATGTGTGATTATTTTAAGATATTAAGAGGCAGAAAGGATGCCTGAATTGATTTTGTAAAGGGTAAAAAAAAAACATCAAAGGGAATTCATTTTTGTTTCCACATATATTCACTTTTCATTATCTGCACACCACCTAAGTTATGACATATTTGCCATGTTTGTCATTTTAGATTTTTTTTACTGTTTTTTTAGCCTTTGATCAGAGAGGACAGGGCAGAGCCCAGCCATCTGCTTGAAGCAGGGGCACAGATGGGATTTTAGAACTGGAGGGGACCGACCTTTACACAGCAACTCAATGAGTTATTAATCCACTGCATGCCTGATGCAACAGCACAGGCAGCCAGTGTTTCCAACTCCTCAGTAAGGAAAGCTGCTATTGGCTGTCCCAGAAGTCACTAAAAGTCGCTAAATGACATCATCCTCTAATTTGCATAACAAGTCATTCTCATGTAATTGCTTTGGAGGCTGTAGCAGAGAGGAGTAACATCATAGGAGAGAAAGAGAGCGTGTAAAAAGAACTGTAAATGTGTTTATAACTATAAATGAACTTTCTACCATATTTATTCTTGCTTTTAATGTCTAAATTACAGTCCTCTGCTCTGGTGGCAGCTTGGAGAGTCTGCTGTGAGGGAGGGGTCTGTCTGTGGGTGTTTGGAGAGGGAAGGGGCTGAGCACCTGATGCTCGTTGAGAAGCAGAGGGTGCTGAAGATCAAAACATGCTTTCACCTCAGTCTCCAAACGCCAGAAAAGTGTGTTACATTTGTCACTAGTCGCTTTATTGAAAAGAGTCTCTAGATGGGTCTGAAAAGTAGCGAAATATCACGACAAAGTTTTAAAGTTGTTAACACTGCAGGCAGCTAGCAGTTCCTCTTTAGGACCCTGTGGACTGAGTGAGAGAGCCAGGCCTTACAGTGTGTTTAAATTACACTGAGAGGCAGAACTTTGAGCTCTGAACAACGTTACTCCAAATTTGAGGGCTCCCAGCACCTCCCAGCCTCACAAATGTACAACAAAACACGTAACGACTGTTTACCTGAGCAGCGCACAACATGAATTCTGTGTCGGGCTGGAGGGATTCACCTGACTTTCTAAGTTGACTTTGGAGGAGTCCTGATTAAAAGTTTGATTCAGAGCATCAAAAATCCAACATTTGTGCAAACAATGAACGCACCTTAGCCGTAGCCATCAAACGCCGGGCTCTCAATGTGCGTTGTGATCATGTAAATTAGTCTAACTAACAGAACATCAATCCTCTGTTTTACTCAACTTAACTCATCTTTATTTATACGGCACCTTTCATACATTTGAGTATGCAGCCCAAAGAGCTTCACAGAACAGAAAAAAACAAAAACGGGGATAATCATCAGTATGTGAGAGGAGTTAGAAAATAAAACCAGAATCAGTAAAATCAATATGACTGTAATAAATACTATAGAGTCAGTAAAAATACATAAAATAATTAAATATTGATAAAATAAGAGAAACTTAAAATAAAATTAGAAAACAAACAAATAAATAATTGATAAAAATGTCAGTCACAGTTATGATATAATAAATAATAGTGCTGATTCAGGTAATAATACAGTCCAGAGCTAAACTGAAGTTATTCCAAATTAAAAGCCAGGTTAAAAATGTATGTTTTGAGTTTTCCCTTAAAAACAGACAGAGAGCTTGTTGTTCTCATGTCAAGGGGCAGAGAGTTACAAAGTTTGGGGGCATAAACACGGAAAGCTCTCTGGCTGGTGCTTGACTGGGAGACACGAGGAACATTTAAAAGGGAAGCATTCAAAGACCTTGATGGACGGGATGGAATATAAAATGAAATAAGTTCTGCGATGTATTGAGGAGCAAGGCCGCGTAGAGCTTTAAAAACAAGTAAAAGAGCTTTAAAATCAATTCTAAAAGAAACAGGACGTCAGTGAAGAGTTTTAAGAAGAGGGGCGATGTGATCATTTGTCTTTTTACGTGTTAAAACTCTGGCAGCAGCATTTTGCACAAGTTGCACAAGTTTTTTTCAGAGATTTTTGGTAGACCGATAAAAAGGGAGTTACAATAATCAACACCAGTGATGATTGTCACCTTTGGAAGGGACAGTGTGGGGGGGGGGATCAGGGTCATGTGAATCTGAGGGGGGGTCATATCCCCACCCATCCCGAGTGCCATCTGTGCACATGGCTTTAGGACTTACCTCATTGGGTACGACTCAAACTGCTACAACATATCTGTGCCCTGATTCGCTGTCATTTTTTAATGACTGCAAAATAAAACAGAGTCATTGACTCACCTGTCAGGCAGGACCCTCTTGCTGTAGAAATCAGGTAATCCATCCTCCAACATACTGACTCCTCCATTCTCTGAGCAGTGCTACACACACACACACACACACACACACACACACACACACACACACACACACACACACACACAGGACAGAAAAAGGATAAATGAAAGAGGGACAATGATCAATCCACTGTGTCATGACAAAAAGCTGTAAGGCAGACAAAGGGGGCGACGGTTTCAGATGGCAGGCTGCTAAAACTGACTCCACTGCCAACAGGAGTCTGTTTGTAAAAAACATCTCCTCATCCTGTGGACCTAACTGGGTTTTCACTGACTGAGAAAAAGCTTTTACAAAGTCTTAAAACAAACACTAAACTGAGTTAAAGGCTGCCCTCACACCCCTGGGAGACGGCTGAACACAATTAACGTTTGAGAAAGAGAGACGCATGTGACAGCCTGCAACTTTAAAGGAACTTATTTCTGGAACGTTCCAGTGGCAAAAGAGAAGGTTTACACAAATCAAACAGAGGAAATCATACAGACATTTGAAGCTCCTTTTGTAGAAATGCATGGACTGATTGCTGAGCTGATGTATGAGATCAAAATGTGGCAGTTAAACAGTTAAAGGAATTTTAAAAACCCTTCATAAACTCAAAGTTAAACTTCATCATCCTCCAACTTTTCAAAGATGCTACCTGCATCAGAATCAGGTCAGTTCATCTCAAACATTAGCTCAAGTTTGAGGAGCTGCCCTTTAACGTTTTCCATCATGAGCAGCACGAGGGAAGACCACTCCTGTCTACTGAAGCTTATGAAAAAGGTCAGAGGTCACTGCCACGCCATGTGCAATCAACTCACAGACTCTGGGGGAAGGTGCCCTGCTCTGTGTCTGCGTGGTGGGCGGGGTCTCACGTGGGTCACGTGACGCAGAGGGGAGCCGTTGGTGGGGAGGGTGGACAGACACTCCCAAGATGCCGAGTGAGTGAGAGAGGCGGCGTGAGGCGGAGCAGAGGGGGTCGGAGAGGAGCTGGGCTCATCACCCAGACCTGCAACGAGAATGGTTTTCATGTTACTCCACCTGTTTACTGACATGTCGTCTTCTTCAGAGCCAGGATTAGAGAGAGGGAAGGGACACTTCATGAGGCACTTATCACTAGCTTCAGTTCCCTTTAAGAAGAGGAGGCAGCTAATGGATCTTAATGTAACCAAAGACATGAACATCTGATACCGAGCGCTGCATGCAGAGGGAAACATGGCTGCTGTGCAAATTAAAACATCCGCTCAGGGAACAAGCTCTCTGACATCAAGGTTGAGGAATACTGAATATTCAAATAGTGACTGTGCATCCTATTATCTGCTGGTACACCAACTATTAAAAAGTATAGAATCATACCCCGCTTCAAAAACATGAGTGATCCAGTTGAATAGACCAAGGTTGAATTAGAGGATCTGCACTGACGTCACATTCAATCCAGGACATGCCGCCCTAATTTGGGACGAGTGACCATCCTGTGATGTGACTGCTTTTAGTAAAGGGAAGAGATGAAGTAAATGAGTATAATGGGCAAATTTCAGCTTTAATTCTGGACAGCTGACCTCAATGGAGATCCTTGAAGATTATTAAAGACACAGTGGTGTGTGGACTTTAACATCAGGTGTCCTGACATTTAAATGGACCTGATTTATGAGACTGGGAAGTCCAGCACAAAGCCTGCAGGATACTGCCCTCTAATTTTGAAAATGATTCTACTGATGTCTATCTTTTTCCAATTTGATGACCTCAAACAGAACGAGTCATTAACTTTAAAAATGAGATGGATCATTTCCACAGAGCAGACAGAGACTGAGATTAGTTCTGATACTTTTCATCTGTGTTTACGCTCAATAAACACCAACTGGAGTACAATTCACACCGTGGGGACCTCTGGTAATTTCAGAATCAACCCCTGAGGTTAGTTTTTGGTGCGGCACACTCGCACAGGATAAGCAAAGCCTTGTAGGTTAGTGTTTCTCATGTTTCTGAGTGAAAACGCTGCACACACCCACAAGCAGTACCCCACTCTGCAGCGCACAGCCAGCCTTGACGTCCACGTCCAGCTTTAGTCAAACTTTATTTTCAGTCAAACAATGCTCACTGAAAACTTCTGGACACACTGAATAAATTTAATTATCTTACAACTTAAAAGATACTTTGCAAAGGATGGGATCTTATTGAGTCCTACCCCAGATTTTATCATAATAAGACTGCACGCTGCGCTCTGAGACAGCACGCCAACCTGCTGCGCAAAATGATCAGAAAAAGCTTAAAATAATGTTACCACCCAAAATTACAGCGGTGCAGAGTCAGAATGGATTAGTATTATCAGAGGACCTCTGTGTGTCTGAAATATGATTGGTGATTTGCCCTGGAATTTTTAATTTACAAATTTACACACATGGTAGATTCACACATGATTAAAAACACAGACGTCCTCAGCAATTATTACAAATCATCAGAGGTCCTGTGTGAACAGGGCTTAGGGCTGCAAAGGGGCTGAAATTTCCAATAATTTTCAGGAAAGTTTCCTGAAAATTTTTGATTGGAATTTCAGCAAAGAGATATATGACATTTTCATGGTTTTGTTGCCATCAGCTTAAATTGTTTTTTTTTTTTTTATTTCCAGGAAATTTTGTCTCAGAAATTTGGAAAACTTCAGGATTTTTTTTTTTTTTTCTCATTATCAACTTGATTTAAAAATATTGCATCAGGCTTGTCTGCATGCATGTCTCCTTAAAACAAAACAAAACAAAATGTTTCATATTTATACATCTACATGACCAGGTAAATCAGGTAAATCAGGTAATTTAAATTGTCAAAAAGTCCCAGAACATTCCTGTTAATTTGAAAATTCCCATGGAAAGTTTCTAACTTTGAAAATTCCTGGGATTTTGCAAACTGAACACCATCAGAATAATTTTTGTTTCCTTTACTTTCCTTTACAGAAAACAGACCTGATAGAAAAGCAGGGCCAAGCTTCAGGTGTCAGATGTCCTTAGACTCTGTGATCATTCTGTTACTGTTCAGACAAATTTAGGTAAAATCCATTTAAGTGTTAAAAGTCACTGGCACCGTGTTCCCCTAATGTATTCAGTCCAAAGTCCTTTTGCTGACATACAAAACCCTCCATAAACTGGCCCTCACTACCTCACTTCACCCCCAGAAACCAACCTGTAGTCTTCGCTCCTCTGATAAAAACCTCCTTCCCCCACCATGCTGGACCAAACACAGAGGACAGAGCGTTCGCTCCATGATGGCGCTGAAATAACCACATTCAAATCTCAGCTCCAAAATAACGTTTTCAGAACTACTTCTAACTGTTCACGCTCAAATCATTGTCTAATTGTGTTTTGTCTTCTGTCTTTAGGTGTTTTTGCAATCTGTAAAGACTCTCAGAGAACGCTGAAAAGTGCTATACAAAATAAATGCATCATTATTACTGTTAATTTTTGTCTGAAGCTGCAGCAGGTGTGTCAGATTAGTCATCACTGACTGAGGGTGTATTGACACCTGGCTCGTTTGGGGCAGTTGTTCTGAAACAGTGAGGCTGACCCCCTAAAGTCCGGTTTGTTCGGTCATATGTGATCACAGTAATCACACTGATGTGGGACAAAACAAGCAGATCGAGATCACCAAAATCTGGTGGTCTCAGCTCGCCTCCATTCGAGCCCTGTAGAGGTTCCTTTGCAGTGAGAACACAATCACCTCAGCAACCAACACTTCTAACTCATAACTGTGGTTCATACTGTAGAGGTGGGGGGCAGTGAGGCCGTCGGTTCCCAACCGTTCAGACATCATCATCCTCATCCTCATCATCATCATCATCCTCATCCTCATCCTCATCATCATCATCATCCTCATCCTCATCATCATCATGCCGTAATGAGTGATGTGACATTGTTCATCCTACATGAAGCTGAAAACTCTGAACATCACCTGATCCAGACCAGGTTGGCTTTGCTAGGTGAGTTGGCAGCCATGTAAGAACGGAGCTAGCTCTATGACACTGAACACGCTGGTTTAAAGATCAAAAGGTTTGCTTTTTGTACACACTTTTCTTTTTTATGTGTGTTTTTTCCTCATATTCAGGTTGAACCACTCAGGGTTTTCACTGCGACACGCTAAGAGCTTTCTGCTTCTCATCAGATACGGATGTAGGTTCTTTACCTGCAATAATAACACGAGATAGAGCAAGCCCTCTACAAAATAATTACTTGAGAACGCATCTTACCAAAAATGTTCCCCTACATGATTAAAAAGCTTATACAGTCCAGCTGAGAACATCAGTAAATTTAAATGCATGAGATAAGTACTGCTCTTCTTTTATGGTTTTGATCTTTGACTTCAAATTAAAGACTAAAACATCCTGCCAGCTGCCCTGTGAGGGAGAAAATCTTAAGAGAAAAATGGAGGAAACTCTCGACCACATTTAAGGCAAAAAAATGTCAGAGCTGTCCTGAGGGAAGAATCAGACAAAAGGCTGTGTTATCACCTTAAAAAGGTTAATCCTTTAATTTGGGGAATGTTTCCTGCCAAGCTAAAGACGCTGTCTTCCTAACGGAGAAAAATTAAAGAGTTTATAGATGAAAAGACATGAACACTCAGTTCATAATGGCAATCCAGACATTTATGTATGGTATAGCTGAAGAAATACAGTAATCATTCCTTTCAGAACAAGCAGACAGAGATGATTTCAAGCAAGGACGGGATTGATTGATGACGAAAACATGAAATAGAAAGTAAAGTCTGAAAACTCACTCAGTCTGGTGGAGACGGGTCGGATCCTTCTGGTTCTGGAGCTTCGTTTCTTTATAGCCATCGTGTCCTTTAGTTAAAGAGGATAAATGTTTGATTAATAGCAGGTTTATTAAAAACACTTTAAAGAAGTCGTCCGTCTGAGAAATCTTTAAAACTGTTCCAAATTCCCTGACTGTAGTTAACTCGGAGTTAATCACACATTAACAACGCATTTTTCTCTCTGCTATATACACACCTGATCAAAATTTTAAGACAAGTTGAAAAATTGTGAGGATTTACAAAAAACACCCCCTAAAATATAAATCAAAGTGTGAAAAAAGGACTCAGTGATGAGGAGCTCCACCGTTCTTGTTGATCACTTGATGTGAGTGTTTCCAGGAGGCTCATGGGAACGTTGCTCCAAGTGGTGAAGATGGCTTCATGGAGGGCGTCCACTGTCTGGAACTGACGTCCATTTTTGTAACCTTCCCTCTCCATCCATCCCCAAATGTTCTCAGAGTGATTTAGATCAGGGGAAGACGCAGGATGGTCCAAAGAGTGAGCTGATTCCTCTGGAAGAAGTCCTTTGTCAGGCGGCCATTGTGACCTGCAGCGTTGTCCTGTT